>VXBR01010120.1:24970-35431 GCA_013400215.1 Cisticola juncidis | reverse complement strand
CTCTCGTCCCCCATCTTTTCCTGAGTTGGGCTTTAGAGATTGGTTTAGAGTAGAACTGACATGTTAGTGTAGGTAGTAGGTATTGGTAAAATTTTGTAAATAAAAAATCCATCTTGGGCAGTGGTTGGGTGGGAGATCCCGCACTGAAGGTTTGGGGCTCTCTGACCCGCCCAGTCCCCGCGTGTCCTGCTCTGCTGGGGACGCCCTGCAGAGCTGGACAAGAACTGAGAGATAATTTAGAATAAACAGCCTTGAGAACACTGCTGGACTCAGCCTGTCTGCTCTGGCTCTGGTGTGAAACACCCAGGGCAAAGAGAAGACTGAAAACCTGATTACCCCGGGGAACAGCAACCCCAGGGAAATCCCCAGGGAACAGCAACCCTGGGGGAGACCCCACTGCCTCGGGGAACAGAAACCCCGAGGAGAATCTCAGGGAACAACGACCCTGAGAAGACCTTCAGCTGTGACCCTTTGGGCACCCTGGAAGCTGTGGCTCAAAAACTGCTGCTTTGAAAGAAAAGGGTGAGAGGTCTGGAGATTCCCCTCTGTGTCCCTCAGACCTGACCTCCAACCTGAATTTGGAGGAAAAACCCCAAAATCTGCTCTCCTGTGTGCCTGCTCTGGAGCTGTTCCAGGACAAAACACCTGGCAGGGTTTCACTCTTTGAGACATCAGCATAAAATTAATTCTGATTTCTCCCTTGTTTTCCCCACTGCCTCCTGCTCCTGCCCCTTCCTGCCCAGGTTATTCTGTGCTGGGCTGGCTCCGCTGCCCATCTGGAGCTCAGGCACAACCACAGCTTTGTTGGGTCAGAATTAAAGACCTCGGGTTTATTTTTATTGCTGCCATAAGCTGGGACTGCATTCCTGTGAATCCAGCAGGAAATCAGCTCCTGCTCTGAGGGCAGTGCCAGGAGCCAGGTCCTGCTTCTGCAGCTGGAGGGGAAAAATCTCCTGTCTTTTCTCTGATTATTCCTGTGGGACTCTGAACTTTTGGAGCCCTGGGCACTGGGAATTCCAGGATTTCTGTTCTGACCCCCAAACAAACCCTGCACTGACCTGAGGGCTTGGAAAAGGCTCCAAAATTGAGTGACAGCTCTGGGATTGTGGGTGTGGGGTTTGGACAGAAAAGTGTGAGATCCCAGGGTGCAAAACTCAGAGTTTAATATTTAGAATTCAATGATAGATATAAAGCAAAATTGAAGTTTTAGGGTATAGGCTGAGTCCTTCTTTTTCACCTTCTCCATGGTCTGGGTGGTGTTTGGTCATTGGGTAGGAAAATCCACATTGCAGCCACAGGTGGTTGGGTATTGGGTTAAAAATAGAAATAATTTAGGTGTCATTTCTTAATTGGACAGTTTATCCTCAAAAGGCCTTGTAGAGAGAGAGATGGGGCTCAATTTTTATTTTGTTAGCCACAGAACTCACGGTGTGTGAGGCTGTAATAAATAAGGATTAACAAACATCTAAGTCCCAACAAGAAATTCTGTCTGGAGCATTTAACCCTGACCCTGGCAAAAAGAAGATAAAAGCAACATTAAGGAATCACAGACAGGTAAAGCAGCTTAAGAGAGACCTGGGATTTCTGTGGAAAATACAGTTTAAAAGGTTCTCCTCTGTGGGTTCACTTGGGGCAGGAGTCTGAGGCAGGGCAAGAGCTCCTGCGGCCAGGAAAGATGGAAATCCTCTTAATTCAAGGTGCTTTGGGGCCTTTTTCACCAAAATTCCTCTCCTTTCACCTGTTGAATCTCCTCTGTCCTGGTTTCAGTGCCAAACCTGACTTTGCATCAGCTGGGCCTGAGCCCCCAGCAGCTGCAGAGGCTCCAAACTGCGCCACAGAAAAGCAAAAATTGGGAAATTTCCCACAAAAGAGTTGCAGAAGGAGCTCCCACCTTGCCCAGCACATCCCTAAAATTCCCTCCTTGTTCCCAGGCTCACACCTGGCAGAACAGAGATGCAGGGACCGCTGCAAATTGTGGAGCTGTTTACAAAAAAACCCAAAAAATGGCTTTCAAATGGTGATTTCCTGTTTGCCCTCCCTCTCCGGAGTGCAGGGATACACAGGGGTGGAGGAGGAGCTGCAGCCTACAGATGCATTTTGAGGCTGCTTTTAAAAACTTCCATGTGGGTGTTTGCCAAAGGAGCTTTTTTTTTTTTTTTTTTTTTTTTTTAATATATATTT
Organism: Cisticola juncidis; assembly: GCA_013400215.1. Taxonomy (NCBI): domain Eukaryota; kingdom Metazoa; phylum Chordata; class Aves; order Passeriformes; family Cisticolidae; genus Cisticola; species Cisticola juncidis. The sequence goes on along the minus strand of VXBR01010120.1, from coordinate 33,250 downwards.
TATTTTCTTCCCTGCTCGTGAAACAACTGACTTTTATTCATATTTACACAGCCCCTCAGAAAGCAAATGAAAAACTGCTCCTGACAAGTTGCAAAGTATTAAATTAGCCCAAAGTAAATGTTATTTTTGGAAAACAATTCCAGGTGTGGCTGGCAGGCTCCTTCCACCCAAAGCTGCAGCATCTGAGGGAATAAAGGAGCCTGGACATGACAAAAGGAAAATCACTGCTACTGAAATAAAACCTGATTTTGCTCTCAAGCAAGAGCTGCTTGTGAGACATTTCTTTCACCTGGATGCTCTTCCCAGGGCTGGCAAGGAAATCGAGGAGCTCTGAGTCCCCAGAATGACCTGGCAGCCTCCCAAGCCAAGGGAGGCTAATAATTAATTAATCTAATTAATATAATTAATTAGATATTCCCTGCTCCCTCCCCGGGCACTCACAATGAACAATTCCTCATTTTGGATTTTTTTTTCATTTCTATTTTCCATTCTTGCTCTCCCTGATCCTTCAGGATCCCTCCATACACATTTATCACCACCCACTTTTCTGCTTTTTGTTTATTTTACCTCAAACTCCCCTGACTCCAGCACTGCTCAGTGGGTCCTAACTTGCCCTTTAATGAAATTATTCCTTTGAGGAATAAAACACCCACCTTAACTAGAGAGTTGATTCTCCCACTGCATTAATTCTATTAATTAATTCTATTTCCTTCACTGCAATTAAACATCATTTCTACCAGCCCAGGAGATCCAGACCCTCTCTGTAAATCCCTCAGGAATTAAGGGTAGCTGGGATTTGGGGGTGCTGGTACCAATTCATTGATTTTTACCCCAGAGGAGGAGCTGCCTGCCTTGACAGAGCTCCTCCAGACACAATGAAATTCCAAATAACCCTGATAAAGGATAAATAACCCTGATAAAGGATAAATAACCATTAAAAAAGGCACGTGGCAAGGGCCAGGCAAGGTCACAGCACCTGCAGCTGCTGTTAAATGTGGATTTATCAGGACTGGCTCCTCTGCAATGAACCTCCTGCACACCTGAGCTCCCTGAGACCTTCCCTGATATCCCAAGGGATGCACAAAAGCATTTTTGGGGGATTTGTCACCACTTAGGGCTCCTCAAGGTCACTGCAGCAGGCAGAGCCTGTTGTGGACAAGGTTTTTCACGGGGATTGAGAACGTGGATGGAGAATTCAGGAATTTCTGGATCTGTGCTCGTGTCCCACTGGGATTTTGGACCTTGGCCTGCATCCATCCTCCCCCTGACCTTGGAAATCCCAGGGGTGATGGCACCATTTGAGCTGACCTCCCCAAACCAGTCCCATCTCTGCACTGCCTGCTGCAGCCCTTCTCCTCCTGCTCCTCTTCCTCCTCCTCCTTCTTCTGCTTTTCCTCCTCCTCCTGCTCCTTTTCCTCCTCTTCCTCCTTCTCCTTTACCTCCTCCTCCTGCTCCTTTTCCTACTCTGTCTCCTTCTTTTTCCTTCTTCTTTTTCCTCCTCCTCCTCCTCCTCTTCCTCCTACTCCTCTTTCTCTTCCCCCTTTTCCTTTTCCTCCTCCTTCTTCTCTTCCTCTTCCTTCATTCCTCTCATCCTCTTCCTCCTCCTTCTCTTTCTCCTGCTCTTTTTCCTCCTTCTTCATTTTCCTTCTCTTCCTCCTCTTCTTCCTTCTTTCCCTCCTCCTACTTCTTCTTCTCTTCCTCCTGCTCCTCTTCCTCCTCCTCTTCCTTCTCCCCCTCCTTTTCCTCCTGCTCCTCTTCTTCCTCCTTTTCCTGCTCTGGGTGATGCAGAAGTGAATTTGAGCTGGTTTAGCACAAACACTGCCAGGGCAGGAGGGACACCCAAGGGTGAGAACAGAGAGCAGCTCAGCTCTGCTCACCCCAATTCCCTGGGAATGCTCCCTCAAGGAATCCATGGGCAGCAATCAGAGCCTCCCCCACCCTGCTTTTCATCCCAGCTCCTCAGAAATTGGGATGGGGAAAGGGCAGGGAGAGGCTGAGATGGGAGCAGGGAGCAGATCCAGCCCCAGAGGAGGAACTGACGCTGCAGATTTTGCCCCGCTCATTTTGCAGTAAATAAAGAATTAAGGAAGATTGCTGGAAATGTGTCCATTCAGGCAGCAGCTGAATTTCCTGTGAATTGCTTGGGGAGTGAGGGAGGAGGGAGAAGCTGGAGACATCACAATGAGCAGTGAGTGACTGGAGAGTGCCCAAACCCTCACTCTGCACGTGTGTGCCAATGATAGAAACTGAGATGTGCTCTCATAAAACCCCTGCTCAGTGAATGAGGGTGAACACAAAAAATAAATCCATCTCTCAGGGGGACAGAGAGTGCAAAGTAATTTTTTGTGGCATTTGTTTTGGAGGAAGGGGTGGCACCAGGTTTTCCCTGCCCCAGTTCCCCCAGTGGCTCCCACTGCCCTGAGACTGGACCAGCTGAGCAGAGGGTGAGGAAGGGGCTTGTGTGAAAAGGAACAGCCCAAATCACAGAAATGTGGGATGGTTTGGGCTGGAAGGAGCCCAAAACTCATCTATTCCACCCCCAGCCATGGGCAGGGAGATCTCCCACTGTCCCAGGCTGCTCCAAACCCATCCAAACTGGCCTGTGACACTGCTGGGGCAGCCACAGCTGCTCTGGGCACCTGTGCCAGGGCCTGCCACCCTCCCAGGGAGGAATTTCCTCCCAGTATCCCACCTAAAGCCACTCTCTGCCACTTGAAGCCATTCCCTGTGTCCTGGCACTGCAGGCTCTTGTAAAAACTCCCTCCAGGTGAATCCTGCCAAGCCTGGCCCCTTCCTGCACCCCACAGGCAGCTCTGGGTTCCTGGGGAGGGGAGGCTGCTGGAGATCCCTGGGTGTTCATCCTGGATCCACCAGGAGGGAAGGGGAAGCCGCTGGAGGTCCCTGGATGTTCACCCTGGATCCATGGGGAGGAGGGAAGGGGAGGCTGCTGGAGATCCCTGGATCCATCAAGGGGAGGGNCCTGGATCCATGGGGAGGGAAGGGGAAGCTGCTGGAGATCCCTGGATCCATGGGGAGGAGGGAAGGGGAGGCTGCTGGAGATCCCTGGATCCATGGGGAGGGAAGGGGAAGCTGCTGGAGATCCCTGGGTGTTCATCCTGGATCTATCAGGAGGAGGGAGGGGACACTGTGCTCACGTCACCTCTCAGAACCAGCCAGGACAACCCTCAAGAGGTGAACAGGGAAGCAGGAAACCCTGAGCTGACAGAACCCCCTGCCCTGTTATCTGCACCTTTGGTTTATTGTGTTTAACCAGGCTTTTGATCTGCAGGAAGAACATCCGAAGGGAAAACAGCACCAAAACCTTTTGTCAGCACCAGCTCTGCAAAGCCAATAAATCCTCAGAGCAGCATCCAGTCAGCAGATCCAGCTTTTCTCTGTGATCTTGGCTTTTTCTCAGGAAATCACATCACACTTGATGCAATCAGACTTTTCCAACAGGAAGTTTCCATTTGTCACTTAAAAAACCAGCTCACTACCAAGAAAATCTGTCGTGCAGTTGTTGCAGATCTGTATTTCTTTCAGGCTGTAAAGCAGATTCTGAGGCTGTGGGGAGAGGAATCAGATGGAGAAGGCCTGGAGGAGCCCCTGAGGAGCTGTTTGAGCAGAGCCAGCTGTATTTTAAGCTGCTGTGGGTGACATTTGGAGATGGAGATTCCACATTCTGGTTATGCACTCTCCCAGGGGAGGCACATGCAGGGATTTTTCCAGGCTCTCTCCTAAATCTTCCCTGCTGCCTTTTATTGCTGTGACTCCTTCTCCTGCCCTCGACAGGGCTGGATTTGTTCCTCCTGAACCTGCACAGAGCCCCTGAGCTGTGCTGGCCCTGGCACAGAGCCCCTGCCCAGCTCTGCTCATTCCTGAGAGAACCCAGATCCCCCCCAGGCCTTTCCTGATGGACACAAAAAGAGCCCTGGGAGGAAGGATTCCCTCCCTGCCCTCCTCATCCTCTGGATGAGCACTGAGATGAGGGATTCTCTCCCTGCCCTCACATCCTCTGGATCAGCACTGGAGGAAGGATTCCTTCCCTGCCCTTCACATCCCAACCTTTGGATGAGCACTGGGATGAGGGAATCCTCCCTGCCCTCCTCATCCTCTGGATGAGCACTGGGATGAGGGATTCATCCCTACCCTCCACACCCCACCCCTCTAGATGAGCACTGGGATGAGGGATAGCTCCCTGCTCTCCACACCCCACTCCTCTGGATGAGCACTGGAGGAAGGATTCCTCCCTGCCCTCACATCCCACCCCTCTGGATGGGCACTACTGCTGGGTTTGTTCTTTCCCAGGGTTATTTGGGGTTTGGTGATTCCCTGTTTTCTGTGTGTGACTTCCATGACCTTTCCCATGCAGTTCCTTCCCAACTGATCATGGAATCACTGCATGGATTGGGGTGGAAGGGACCTAAAGCCCCTCCTGTCCCACCCCTGCCATGGCAGGGACATCTCTGCCCCTGGAGATGCAAACCAGGGAGCCACAGTGACCTCCTGCAGCTCTGCAGGGCTGCAGGGTGCATTCCATGCAGTGGATCCTGCCAAAGCCATCCCAAAGCCACTTCTCTCCAGCTTTTCCTGCTGTTACTTTTAGCTGGGTTTTCCTAAGCCTTCATCACCTAAAATTGTTTTCCCCTGTGCCAAGACTGGAGCTTTCAGTCTCTCCTGGGCTGCCTATTTTTGGATCCTCAATCTGGGCTCTCCTTGCTGATTTTTTTTTTCCTTTTGTGTGTGTGTTTGTTTTGAAATAAACAAAAGCTGGAACAAGAAATGTCTGGGCACCCACAGAGTAAGGAGGGATCAGATGTTTGCTGGAGAGGAGGGATGTGGAAAGAAGGGAATTGCCAGGGAAACACTGCAGAGCCAGAAGACCTCAGCTCAGCTGGCAGGGAGTTCTGGGGATGCAAACAAACACAGATGAGGGAAGAATTAATCCAGAGCAGAATTAATCTGCTGACACCATCAGCATTGCTGCTGACACCAAACAGAGGGGTCTGCTCACAGCAGGAGCTCCTGGGGGCTGGAAACCCCTCCTGGGGGCTGGAGACCCCTCCTGGGGGCTGGAGACCCCTCCCGGCTGCTGGAGACCCCTCCTGGCTGCTGGAGACCCCTCCCCTGCCCCAGACTGTCCTTCTCTGGGCTGACAATGCCCCTGGCACTCACATCTGACAGGAATTGGTGCTCACATTGTCCTGACCTCACCCCATGGGTCCCCCAAGGCTGAACCACCCAGGTCTCCCCTCCCTTGTAGCATTTTCGTGGCTCTCCCATGGAGCAGGGAAGTCCTGAGCTGGATGGGCAGAAGGAAATCCCTTCCTCCTGCATTTCCCATTCCCTGGATGTGTTTTAATCATCCCAGGACCGTGTGTTATTAAAAGCAAACACGAGTGCAGCCCTTGTTTTCCTCCTGAGCTGTGATAGAGGGAATGTGATCAATAAAAGCTCAGCCAGGCAGAGCCCTGGAGAACAGAGCACCCACAAAAGACATCTTTGCCATCAGATTTTGTCACTGAGGAGTTTCTGCTGGCCAGGGAGGCTCCTGGGCTCAGAGCAGCACGGGAGAGGCGTCCCCACATCGGGGAAGAGTTGGGGTTTCACCCCTGAACTTTTAAGGAAGAAGGAGCAGAAATTTGGATGCTTCTCTCCCCATGACTGTCCCAGTGCCAGCACAGAGGCCCTGCTGCTCCTTGGGCTGCTCCTCAGGACCTGGGGCTGTTTCCTTTGGGCACCAAGGCACAAACCCCTCCTGGGTTGTTGGATATTTCAGAGAGACCCCGGAGCCTCTGGGGGCTTTGGGGGTGTCTGAGCAGAGGCAGGGCCCTCCCTGCACCCTGCTCAGCTTTTAATCCTTTGTTCTGTACAGTTTGTTATCTTTGCTTTAATTAAAACCTTTTTGCTTTCCCAAACCCCTCCAATCAGCTGTCTGGGTAATTTTTACAAACCACTTCTGGGAGGCTGCTGGCATCCCTCAGAGTGGGATGCACCTTGGTGGGGCTGATACTGCTCTGCCCTCACACAGAAATTCATCTTTTACTGTCAAATTTCAATTTCTGCCCCTGCCTGCCTGGCCAGGGCTCCCTCTCACCTGGCAGTTTGTGATAGCCCAGCTGATGATGTTTCCTGGAGGGTTCAATCTGACTTTTCTTCAGTTTTGACTCTGCCATTTGAACCCAGCAATCCTGAACACAACATTCTGGTGGTTCTCAATGCTCTTGGAAGATGCTTTCCCTTCATCCTTAACCTCCCTGCTCATTATTATTTCACAGATTCCTTTAGCTTCCCTTATCAGACACCTACATGTTCTAATTCCTAATTTATATTCATTGCTGCAACTTCCCCTTATTTTTCTGGGGACAGTGTTGACTGGGTTTGGGTTTCTGTTTTATTTCCTTTTTTTCCCTTCTCTGCTGACTGATAAAAATTTTGCTTGGCAGTTTTTCCTGTGAGGGAAAACATGTTTTTGTAGCAATCCCATGGAGGCCCCATGAAGAAGAAACACTCCACTGCTTTGCCTCATCTAAACTCAGCTGCAGCCCTGGGTTCTGTCAGGCAGAGCTCTGAGAGGGGATTTCAGTGGCAGCTTTGACTTCAGTGATGCTAAAGCAGCCAGAAAGAGCCAGATCTCCACAAAAATCCTCCTCTAACTTTTCTGGTCCAAATGGAACCAGCCTGGCTCTCACCTTGCCCATCATTTCACTACCAGGGCCCAGCCAAACATGTCCTGGCTGAGCTGAGGAGTCCCCAAAGAGCCAGGAGAGCTCAGAACAACCTCTGGAATGGTGAGCAAGGAAGAGCTCACTTGCTGGATCCAGAGGGACTGGATTCACTGGGAAAGGTGTAACTGGGAAAGGTTTCCCTGTGCCCCTCCTGACCCCACAGCAGCCCTGGCACACCACAAACAGGGGATTCAGGAGGCCAAATTAACCCTTCTGCATCCAGGGAAGGAGCTGTGAGCTTTGCAGGGGTGCTCTGGGAGCAGCTGGCAGGGACAGGGTGGATTTTACTCAATTTGAGGATTCTCAAGCTGAGAGGTGGAGGCAGAACCGGGCACAGCTCAGGAGTGCACAGACAAGAATCAGGCACTGCAGGCACAAAGGAAAGGGAGCAGGACGGGTTTGGGGTTTGTTTGGGGGGACAGAGAGCCCAGGAAGGATCAGGGGTGGAGAGGGGATCTGCTGGCCCTGCAGGGCTGGCTGTGCCTCCCCCCAGTGCCCCCCATGGGAACAGAGGGGCAGGACTGGTCTGTGCCCCCTCAAACCAGACAGGGGCAAAGCCTGAGCACAAAGTGCCCCTGAGATGGCCCAGGGGTCCTGCCCGGGCTGGGACAGAGCCCTGACCCCGCTGCTCTGTGTCCCCGGGCTGGGACAGAGCCCTGGCCCCGCTGCTCTGTGTCCCCGGGCTGGGACAGAGCCCTGGCCCTGCTGCTCTGTGTCCCCGGGCTGGGACAGAGCCCTGGCCCTGCTGCTCTGTGTCCCCGGGCTGGGACAGAGCCCTGGCCCTGCTGCTCTGTGTCCCTGAGCTGAGACAGAGCCCTGGCCCCGCTGCTCTGTGTCCCCGGGCTGGGACAGAGCCCTGGCCCTGCTGCTCTGTGTCCCCGGGCTGGGACAGGGCTGGTGGCAGCTGGGCTGGCCCAGCCAGGGCTGGGAGGTGGCAGTGGCAGCCCTGGTAGGACCCCAGAGCTGATTTTCAGAGGAGCTGGGTCTGTGCAAAGCTCACTGATTTCAAACAGAATGTGGGTCTGAGAACCTCTGGAGATGCAGGGGTGAGGGCAGGGAGGAGGAGGAGGGAATGAGATCCACTGAAGGCTCTGAGTGCTGCCCCAGCTCGGGGAAATTCACACCCAGAGCCCACAGGAGAGCGATCTCCCCGCTCAGCTTGGTGTGACAGCTCCAGCTCCAGCCCCTGCTGCAGCAGCCAAACCCACCCAGCTCTGTAAAACCCACCTGGGAATATCCAGACCCTCCTGGCTGCACCAGGACACGGCAAAATCCCCAAAGAGGGGCAGGAAGGGGCTTTTCACCCCCATCTCCCCATGGCAGGCTGGGGACAGCACCCTGTGCACAGGGGTGGCTCTCCAGGGCAGCTCCCTCCTCGTCACCATCCCCTCCCCAGCACCACCGACCCCTCCCCAGCACCATTTCTCTCCTCCCCAGCATTGTCCCTTCCCCAGCCCCACCGACCCCTCCCCAGCACCGACCCCTCCTCAGCCCCGTCCCCTCCCCAGCTCCATCCCCTCCCCCGCCCCGGGGCCACTGCACCTCCAGAGGC
>VXBR01010120.1:0-15374 GCA_013400215.1 Cisticola juncidis | reverse complement strand
ATGGATCCCAAAATCCTTCCCCAAACCCCTGCCCCATCCCGAGCATCCTCCCGAGCTCAGTCCTTCCCAAGCCCCCTCCCCGCCTCTCTGCCCCATCCCAGCCGCTCTCACGGCACAAACCCCGAACCTCTCCCGAGCCCGTCCCCGCTGGAAGCCTCTCCTCGCTCGCACACAGCGCTACAAAGACGCCTGGAAGGTCCCGTCCTCGGGGTCCGGGGGTGCAGCCTGTCTGTGCTGGCTGTCCCCGCGGTGCCGGCGCTCGGCGAACCGCACGGCATCGTGGATGCAGTGGAAGGCCAGCTGGCCCCCGGCGCTGCCTGCCTGGCCGGCCCAGCCTCCCTCCCGCAGCCGCTGGCGGATGGAGGGGTTGCAGTTGGCCAGGAGCACCTGGACCCCGACCTCCTTGTAGTCCTGCTGTGTCTCCTTGAGCACGGAGAGCCCCACGGTGTCTATGAACTGCATGGCCCCGCAGTCCAGGATCAGGGTGTGCATCTCTGGGCAGGGGGGACGGGGGTCTGCTGCCGGCTTCTCTGCCCCTCTCCCGGCCTGTCTGAGGCAGCCAAACCCAGCACCCCAGCAGCCCCTGCTGCTGCCTGGCTCCGTGCTGGCCCTGGCAGCCAGCAGGACAGGATTGACCCCGGTTTTCTGGTACAGCACAGCCTTGAAGTAATCCTTGTTGGCGTAGTAGAGGGAGCACTCGAAGCGGAAGATTTTGACGTTGGCGATGCTGCTGAGCTGTTTGTAGGCGGCCTGGTCCTCGTAGATGTCCCTGTTGCTGACCTTGCCCAGGAGGGTGGCGCGGGGGCGCTGCGTGCGGAAGATGATGCAGAGCAGGGCGAAGCAGACGCCCACCAGCAGCCCGATCTCTGTGGTGACCAGCGTGGAGCACAGCATGGTCGCCCACCACACCACCGTGTCCAGCTTGCTGAGCTGCCACATCCTGGGCGTGTCACGGAACCTCCTGAGGCCGCCCCGCAGGTTGACGATGGTGACCACCCCCAGGATGGAGGTCTGCAGCGAGTAGAAGAGAGGGGAGATCCACAGCAGCACCAGCAGGAGCACCAGGGAGGTGACCAGCCCTGACACCTGGGTCTGGCTCCCCGTGGACTCCTTCAGCAGAGTCTTGGTCAGGGCGGCAGAGCTGGCAAAGCAGTAGAAGAAGGAGGGGATGAGGTTGCAGAGGCCGATGGCGATCATCTCCTGGTTGGCACTGACAGTGTATCCGTGCTTCTTGGCAAAGATCTCTGCCAGTGACACGGTCATGGCAAAGCCGATGACAGCGATGGGCACGCATCCAGGGCCAGGCTGGGGAACAGGCTGAAGGCTGGCACCGTGGGCTTCCTGAAGCCCGTGGGGATGTGCCCGCACACGGCCGCCTTGTAGCGCTGCTGGAAGTCGAAGTAGTGGGAGGTGATGGTGGCCACGATGACCACCAGCAGCTCGATGGGGAACGGGGCCTTCATCCTCTCCTTGTAGCGCTCGTTGAGCTCCTTGACGGGCACGATGACGGCCAAGGCCACCAGGCTGGTCAGCAGGTCGCAGATGTTGGTGTTGTGGATGTACCTGAAAAGGTCCACCCAGGTGAGGAGGAAGGAGCCCACGCCCTCGTGGCGAGGGATCTTCAGGCCCAGCAGATATTTCATCTGGGAGGTGATGATGGTGAGGCTGGAGCCGGTCACGAAGCCACCCAGGAGAGGCTCTGACAGGTAGACAGCCACGAAGCCCATCTGTAAAACCCCCAGCAGGATCTGGAAAGCAAACCAGCCACAGCTTCAGCATGGGTGAGAGGGGCTGGAAGGGGTGGCTGGCAATTTATGTCACTTTGCTGCCACTTTAGGAGCTCTGGCTGCTCTGTCTGTGGATGTGCTGAGAATTCCATGTAAGGAATTTGTCTTCAGGGGTTCATCTGGGGTATGGAAATCTAGAGACCCCTACCTTTAGCACTTCCCTGTGGCTGGGGATGCCACACAAAAAAAGCTACAAGGTCCCTGCTGCTGCCTCCTCACAAGGAGCCCCATCAGAGCAGCTCTGGGTATCACTCAGTTGTGATGCTCTGAATTTTAGTTGTCCCAGTGGAAAAGCCTGGGATTGCTCAGTGACAGCTCCCAGGTACTGGGGACACTGCCAGGGAGCGTGGCAGGGTCCTTGAGGGTGGCCCTTGTCAGCCCCAAGCCTGCTCTAAGCTGCCCAGCTGCAGGAATGAGGCGGTGGGAAGGTTCTTCCCAGATCCTTCTCTTCTCCTGCTGTGTCTGATCCTGAGGATGTTTCAGACACATCCAAGGACCTGCCCATCCCATGGAGGAGAACAACCCCATCCAGCTGTGCTTGCACTTCCAAAACCACTGATTCACAAATATTCAAGGGCGTCAGGGCCCAAAAATGTTCCTCGTGGCTCTGAAGTCTGAACCAACACTTAGAGATCTCCCAGGAGGGAACACACAGGAGGGAACATTCGTACCTGGTAAAGCCCGACCAGAAAGCTCAGGGAAAGGGCCACGGTGATGGCGTAGCAGCTCCTGTCACAGGCCTCTGTCCCGTTCCTGGGGGAGCTGGAGTTGTCCCCGAGGGTGGCGCTGCTGTCCCCATAGCCTGCCAGCTGCAGGTGGCGTGTCACCGACTGCCCCACCATGAGGCACAGCACGCCGAAGGAGCCCACGCTGGCGTGGCGCGACGTGGCCGTGGCCGCGTAGATGATGTTGCAGAAGAAGTTGGTGTAGATGCCGTAGATGGGGTCCTGGTTGGCCAGCAGGGAGTAGGAGATGGACTGGGGGATGGCCACGATGCCCACCAGGAGCCCTGAGACGATGTCCCCCAGCAGCTGCGTCCTGGGGCTGTACCGGGGCAGCCACTGCAGCACGGGCAGCAGCCGGCGCAGGGACGCGCCCGCGCCCCGGGGGCTGCACCTGCAGGCGGCCCTGGCCCTCTGCAGGATCAGCTCTCTGCTGCTGCAGCCCGCGGGCTCCAGCTCCTCCAGGCTGACAAAAGCGGCAGGAGCCTCCTGCAGCCCGAGCGAGCCCAGGGTGTCTTTGCTGGGCGCTGGCTCCTGGCTGGACGTGTCCTCCGAGGTCCCAGGGGAGCTGAGGCAGGGGAGCGGGCAGGAGCGAGGGGTCTGCTGGGCTGGCCCGGGAGGATCCTGGGGAGGAGCTGGGAGCTGCATCCCACCCGCACCTGGGGCACCTGCAGCACCTGGAGCACCTGCAGCACCTGCAGCACCTGCAGCATCTGCAGCACCAATATCCATCCCTCCCTGCAAGGAGAGTTTTTACCAGTTTAGCCCCCACTGGCACAAGCACAAGGGGCTTTGCTTAGCTCCAGGGCTTATGGCATGGACAGACAGACAGACAGACAAATAGATAGATAAGGAAAGGAAAGGAAAGGAAAGGAAAGGAAAGGAAAGGAAAGGAAAGGAAAAGGGAAAGGAAAAGGAAAAGGGAAAGGGAAAGGGAAAGGGAAAGGGAAATAACCCCAAACAAATAAAACAAAAGCATTTTCCCAAGGTGGATTCATTTGTTGTCACTTATGGCAACGTTAACCGATAAACCCCAACCCCCAAATCAGGGCAGAGCTGCAGAGCCTCCCGTGCTCCTTCCACATCCCTCTTGTTTTGAAACAGGAACTCCACTGAATTTCCCTGAATTTCCCTGAATTTCACTGAATTTCCCTGAATTTCTCTGAAACTAAAACTCCTTCAAGAACTCTGATTGCTGTCAAGACATTGCTACTTAGGCAAAAACTTACTTTGGAAATGTTAAGATATTCCAGGGGATGCTTTGGGAATCAAGATGTGGGTAAGGGAGATAATTTGCAAATTAATTTTTCCTTCAGCATTATATAATTTTAAATTGCATTAGTGGCATGATTCAGCCAGGGGCTCCCATGGCAGAATGAAACCATCCTGCTTTTTCAGGCTGGTTAAATAACAGAGACACCTTCCAGAGCCACTCCAAGTTTTTCAGTCACAATGCAGCTGCAACAAAAAATGCTTTTTGTGACAACTGAACAACAGACAGAGCGAAAAACCCTCCTGAGGGGACACCCAGAGTGGCTGTGGTTTGGAGCTGAGCTGGGATGAGGAGAAATCCCATTCCCCTGCCCTGACACATCACCAAATCTTACCTCTGGTGTTTCCTCACCACCTCGAGCTTCCCCTGCAAGGACAGACCTGTCTGCACCCCTTGGGCACAGGAAAACCTGGCCCATGTGTCCCTTCCCTGGGATCTGAGCTCCTGAGCCAAGCCATGTCTCTTTTATCTCTGTCCAGCTGCTGGAAACGGTGCAGCCACCACCAGAGCTGTGTTTGGAAAACAAACACCATCCTGAGAGGGTATTTTGGCTGACAACTTGTTCTGGACACGAAGAATGATTGAGGGGGCTCAGAGAAGTGCTCCTGCCAGATAAGAGGATTGCTTGGATCTGGAGAAGTGTTTGCTAAACAAGGGGAACGATGGAAAGAAACCTCCCTGCTCTGCCCCTCGCTGAACTGAGCGAGCTCAGGTCCTGCTGGGCTTCTCTGCTCGGGTTTTCATCTATTCTGGACAAGCTTTTGAGACAAAAACCAAGAATCAAAGCTCATTCCAGAATGGCTTTCCTTTCCTGGTAGTTTTTCCAGGTAGAGGCTCTGTAAAGCAGAGAGCAAAGCTGTGGTGACAGGGGTTACTTCGGGGACACAGCAGAACTTTGGATGTGCCAAACCTGCACAATTCACATCCTGCAGAGCCTTTCAGAGAAGGCTGTGCAGAAACACAGCTGGGAAAAGAGCAGGGTTGTGTTCTTTGGTATGTAAAGGTGAGAAATTGCACCAGCAGCCAGGAAAAAAGGACTGTTCATCACCCTGAAGGGAAGGAGCAGCCCCATAAACACCAGCTGGAGCTGCTGTGCCCTTGAGAGCTGTGCCAGCAGCCTCCACCAGAGCTCCCAGCACACACTCCCATCCCCTGCTGCTGCCTCCTTCTTCTCCACCTCTTTTCCACTCACCTAGTCCAGACTTTGCTGGATAAAGACATAATTTTAAACGAGGTGCCACACAGGCACCTTGGCCTTTGCTTGGAGAGAGGGCTGAGAGCCCTCAGTGCTCCAAGAGCTGCAGTGGGGATGGAGAGGTGGAATTTCCACAAGGTTTGGATGAAGATGCTGGGGAGACACCCTGAGGGAAGAGAAGGGGAAAAGCAGCATCCTGAGCTATATTTATCTCATCTCTCTGGAGCTCAGTAATTAGGAGTAAATAAATAAGAAACATCCGTGTTCTCTGGCAGCAGGAGAAAACAAGAGCACATGGCAGGGAGGCAGCTGCTCAATGTTTTTATCTATTTATATAAATTATTTTTTTCTCTGCCATTCCTCCACAGCTCATGTACTTTCAGGTGCATCACTGAGAGTTCCCCTTTCCCCTCCCCTGACTCTGTCTTCTCCTGGCCTTGTCACTCCTCCTGTCCTGAAGAGATGATCCTTTCTCACATTTTGTTCCTAGTTACAGCTCATTTTGTGCCTTGGCCTGGATGATGTGGTCTCTACTCACTCATTTTCTTTTTCCACCTTCTTCCCTAGCAAATGACCCAAATTTGCATTTTCTCTATGAATCCTTCACCTTGAAATCCACTGAAGAAGTGATGAACCAACAACGATGGGCTGGCCAGGCTGGATTTGAAATCTGATTGTTCCCTGGGATGAAACAGCCGAGCACAATCCATCTCTGGGTTTGATCTTATTTAGGAATAAATAATCCAGACCCAGCTCTGGATCCCTGCCCTGTCCACCACAACAATGGGATGAAGCACTTTTTCCATGAGTGGCAGGATTTAGGTTACCTTCAGCCTCCAGCCTGCTGCCACTGCCATTTCCCTTCCAAATTCCATCTGCATTTCTATATTCTGGAGCTCTTTTATTTGTTAAGGTTTCCTTTTTGCCCTGATAGAGCTCGGGAAGCCCTGACAGAGCCCTGCTCTTCCCCCCTCTGAGGTTTCTGCCTCCAAGCCCTCCCTGCCCTGCTTTTTGCACTGCTCTGCCTCTGCCCTGCCTGCAGTGGCATGGATGGATGGATGGATGGAAAATCACTCCCACACCACGCCAGGAATAAAAACTTTGGATTTCATGCTCTGGAGACCAGAGGGGGCCGTGCCAGTGCAGGCAGGGCCCTGTCCCCACTTGCATTGTCCCAAACCATCTGTGCAGCCCAGGATGGAGCTGGGCATGGAGTGAGTTTATAGTGGCAATAAAGAGCAAACCTCGAAGATGCTTTTGGAAACAAAGTGTTCCAGCTGTGCTGACCTTGCACGGGAAGGCAGCACAGCCCTGGCTGCCTCAAGGTCACCTGGAGCTCCTGCTGGGTTTCTTTTTGGTGATGCATTTCCCACAGCCAACGTGAAAATTTTGTATTTTGTGCCCTTGCCTCACCTCATCCAGAAAAAGGAATTCCAGGGATGTCCACGGTGTCACCAAGGGGGTTTTACAGCCCCTCTGCTGGGATGGGGGACATGGAGTGGCCTCTCCTCAGTGCCCAGAATTTCCAGCACAGAGGACCAAGCTCATGGGGAAACCAGCAGGGACAAGGAGCTTGAGAACTGCACAAATCATGGAATATTTTAAAGTATGGAATGTACTGGGATAGATATTTACTATTTGAGTATACAAAAGCAACTGGGAATTTGGACACAAGAAAGGGGAGAAAAAGGGTTCTAGGGGATCCAGTAAAAATGTGGAGACACATTGCTGCTTCATACTGAACTGGAACCCAGCCCAGGCTGTGGGCACCTGAGGACCTGGCACAGGGTGCCCAGAAAAACTGCCCCATCCCTGGAAGTGTCCAAAGCCAGGCTGGACAGGGCTTGGAGCAGCCTGGGATAGTGGAAGGAGTTTGGAATGAGATGATTTCTCCCAATACCTGATCTAATCTCCTGCCCTCTGACCAGATTGGATCTTCCATCAGATTTTAAACAGAAGCTTTTTCCCAGCACTCAAACATTGGGATGCTGTCCCAGGGCGTGGTGGGACTCAACAGGTTTGGGGAAAGGGGTGATGAAACTCCTTCATGAGGAAATGCTCAAAAGTGTAACAAAGTGCTCAGAAGTTTGTGTGGGAGGGCTCAGAAGGGGCTGCAGCCCTGGGACACCTTTCCCAAGCAGCCCCCAGACCCAGGGATGGGGCTGGGGGGTCTCACCACGGACAGGAGCGTGGAAGGCAAGGATTAGTGAATCCCAGGTAAGGCAGAGCCCAGAGCAGCCCAGGTGAACGTGCTGCTGGCTGAACCTGCTCACCCCAGCCGTGAGCCAGGCTGGTTTTGCTGCAGGCAGTGGTTGTTCCCTGCTTTTCAGGAGGAAGCTCCTGGGGGCATTCCCCATAACCCCAGTGCTCCTTCTGCTCTGTTGGCACCAAAACAAAAGCTGCAGCCTGTGCACAGAGGGCCCCTGAGGTAAAAGGCATCCTCAGGTAAAAGCTGAGCCATGCTGGGCCAGGAAGGTCTTTTCCATCACTCAAGGACACATTTGCAGATAAAATGTCGCAGGAACTGCCCAGAGCTGCCCTCACAGCTGCTCACAGGTTTTTCTGGCTCTTACTGGCCATGACCTGAGCCTGGGATGGAATCACAGAATCAAAGACAGGGACCCACAAGGACCAGCAAAGTCCAGCTCCTGCCCTGCCCAGCCCCAAAATCCCACCCTGGGCACCCCTGGCAGCGCTGTCCAGGCTCTCCTGGAGCTCTGGGGCTGCGCCCATTCCCTGGGGAGCCTGGGCAGTGCCAGCACCTCTGGGGGAAGAACCTTTCCCAAAATCCACCCTAAACCTGCCCTGGCACAGTTTGATTTATCTCAAGATAAAAACACACGGCAGCAATTTTGCAAGGCCGATTATGAAATAGCAGGGGCTCTAAGTTCACTTATTTAAAGTACAAATAGCAGCAAACCAGGGCATTCCCACACTTCAGATTCCAGTGCTGGCCCACAGGAGGGAGCTGCTCCCCAGCTCATCCCTGTCCCCACATCTGCTGAGGGTTATCAATGCCACCCAAAGCCTGCCCGGGCTGCACAGGGCAGCTGGGGCACAGCAAGGTGGACGTGCCATCAGTCAGGCACCTGATTTATTGGGCTGGGAAGTGCCCTGAATGCCCTTGTGAGGGAGGGAATGGGGAACAGAGCTGAGAACAGGGCACAGAGCTGAGAACAGGGCACAGGGGTGAGAGAGAACAGAGCACAGAGCTGAGAACAGAGCACAGAGCTGAGAGAGAACAGGGCACAGAGCTCTGTAAAAGGGCACAGAGCTGAGAGAGAACAGGGCACAGAGCTGAGAACAGGGCACAGAGCTGAGAACAGGGCACAGAGCTGAGACAGAACAGGGCACAGAGCTCTGTAAAAGGGCACAGAGCTGAGAGAGAACAGGGCACAGAGCAGAGAACAGGGCACAGAGCTGAGAACAGGGCACAGAGCTGAGACAGAACAGGGCACAGAGCTCTGTAAAAGGGCACAGAGCTGTGTGTACACTGCACATCTCAGCAGGGCCTGACAGGACAAACAGGGACAGGGACAGGGACAGGGACAGGGACAGGGACTCAGACACACCCAAACCCCACAGCTGCAGCATCTTCCAAGGCAGAGCAGCAGGCTTGGGCCACCTTGACTGTCTCTCCTCCTCCTGGGCAAAGCCAGGCTGGACACGTGGGCAGAGGCCTGGGGTGGGACCTGGCTGGTCCCAGGGCACAGGGCCAGGCTGGCTTCTGTCACTGGTGTCCCCTAGGGCTCGGTGCTGGCCTAGTGTTGTGTCACTCACCATCAACAGCTGGGGAGGGGTTGGTGTCCCCTCAGCTGACACGGAGCTGGAGGAGCAGCCACCACCCCTGGGGGCTCTGCTGCCCTCCAAAGGGCCTGGGCAGGGGGAGAGATTGGCAAAGAACTGCCTGAAATCCAGCCAGGGCAAACACAGGGTCCTGCACCCAGGGAGGAACAACCCCAGGAGCAGCCCAGGCTGGGGGAGCAGCTGGGGCAGCTCTGTGGGGTCTGGGGGTTCTGGGGATGAGGAGCTGCCCTGAGCCAGCACAGGGGTCTGGGGGCCCTGAGCAGAGCCCACAGAGGGGATGGAGTCTCCTCCTTTGGGATATTCCAGAGCTGTGCCCTGTGCCCTGCTGGGGCAGGGAGGTGGCACCAGGGACCCTCTGAGGCCCCTGCCAACCTCACCCATCCTGTGATCAAACATTTACATCACAACAAAAGAACAAATAAATCTCATCTTTTAATTGTGTTGAAGAAATCCCAACGATTTTACCAGATTTGACAGAAAACTCTCACACTAACAAATCTCCAGTGACAAAAAAACAGACAAACAGTTAAAAATAACAATGGGTACAGCTCAGACAGGACAGGGCAAGGACAGCCACCAACAGGCAGAGGGTGGACACAGAACTGATGGCAGGATGTGAGAAAACCTCTGACAAAATCAAATTTTCCCTACAAAGGTTTCCTGGTGAGCCCAGCACTGAGGGAGGGGGTGGTGGCAGCTCCTCTGTGCCCACACTGGGCACGGGGACAGTCCCTGCCAGCAGGGAGTGCCAGCTCCCCCAGCCAGCTCGGGGTGTCACACCTCAGCTTTACTGCACAGACAGTCACAGCAAAAAAATAAAATTATCTTTTCTCCACACTCCACATTTCCCTGCATTTTAGTCCAATAACACATCAATTATTTTGCAGACTGGTCAGATCTGCTGACCAACAGGATCTAGTCCAGTCCTGAGGTCCTGTTTGGTTAAAGGGATTCTCCAACAAACTCCTGGCACAAAACTCCTGGCACAAAACTCCTCCATTTCATCTGTTCTGCAGAGGATTCTTCACAACTATCTAAAATTATTCTGAATTTTCAATTATTAAAAAATGATACCCCAGAACATACTAGAGATGGTCAGGAACACAGAACCAAAGACTCAAAGGATCATGTGTTTGTCACAAAAAAATGAGGTTTTACCTCTCCTTAACCATGTTTCAGTTGCATTTCAAATATACATAAAATTTACTTCTTTAAGTAAAAAATCAGATATAAAAAACTGGATCCAAGTTCAACAAAATGTTTCCTATTTACATGTAGAGTCTTCAGATAATTTGGGAGCTGGACTAAGTGCTGTCAGAGCTGGGATTCTAATATTTAATCAGTAATTTTACCTCAGTGGAAATTTGGTTCTCATCCAATGCTGAAATATTTGATGAATTTGCACATCAAAGAACATCATTATGCCTTAGCCTATAGCCTCTCTAGAAAATAAAATAGACAGGTACTAATTATGCTAGGAACTAAATATATATATATTAAATATTTGCCATTTTACCCAACCAGAGGCCTTGCTTTTAGCACTGCAATGATCTCAAAAGAAAAAGCAAGGCTGAGAATTATTTCCACTTCAAATAGAATTTGACTGAAATGACAAAGATCAGGTTGATTTTCACACGAGCAGCTGATCCTCCAAAGGCTTATCAAGATGATGACCTGGTGTAATTAATTCTTGGGATTTAATGAGGTCATTCCCAGTGCAGAGCCTGCAATTGAGGCAGGATTCCTCTTGTCTGGGAATTGCAAACCCTCCTGGGGTGGAGAAATGCACCAATATTGGAGTGACACCAACCCTGGAGTCCCTCAGCATCGTCCCACACTGGGCAGAACAATCCCAGTGACACAAACACAAAGCCCCAGCACAGGAATGTTCCCATCACAGCTTCATCAGCTTAAAAATGACCGTGAAAAACAAAAATAATTACAAAAAAAGTCAATTACCTCAAGCATTTAATCACTTTTCCAAAGCAGGTGGAAGAAACCCAACCCACAGCAGAAGATAATGCCCTGAAAGAGATTTTTGCCCAAGAGTTTCACCCTCAGCTGGAGCTAGGACAGAGCCCAGGCAGAGCTCCCCAAGCTCAGCACAAGGCTCTGGGCATGGCTTAAAGCCAGGATGTTTTATTTCCTTCAATTCTCACCTCTGCTCCTCAGCCCCACTTGGCAAAAGCCAAGAGGATAAAAGCAGAAATAAGCAGGGACAAAAAAGCAGAAATAAACAGGGACAAAAGGGGGGCTGAGATTTCTCCCAGGAGGGAGCAGCTTCCATAGCTGCAGCTCTGCTGGCCTGGCTGGTGTGGACTGAGATTAAAATTAGTCAAAAATAAAGAACCATAACCCCAGAAATCCCTGATTTCTACACAGGCAGCTCGAGCCACGCTCACTGTGGGCAAAGGCACGACACCAAATCACAATAATCCCAAATAAAGACACCCCCAGGTTCCTCTGTGGTTCCTGGGCAGCCCCACAACCCCTCTGCCAGCCCCAAACCCTGAGGATTGGGGTTTGGGGGGTTTTACACTCAATTTACTGTGCAGGAGCTTTGGCTTTATCAAAAGATCATGAAAACCCAGCAGCAGCTCACATGGAGCACCAGCACACACAACTCTTCTGTTTACAGTCAATATTCAGTGTCTGGCAGCAAAACACAGAAAAGCATCAGGGAGGGGAGGTTGGTCCTGCAGAGTTTGGGAGCAGGTGGAGCTCAAGGGAATCAGCACCACTGAACCTCAGCTGGGCAGTGGAAACCCAAAATAAACCTAAAATAAACCCCAAAATAAACCCCAAATAAACCCCAAATAAACTGAAAATAAACCCAAAATAAACCCAGAATAAACCCAAAATTAACCCAAAATTAACCCAAAATAAACCCAAAATAAACCCAGAATAAACCCAGAATAAACCCCAAATAAACCCCAAATAAATCCAAAATAAAACCAAAATAAACCCAAAATAAAACCAAAACAAAACCAAAATAAAACCAAAATAAAACAAAAATAAACCCAAAATAAACCCAAAATAAACCCCAAATAAACCCCAAATAAACCCCAAATAAACCCCAAATAAACCCCAAAATAAACCCCAAATAAACCCCAAATAA
This sequence comes from Cisticola juncidis, assembly GCA_013400215.1. NCBI lineage: Eukaryota > Metazoa > Chordata > Aves > Passeriformes > Cisticolidae > Cisticola > Cisticola juncidis. Next base: position 3,472 of record VXBR01010120.1, on the reverse strand, counting down.
ACTGAAAATAAACCCAAAATAAACCCAAAATAAACCCAAAATAAACCCAGAATAAACCCAAAATTAACCCAAAATAAACCCAAAATAAACCCAGAATAAACCCAGAATAAACCCCAAATAAACCCAAAATTAACCCAAAGTTAACCCAAAATAAACCCAGAATAAACCCAGAATAAACCCCAACATAAACCCCAACATAAACCCCAAATAAACCCCAAATAAACCCCAACATAAACCCCAAATAAACCCCAAATAAACCCCAAATAAACCCCAAAATAAACCCCAAATAAACCCAAAATAAACCCAAAATAAACCCAAAATAAACCCTCGTGCCCACTGCAGTGCCTGCCCCTGGTGTGTGCACTGAAAATGGTTTTTGTGTCAAAACAATCAGAAAAGTGAAACATTTCTTAGAGGAACTGACACCACTCAGCAGCAACACAGGAGGGAAAACCAGAGGGAAACAGAGGCTGGCATTGAGCAGGAGAGTGCTCCAGACACTGACAGTGCTCATTTCCATAATGCTGTGTTGTTGTCATTAATGAACGTGCTAATGATCCCTTAATTCTTCATTTAGACTGATAACTGCTGATTGGGACATTTGGGAATAGAGCTGAAGGATTTACAGCAGTTTGCAGTCTGGCCTGGGGTTCTGAAGGTTGGGAGGAACTCCCCTGCTCCAGACTGATGAAGAACCCAAACCCAACCCCTCTCCCCATAATTCACAAATTCAGGGGATGAGGGGAGGCACAGGAAGAATTGAATAAGGCAGATTTCCCCTAAAAAACCTGGCAAACCTGGCACAAGCCCACCAATGTTCACTTAGAGCAGCAGAAGGCAGGAGAGCCCTTTCCAGGACAGGAATATCACATAAATGGAGATATTCAGCTGCTGCATCCATCCCACAGCAGCAAAATGTGTAAATATATGGAATTCCTTTATAAAACAAATATGTTTGAGGAAAAGTTTACAGTCAGTGATCTCCAATTCCTATAGGTAAAACTGGATTGCCTTAAAGGCTTCATAAACAAATGCAAGAAAAATGTGCAGCTTGCCAGGCTTAAATCAGATTTATGTCTCTGCTAAAAAATGATTCCATGCCTAAAAGGAAAAGGGCTGAAACCCACTGTTCTAGGAAATTCCAGCCATAATAAGCTTTAATCTCCAGTTAATTCCCAAGAACTCCCTTACTGCACTGAACTTTTGAGAAATGGCATTTATTTCAGTTCCCTTTTAGCCAGGGCAGTGTGCTTTAATAGATTCTTATCAATGCTAGGACCCCCGGATGTTATTTTAAATAAGAACATTAAAACTATTTCTTTTGGTTGCATGGCTGCTTTTGCTGTTGCATTTTAATAGTTTCTTGTGTTTTGCTGGAAATGGAATTTGAAGGCTGCACCAACAGCACTGAGGCCAAATGCAACGTGCTCCAGGTAATTTTCAGCACATATTGCAATTTAATTTAATTAATGAAAAAATAATTTTATGGCTGTTTCATTATGCTTTTATGTAAATAAATACCCAGGAGCCACAAATACACATCCCACTAGCTGTGGGAAATGGGTCCTTTTTGGGGTTAACATTGCTATTCCTCCCTTCCTGGCACAGGTAGGAATGGATTTACAAAACCATCTTTTAATAAAGAAAGGTTTGGAATTTGGTTACACAACCCTGTGCAGGGTCACAGGTGAAAAAATCTCCCCCTGGGCAGCGTGGAAAGAACAGGGGAGAGAGGGAAAGAGGAAAGAATCACCCAGAGCAGTTTTTGTTTGATTTTTGTGCACACATGGCTGAGCTGCCCTGAGGTCTCCTGGCCAGCAGCTCCTTCCTCCTCTGCCTGTGTCCTGCCCATACCCCAGGGCAGCTGCGGGAAGGCAGGAACATTTGTAATAAAAAACCCACAAAACATTTGGAACAACAACAACAAAAAAAAATGCAACAACCCCGTGCTGTCCTTTGTCACCTGCACTTTCAGTGCTCCCCGCCTGCTCTGCCCTCTGGCAAAACAGGAGTGAAAAATCAGCATTTCAAAACTGCATCCAGGCTTTTGTTCAAAGACCCAGAGATTCCTTCTGATCATGTGAACAAACTGTGCTGCAAAGGAACTTCCCCAGGCCATGGCACTGCCACCCCTGTGGGGACAAACCCTCCCACCCAGGGGCTCCACCAACTCCACACTAAACAGGTTTGGTTAAAAACTGAAACACAACCTAAAAATACAACCCTGCTCTCTGCTTTTGTGCAGCTCAGCCCAATCCTCTCTGGCAATGCCAATTCAGTGATTCCAGCTCCTCAAACTGCACAAAGGATCCTCAGCACAGGATAAAAACATAAATAACCAGAATAAAAACCCTAATAACCTCCATGCAGGAGGTTATGGCAGCAAAGCAGAAATTCAGCAGGATTTGGGATTGATCTTTCCTAAAAAGGCTCAGACAGAGCAGTGTCTGTGGGCTTTGAACTCTGCAGCCTTTTCTCAGTGACACACAGAGAATATTCCCCTCACCAGTGCCATTTCTAGGACAGGGCATGGGTGGGTATCAGTGAGATTCTCCTTTTCCAGGCTGTGCTGCAGCCACTCCTCACCTCCCCCAGCACTTCTGTGCTGCTCTGGTGTCCTAAAAATGCAATAAATTCCAAAAGGACTCATCCTCCTGCTGCCTCACCCTTCTCTGAGGCTCCCAGAAGTGATCCATGACATTCAGCTTTCACAGAAAGAAGAGAACAGTTACTGGTCCTTGCTCAGAAACAAAACAGAACAGTTTAAACTCAACACATCTTTCTGTTTAGTAAACATTTCACAATTCAGATTGGATTTTATGCCTCTTTTGGCTTCTGACTCATTATTTTTGAATTATTAAGGATGAGAATATTGTCTGTACACAGCACCCTTCCCTTTTAAAAGCTGTGAAGCACCTGAAATTCAGATTGTAAACTCCTCTGGGAGAAAAGCACCTTTTTTCAAGGATGTGTGCTGTGTATAGCTGGGATTCAGGAAAAGCTTTTAATCTCCCAACTCTGCCTTCACAATTGTATTCTACTGCTGTGAGGAAAGAAAACCTCTTCCTACCCTTGCATTTTAGGATTAAGAGTGTCCTTTGCACCCTTCACTTCCACATAATTTAAAATCAAAGGAAAAGGCTCTATTAACACCGACCTCGTTAAAAAAAAAGTTCAGGAAAGATTTTTCCTGGCTCCTTTTCCAATGGTCTGTGCACTCCCATTGCATAAAGTCCAGGACAGAGCAGAGGGTTTATAGCCAATAAATCCTGCATTCATGCACAAAGTCTGTGTGACAGGGACATGTGACATTTGGGCAGATGTACAATAATTTATTTGCCCCTTTTCACTTTGGTGCCTGTGATTCTCTCTGCCTGGCATAAAAAAACTGCCCAGAAGGGAGAATGTTTGGTTAAAATTAAAGAACCAGATATTTTCCATATCTAATGCTCACAATTCTAAAGGAGTTCCT
>VXBR01010119.1:1299884-1476622 GCA_013400215.1 Cisticola juncidis | reverse complement strand
ATGCTGAAGCTGCTTTCCTGCTCCTGCGGAAGGAAGATGCTGCAGCACAAGGATTCCTTGTGCAGACACATCTCAGTGTTGCCTTGCCTTTCACCTTCCAGTTTCAACAATGATGTGTCCGAAGCCTGTGAGGCAGAAACTAGCTCCACTTGCACATCCTCAGAGAAGACAGTGAAGCTGATGGAGATTGCTTGGACTGCCTGGTAGACAGAAAGCTCTCCTGTTCTGTATTTAGGATAGTTAGTATAGTTATGAAGTGGTTCGTAGTGTTAATGGTTTGTAAGGAGAGGTAGCTCAGTTCACCTCAATGATAGAAACCTTAGCCTCTTAGGGACTTAGTAAATTTATGCAGTGAGCTATAGCTTTAATGGTTTTGTAAGGCGAGATTGCTTGGATCACCTCAAAAACAGAAACCTAGGCTATCAGGGGCTTAATGTAGTTATGTAGTGAGCTGTAGCTTTAATGGTTTTGAAAGCCTGCAGGTCCTAGTAGATGCCGTTTACTCCGGGAGACTAGGTAGTCCAAGTTTTCAAGAACCTTGTTTATTAGCATTCCTTCCAGAGGCCCTTTAGTGCTGCTATTGTAGAACTGTTTTGTAAGGTTACCCTTAGTTTGGGGAAGTCAATGATCCTACTGTAGTTGTCTGTTTTTCAGTAATATTTGGATATCTATGTTTGAAAAATCAAAAAAATGAGAGAAATTTCTCAAATTGCCTGAAATGTGTCCTTTTAATTTCACACACCATATTCTTAAAGAATGGCCATCCAATGCTTCCTAAAAAAATGACGAAGTGACTCAACCAGGGATTGTGTCCATTCCCCCTCCTCATTCAGAGCATGGAAAAGAAAGCTCCTCTGGCCCATGTCAGAGAGGGAAGACTTCCGTGAGGACAGGAACAAGCAGCTGCCTGTGTGGAGAGCAAGTGGGAACCTCCCAAAGGAGGATGGCTTCCAGCAGCACAACTCATTGTTCCACTGTCAGGGAGCTGTGCTCGCTGAGGTCCCTGCCTTTTGCCTCCTTTGCTTGGCAGGGAGCCCCTTTGTCCCTGCTTGTGGAAGGAGGAGCCCTCCCTGCTCCCCTCCTCCCAAATACACACACCCACTTTGTTCCCCTCTCCTCTGCTCCCAGGTGCAGAGACCTCCCTTTCCCTTGTGCCAGCCCAGTGCTCATCAGCTGTTTTCACAAGGACAAGTGCTCTCCATAGTAAGGACTCGTTCTTTGTGTGTCCTTGAGGCTTATGGTCTGACCACACAGCTTATGTTGCCTCTGGAGCAATGCTTGGAGTCAGGGAGAAGCACGACCTTTATGGCTTCTTCCTGCACAATCCAGCCATGCTTACATTTGCCAGGGCCAGAATTATTCGAGGTGCTTAAATTGCAGGTTTGGCTGTGAGTTTTGATGCAAGTGCAAATGTGCTATGTATGTAAGGGATGTGCTGAGGGAGGGGAAGGCTGGAACATAGAGCTGTTCAGTGTTGCCATTGAAACACTCTTATGTAATTCAGGTGCTCATTTTACCTGGTGGGTAGTATGCAGTAATACTAGGATGAAAAGGGAAAGCAATGTTCAGTAAGAGCAAGCATTGGCAAGTGATCTGGATGCTTTTCTGTTGCTGAGCTGTTCTTTTAGGCCTTGAAAACAGGAGGCAGCACTGATGAAGTAACTGAGCAAGTCCACCTGGTTGGTATTAACTCTCCTTTGCAGTGTCGACTCTCCTTCTTTGGGAATACCTCACCCTGCTCTGTGTGTTTCCTAAGCTTGTTAGTATTGACACTAGTGTGTTTTTCCTGCCCAGGCCATCTGACACTGGTATTGCACCATTTCATGCCACTGCAGTTCAAGGTCTCTCATTTTTTGCACCAAAGTCTTGTCCCCTTTATGGACACTACAGCCCTTAGGAAGCTGACAAATATATTTGACTGTAGTGGGAAAATCGTCAAAGTAGAAGCATTGTGAAGATGAAGATCAATTTAACAACATCTTTCCTGTGGAACTGCTGCAGACCGAATGAAGCAAGCATCCTTAAACTCAACAGAACTTAACCGAACCTTAACAGAACTTAACTGAAACCTAACCAAGGACAGCACTCATTGGCTGCTGCAGCTGCAGGGTCGCTGCTCATGTGTCCTTGCGTCCAATCAGCTCTCTGCTCACATGGCCCTCACATCTCCCCAGCCAATCACTGCCCTGCTACCAACCGCCACCCAACCGACCTTCACCTGGCGCCCAACCAACCCCACCCACCCCCGATCTGCAGCCGGCCCTTTCCAGAGTGCCTGTGGGTGAACAGAATTTAACAGTTTTAATATCTTTAGCAAAGGCTGAATGCAGCAAGTCCTGGTGTCAGATGTGCTTTCGGAGAAAGCAGGTTTCAGTAAAATGAATCACAGCCAGAGAACTGTCAGCACATACCAGTAGTGTCACAAAAGCTCTTGAGTCAGATCAGAGTTTCTGTAGACAACTGTCCCTTGGATTTACTGAAAAAAAATCCCTTACAGGCTGGACACTGAAATCCACAAGAAAATCCACATTTGCTCCAAATGTGAAGCTAAGTCCTTTATTTCTTCCTGCTTCCTTCATCAGCGAAGCACAAACTGAGATAGAATTTAAAACTGTATTGTGTCCTGTACAGCTCCTACCAGAGAGGATGAGCAGAAGCAGCAGGGCAACCTGCTGCTGTCTTCAGGTTTATTGTGGAAATATGAAATGTCATGGAATCTTATTGCTATGAAAAGATTATTTTTCAAGTACACAGCTACCACTCCCTAATTTGAAATAAAACTGAATAAGGTCCCACTCTTAAGAATTTTACCACACCTGCAAATCCACTGACTCAAGAGGGTGGGAGGACTCAGCCAGGGAGGGAAAAGAGGGTAACACATTATTAAACTGAATCCTATTGAAATTATTCTTCATTATAACATCATATCCAGCCCTTTGTGAATGTAAGCTGAAGTAGTTTTGATGCACCAAATCTCAGGTTTAATTGCTTATAAAAATCAGAATTAGAACTATAACTTGTATCATCTAAACCATCATTTCCAACAACCAGAGTGACAAAACATAAAAACATTGGAATTTTATCTTTTTATCCATCACTTTTTGATCCATCACTTTGGTCTCTATTAAAAAGTGATGGTAGTAAGCTTTTCCTAAGGGATCGGTAAAAATAAACAATGAACTTTGCTAACAGTCTAGTACAAATATTCTGTATTGTAACCTTACAGGGAAGCTCCCTGAAAGGTTCATTCTTTTTTATTTATTCCCACCCTGTCACTCCACCCTTCCTGACCCACTCCCAGAAAATATCTTGCACTCGTCTTGCATAAAGCCAGAAAAAAAATTACATGTCTTATTCCTGACTGCTAATTCTTCTTAAGCAATTTTGGAGTGATCAGATTCAGGCAGCTTTTGGAAGCAGTCTTCACCTTAATCAATTTTAACAAGCCCATAAGGAGAATCACACAAACAGAGTAATAATGTGACACATAAAGACATTTGAACAACTAGGAGGTTTGACTGATATTCTTAATCATTTTCCAGACAATTTTAAAGTGCTGAAGGACATACTTCATGACTTGTACCTCTCTTGAAAACAATGAACCTCTGAATACAGAATTTTGCATCTTTGAGCTCACATGACTAAGATCTGATTACATTCTTGCAGGCAGCACCAAGAATCTGGGTAAAGAAACTCATTTCATGCCTCATGGCATTGTGTCAGTGAAGAGAAAGGCATTTTAAACTAGGGCATAACAAAGACAAAGAGCCAGCTGGTGACGTATTTTCCGTTGGTTTCTGTGGAATGCCACATGGTCTGAAATTCTGAAGACCTAACCAAAAATAAAATAAATTATTTTTAAAAAGTAATTCAATAACAGAATTTATAATGCCAAAAGTCACAGTGAGGCCACAGTATATTTAGTTTTTCTGTTTGACATGTATTTTCAGGCTAAACTTCAGGAGAGTGTTAATTTCTCAGTAATGAAATCACCCAGCAGAGCCAAGAATGACAGATCTGTTACCATCTCTACCAAAGCTTTTCCTCTGGTCTTCTAACTTTGGCTCCTTATCCTATACATATTACCTTTTCTTCATATTCTTTTTTAAAACTGGGCAAAGCTCTATAGTGACTGAAAAATATTTTTGGTTGTACAGGGGTTTTCAGAAAAAAATGTTTGCTTTTCTCCAGGAGAAGAAAATCCAGACTGGATCAGGAGCCAACAGTTAATTCAGTTTCCTCATCCATGAACAATATAGATAAAGAATTCAGTCAATTGTGGTGATAACTGTACTCTCTAGATACTCACTTGTCCCTGATGAAAAAAAAACCCAACAAAACCCCAGGAATCAAATGCACATTAATATAGAATTCTGATTTTTATAAATTGGAAAAAATAGATTTATGGCACTACTTATTCACATGATGGAGAGGTGAACTTTATCAGATGTAGAGATCTCCAACTCATTACTGCAAATAGCCAGAAAAACATTTATCATCCTTTACACAAACACATTGTAAAAATCAGCATGAAAAGCACTACCACATTCTAATTCTCAAGCCTCAGTTAATAGCACCTGAGCAATTAAGAGGCCTTTGAATTGTTTTTGTCCTGTCTGCTTTTGTATAGATTCCATGTGATACTAAAGTCAACAAATTTTATTTATTTTCATTAGCACAGAGAAAAATTAAAAATTCATAACTTCATTTCTTAATGTTTGTTCTCAGCTAGGAAAAATCAAGAAAACAAAAGAAGAGAAGAGGTCTGAAAAAGAAAACTTGTGGTAGAATTTTTCTATTTGGATTCCTGCAGAGGCTTTTTCTTTTGAGAAGATCATACTGATTTCTATTAATCTTTGTTTATATAACCTTAATCTATCTATATATTTTTTCCTTTGGTCAACAGAAGGCTTGGATCAGAAGGATAGATGACCTAAAACCTGATCACAAGTGTATCCCACTTACCTGATATTTTAACAGTAGAATATTTTCCTGGTCCTAAGACTACTTGCTCAGGCATTTCTTGGGTTCACAGGACCTTGTACTCTTCAACTATCTTGCTGTGCAGATATATGAAAAACTTTCCAGGTCTGTCTGTGATTGTGGGAGAGCCCTCTTGCTGTCTCAGTCTTCTGGGCTTCTTATCCAGATGCAAGGAAGTCTTTCTTCCCCATGCTACCAATGCTTACATCCTTCAGTATTATCAGGGTCCTCCTGAGTCAGAGTAGCAGCTCAATCTCCAGTGCCGGAATCTTTGGCGTAATTGTTGGGAGTTTTACTTTCCAGGAGAAACTTCCAATTTTCTGGGTTTTGTTCAGATTTAGAATAAGATTTCTCCTGAAGTACTGGATTTTCTCACAGAACAGACTTTTTGATTTTGGGTCTTTTTAAGGTTACTAATACATCTCTATTAGTATTCTGACCTCATCTGCAAAGGAGATTACACCCACTTATTATCTAGTAAAATCTTATTTTAAAGTTATAAGAATCAAATAACCAGTTTTCTGCTGTACTGCAAACACAGCTACATTTCTACCAATTAGCAAAACTGATGACTGTTCATACCATAACAAAAGGTTGCATAACATAGAACTTAGAGACTATGTCTTCAACTTCCTTTAAAATGGTTTAATTTTGTGTGTGTTTTATCCTCTAAGGCACCATATTTATTACTCTTTCAGAAGTGGGAGATTAGGTCACCAGTAGAGAAGTAATCATAGTGTTTGCTGTGTTATTAAAATGTAGATCAGTAATGACATTATCTCATCAGTGGTGTGACATAGCATCGGTTATTCTGTCATCATGGATTTGCAACTGCATCATTAGGAGTGGGCTGAACCTAACTTATAACTCAACAGCAACTTCCAAACCTTTAAACTCAATTTTCACGGTTATTCAAGGTAAGAACACATGGTCTGGTGTTATGAGCCAATTGAAAAGTACTCCATGATTGGAATTACTTTCTTGAGCCAGGGATGATTTTGTAATGGACAACAAGTACAGACCAGCAGAACAGAATTGGTTCCATCTGTCAGCTGAATTATGATTCCATCACCCTATATATTAGTCCTTTCGGCATTTCTGGAATTTTGTGCCAAAATTAGCCTGGCTTTGGATTCAGCAGTTATTCAAACCAGTGTAAAGGCAAATTCATGTGAAAAAAATAGCAAGGTTAAGATCAGGGAATTTATTTGGCAGCCTTGTTGAACCCCTCTAAGGCATTTGATTGCCAGGAGCATACTCAATCTTTTATGGTACTCTTTATCTACAGCCTAAAGGAATATTTAGCTTAATCTCTTGATGTGCCTTCTTTAGCAATAAATACACAAAGGGTGCTGTTTTAAGCTAACATTTACCTCATGATATTTATTGCTACCCATACTTATCTACTCATTTTCAGCAAAGTTCTCCCTCCAGATAAGGTACATTTTTAAACAAAGTACTTACTATTTGTACTATTTTCTCCAATTGTTCAAGTCAATTTAAAAGTTATAGATATTATATCTGAGTTGAACCATTTCACATACATCCAAAGGAAAATTTCACACATACAAAGGAAAATGAAAGAAAAAGTAAGAATAGGCAGATACTTTATACCAGCCTGTCTGTGTTTAACTAATTAATTAGTTTAATCCTCCAGTTTGCAACTAACTTGAATCTCCAAGAGAAACCAAATGAATCTTCATTACACTTTTTAATGTTGAGCCTAGTAATTTTTAGTTAATACTAAAATAATGGCAATTTCTAATAAACAAGGGCACAGTCTATCCTCACCACCATCATCTAAATTTTTCATTCCATTAAGTTCTGTAAGGTTTTTCTATAAAGTAGACATCTGTGAGCTAAATTTCCATACAGCTGAGTGAGCAGGACATTTGGGAGCCCATTCCTCCCCCATGGTACAGCTGCTGCACAATGTCAGTCAGAGCTTACGACTCCACAATCCTTGCATGCAACCACAGCACAGAGCACCAGTTGTGGGGTGGAAAAATGGGATAAACATGACACATGGCTCCAATACTGACTGTTTTTGGGAAAGAATTGTGGACTCGTGCTCAGCACATCTTTCTAAATTTGCCTAAAAACATTCCATATGACTCAGTCTTCTATTTGAATATTAATCCAAATTTTCAACAATTTCATCTCCCGAATATGGCAATAAATATCAATTACCTAATGCAACCTTGAATATTTGCAGTATAGGCTGTATAAAATGAAACAGCTGGTTTCTCTTTAAAGATAAGCCAGTAATCTCTTGCCTCCAAAATAACAACAGTCTCCCAATGGTGTTTGGCACATCTGATAAGGAAAAGTCAAGCAGCAGGTCCAGGAGCTGGAATGTGTAAGCAATCTCCATCCCATCTGTGGATGCATGCCATAGATGGGTTGGCCAAAGTTACAGATGTGATTGACTTGCTACCTAAATTGCTCTCCTTCAGAAGCTGATGATTATGGGATGTAGAGCTGCATGTTGAGAAAATCCAGATTGGCTAATGGCAATTTCCTGCTGTGCCTTTGACACCTATTAACTCTAACTCAACAAAAAGTTCCTTCTCTATAACAAATGTCTACATTTTCATTTGACAATGCTAATTGAATACTTCCTCCTCAAAATTTGAACACTGACATAGAAGATGTAATTCTGTGTTGACTTCCAATAGTGAAGAGTTAATTAGCATGCAACAGTTCAGGGCAGAATCAAGTTTCATGTGCACAAAAGCCAAAACAGCCTTTTTCAACATCCTATTCATTTAACATTAATTTCAGAAAATAATGAGAGGCCATGCAATAGACCAAGGTGTTATGGTCTTTCAGGTCAGGTTTGTTTGCTGAGAAAGGAAGGCTTAATTTGACTTGATCAGCTAAAACAGTGTCAGCTGTGTTTATTACTCAATGATGCAAACATCTAGACAATGAACTCATAGATACTCTGACTGGACTGTTTCCACAATATGAGTAGGAAATAAGAAACCCTTCATTAGAAAGGATCACAGAATTTAAAGAGAAGGAAAAAATAATCAAGCCAGGAAGGTATCTTGTAGTAGAAAACACAAATAACATATTTCTTCCATGTGCAAATTAGTTCAGTGATTAAACAACACTGCCATTTATGTATTCTTTGTGTTCAGTTATATATTAAACCTGCTGCACTGTTCAAAAGTCACAGCTTTCCCTGGACAGGGAATTCTTTTTGTGCCAAACCGTGTGGTTGTTTTATACTGCAAACAAATGAGAACTGGTGAGATCAACACCTGATTTTGGGTTATAATCTAAGACAGTATGAACAGTGTTCCCCAGAGATGCATCGCTGATGTTCCTTTACACTGTGTATTAAAAGTCTTTTAACAAGTAGCTGTAACTACAGTCAGTGGAAAAGAAATACTCATCAAGCTAGAAGGTAGAATTGAAAGGATAATCCTTTCCTTCTACTCACAACAATTCATTTCTGAAATAAGCGTCTGAGCACAGCAGAACTCCCTCCTTAAGGCCATTAATGCTCTCAACTATTGGCCATATTAGAGTCCGAGTTCCAATGAGGATACATTTCTGTAAATCCTTCTTGTTAATTAAAGGATTTCAGGATTTGTGAATAGTTTTTGTCATGCTGGATACAGAATTTATATTCATAACACTTTATGTTCATAATCTACAAATGTGGGTTTCTTTTTTTCCTGTGTTCTCTCCTCTCTCTTTCCCCTTTATTCCATTTAAATAATGTTACTTAAGAAGGAAATAAACCAAACAGAATTAACAAACAAATATCTTCTAGATCTCAAATAGCAGGGTAAAAATGCCAATAATGCCATTCAATATTCTTCCTCTGGTTCATCTAGATTTACATAGATCAGGTATGTTGTTATAAAAAAATTGCCACCAAAATCATGTTATGTCTCAGTTACACTAGATGGAATTAGCTGTGTGAGCTTCAAATATCAATCACTATGTGCAGTGTGTTCTGATCACTAAAAAAATATGGGCAAGTCTATTAAAAAAAAATTAAAATCATAATCCTTTCACATTAATTAATTTTGATATCCCTAGAGTAAGAGATTCCCTATAATTCAATGGTCAATATAGTTCACAGTGAAAGTTCTCTCTGTCATACTGAGGAGTATTCAACTGAGGAAAAGAAATAACTCTAATAGTTTGGATTTCCAGATACTAATTTCTTGCCATTTGAGCACTGAAGTATTTTGAAGAGTAGACCAGGTTTCACAAGCGATATCAACATTAAGGAATCACAGACTGAAGAGTTTATGAAAGAAAATTCTCCTGCTGGAGTTGGTGGTAAAAAATGATGTCCTAATTCTCTTGCTCCATTTAAAGGATTTAGTATTTGACTTAGGATGTTTCAAGTCCCACATAACACTGGCTTATACATCAAAGAACCTGTTGTAACATCACCTCTCCTCAGTGTGGAATCAGCCTCTTTCACATACTTTTAATACCCACAGACAAAAGCATAGGGATAAAAAAAAAAAGCCTTAAAAATTACTATCAGGCCATTCTTTACACCTTTTTGTTCAGACGCTGGAATTAAAAAATAAATTGAACAAGAACCTGACAGTGACTGACACAGTAATTGTGAAAAAAATGTTTGGATCCCCAGGAGACATTGGTAGCAAGCTATGGACAAACACAGTATCTACATCTTCATAAAAAAACCTGAAAAGTTAAAGCTTACATTAATTGAAGCAAGAGATAGCACAGGTGTGTGGCTGATTACCAGCAGAACAACAAAAGTCTGAAGAGAGAGAAGTTTGAAAATATTGGACAAGAAGGTGATAAAAATTACTGGAAGATTGAAAGCATGGAAGACAAGGAGAAGACAAACTAAAATTACTTCAAGAAGGTGAACATGGTGAAGTAAAGCTTCCAACACCTGTGGAGAAAAGTGAGCAGAAGGGATAACAGCAGGAATTAGTACTTCCATCTCCTTAGACACACTGAAGTTCAAACTGGCATTACAACTTCGAAAGGGGTTATTGGACAACTCCATACTGACTCTCTGATCTGGAATTGCTGAGGTAAAAAAGCATGAGTGATCCACTTTAAGGCAGTCATTCATTAGGTCATTAAAGGGAGAGGTAAGAAAAGCAAGACAAAAAGGAATGGACTGCATAAGATTTTGAGGCAGTGGAAGGAGAAGGTAAAGCTGGGCAAATAATGATCAGATTAGACAGAAAGAAAAAAAATACAGGTAAAAATAGGACAAGAGGAAGGCTGATGTGAGGCTGTGTCAGAGACTCTAATAAGGCAAAGAATAGTTTATTTATAAAGCATGAGAAATAAATATGCGGAGTAATGCTTAGGAAGTTTAGGCACGGCAAGGAGAATTAAATCTATCCAGGAATAAATCAATCAGCTGAAAGGGAGAAAATGTGATTGCTCAGGTCCAGTTCACAAAGTTTTGGGTCTGGATGATTAAATGTCCTTTCAGACTTAACTTGCTGGGTTAGGTTTTGGAGCTGTGACTACAGCAGCAGGAATACTCTGACTGAAAGACATCAGTGCAAAGGTAACATATTCAATATGGTTATTAAATGCAAAGCCAAAAGAATAAGGAAAGGGCCATCCTCAAACTCTCTTTCAATGTTGAAAATGTAAATCTCATTAGGTCATTATAGTCCATGTCTGGTTCTTGATATTCCAAGCTAGAAAACAACGCTATCTTTTAACTGCTCCTATGCAGAAAGATTGTCCTTTAATTCATGCTCACAGGGGCAAAGTCAACAAAAATGCTCCTATGCTGTTCCCCACCACTGCCTTTGTCAGGCAATTACTGTGAAAGAAGTAATACAATAGAAAGGACAAAACAACTACTGTGTCTCTGACTGAAATTGTAACTGCAGCTCCTTTAGCTGTTTAAAACATTTCCTAGGCACCCATGCTGAGAGTCAGCCTTGGCTGTGCTGACAACTCCTGACATTTTCAATGCAGTGCAACAGTAGGAATCTTTCAAAGACACACCCAGGACTCCTTTATTTAGTTGGGTTTATGTGTGCTACCGTGTTTTGGATTAGTTTGGATGTCAGAGTGATTTCATGCACTAAACCTGCAATATATTGAAAAGTGAAGTAAGGTAACAGCTGTGTTGTATGGTTAACCAAAAATGTAAACCCATTACATTTCTGTTGATGCTAATGTTTTTGGACAGCAAGCTTCCCTTTGAAGAATGGGAATATCCATGAAACCTGCTTATTTCTTTCCTAATCACTGTTCTCTATTCCTTCCCTCTCTCTCCATCCACTTCCCTAAAAAAAAGGGTCCAAAAAGCTCTGATCAGTGCCAAAGCCCTGAGGAACATTATTTCAAACAGAATTTAAGCCTATACATCAACTCCTACTCTAACACCAACTCCTCATCAGGTAAATCATTAACCTTCAATTCCAATGCAAAATTCCATGTGGATTCTAAAGCAAACTCTCATTTTAGCATTTTATACAGTAATATTTGACAGGGTTTTTCTCATTCACTTAGTAACAAGTGATCTAAGACCCCTAAGACTTGGAAATTTGGGCCAATTTCCATTCAGAAAATATTCAACACCCACTTGAGCCCTTTCAAGAGGTGAGACTTATGTTTTCAAAGTACTTTTCAAATAGAAGCTTCCTAGAAAATACCCCTGGCCTCAGTGTGTAAGAGGAGCTATGTAATTATTACCAGCTGACTGACAAGGATCCTTCCATTGCTTCCTTTGAACTCCCCTCTGCCAACAAACTACTTGAAAACTACTAGAAACCCTTGGTGAGCTGTGAGGTTTGCTATGGCAGTTGACTGCACCCACTGAAGATCTTTCAACTCCTTAAAAAGCTGAATATTTCTGCCTTGATGAGGAGAACTAGGAAGATGAGAGGCACAATCAAGGAGGAAAGAGCCAGGGTATGTTTGTGGAAGCCACTCTGAAAGAGCACTTTTTCCTAGGGAGCTGGGAGGGTCATAACTCTTGTCACTGGGATTGAGGGAGAGGCTGTTTTAATAAAATCACTCACAGAATCATTTGGGTTGGAAGGGATCTAACAGACCATGTCCTTCTGACCCCTCTACAACAGGCAGAAATACCTTCTACTAGACCAGGGTGCTCAAAGCCCCATCCAGCCTGGCTTTGAACGCTTCCAGGGATGAGGCAGTCACTTAGGACAACCTGTGCCAGTGTCTTAACACCCCTGCTATGATGATTTTCTGCATTATGTCTGCGCAAACCTATCCTCTTTCAGTTTAAAGTCATTACCTCTTGTCCTATCACTACATGTCCTTGTAAAAAGTCCTTCTGCAGCTCTCTTGTAGCCCCTTTAGGCAGAATGCTGTAAGTTCCTTCTCTTCCCCAGGATGAACAACCCCAACTCTCTCAGCCTGTCTTCCCAGGAGAGGTGTCCCAGCCCCCAGAGCATCTTTGTGTCCTCCTTTGGACTCACTCCAGCAGTTCCATGCCCATCTTGCTTCGGGGGCCCCAGCCCTGCACACAGTGTTCCAGGTGAGATCTCACAAGAACAGAGCAGAGCAGCACAATAACATCGTTCGATGCAGCCCAGGATATGCTTGGCTGATAATCACTAATCACAGCCCTCCTACTCCTATCTTCCCCGGGGGAGCAACAACAAGCTTTGGTTTCCCAAGTCGGGCAGAGAGGTCATGGCCTTCCTGGTGCTCCCAGCACGTCCTTCTGCCCTGCCCAGCTGTCTGCTGCAGCCACTGCTGGATACAGCAAATCTCTCCTTGGTGTGATGCCACCACCACACTGCAAACCAGAGTTTAAGGGCTAAGGCAGTGCCACAAACAGCCCGTATCTTGGGGAGCTTATTCATGTATTCTACCATCCCCTAGGTTTCCCGAGTATTTATTAATGTTTTAAACATAAACATCCAATGTCCTTTGTCACTCAGTGCAGAGTGTCAGGAATCCTGCTCAGCTTCAGCCAGCAGATGCTCATTGCGACAGAGCAGGGACACTGGTGTTTGTTTTTAAATATTAGAGGAGACACTTTGACTATCGTCTCACCAGATAAACATTTGGCCTTGTTTTGTACTGAAAGAAGAGTTTCCTTGATGCAACAGCAGATTATGTAGCTGTGCTCAAAGGCCCAGGAGGTGATAATGATTTAAAGTATCTGCCATAAACAATCACTTAGCCACAGCCAGGGGCAAGGGAGAAGAAAACATCAACGAAGTGAGAAGTGTCAGATTCCATCCTGGCAGGGGGTGGGAAAGAGATAACATCCTCTAGGCCACAGTGTCTACCCATAAACACCCCCTTGGAATTGGTCAAGTAAGCACAGAGTTGTGCCGTCCACCTTTGGCATGGCTTCAATAAATCAGATCTACAGAAAGATGTTTGACAGGCTTTTAAAGTCCATAGGGAGTGCTATGCTGAGGGAGAAGCTGTTTTTCTCAAACTGTAAGACTTAGACATTTCAAAAAAGATAAACAAACAAATCAAGGAGCCCCTTTCACAGATCAGGATGAAAAGAGCAAATCTCCAACTTTTAATACCAGTAAACAAATGCAAATTTTGAAAGTGGAAATGTTCTGAAAATATCAGAAGTGTGTAATGTGATTATAATACTAATTTTTCACCATCTGTTTTACAAGCTGAAATTCCAGTCCAGAAGTTATTTATTCTAAAAGCTTTTTTTTTTTTCAGTTACAGAATGTTAAAAGAAAATTTTCTGAGACATTTTCTGAAACACACATTCATGAAAAAATCCCCAAGCCAACAAACATTTTCCCTTTGTGGCTTCTGCATCTATAAGGAAAGGCCAAAACGGTCCATTAAAATTCTTTGATTAAATTCACTGCCCCTCTGTGCAGAGAGCTGCCACAGTGATGTCCTGGCTCTGGCTGACTCCTCCAGTCCAGTCCAGTCCACGTAAACAACACAAAGATTTTCAGGATGAATGAGGTCGGTAGGCACATACAATCATACAGCAGCTAATTCTATTGGGATGCTAGCAGCAGGAGCAGAGCCAGTCACACTTTTTGGAACAAGCTTAAATTAGCAAAGTGACCAGCACAATGAGTAAACCTGAAACACAGACTATATCAGGGCTTTACTTCACATGACTGCAGAATTTTTGATCATGTATTAAAGTGTTATAAATAGATTTATTGTCTCATGAAGTCACAGCCCTGTCCTTTGAACCGAACAGCTTTTGCTGCCCCACGTGGAGAATGAATAGACTTAAAGATGTTAATTATGACAAGTCATTGTAGCTGTTTCACTTATTTACAAGGAGGTTAAGTTTGATGGGAAATATTCTGCAGAAACTGAATTTACTTTGTCAAGCAGATGAATGAGAATCAACAGATTTAATACACTTTTGACGTTTTCCACTGAAGGCAGGAAAATGAAAACACTCCCAAGTAAATTAATAGCCAGGATGTTTCTGTAGATATAATTGCTTTGATTATCAATGCAGAAGATAGCATAAAAACAAGATGAAACAATCTCTTTCTGCAGGGATTCCTTTACATACAGGCTTCCCCAGGAGTCAGTGCAGCTTATTCAATAATTGCATAGCTATAAATTTTCTGTCTGTCTCCTGCAAAGAGTAATATGGCTGCAGGCTTACAGGAGGAAACCCAAAACTGCACCACACCTGCCCGGATTTACCCATAAGTAGCTGTAGATGGCTTAGATACTGACAAGTGAGTTCCTCTCCTTTACTGACAAGATTTATAGGCAAAGAGGTAGGCCCAGTGAAAGGCTTCATTGTCTGCAAGTAAAATGCAAAAGTGCTTCCTGATCCCCTGGAATGGAAATCAGAAGTGTCTTAGGACAGCAGTAAGCAGTTTTCCAATAGAAAAGTTGGGGAAAAAGAAGTACATTAAAAACCATTGTGTGGCAGGTGGGTCATTTACAACTACCTGATAGAAACAGGAGCATAGGGTTGTATCCAGAGAAGTCTCATACTTAACTGAAGGCTGCAAGAACCTTCACCTTCTTCTTGCTGGTCCAATGCTCAGGATCTTCTCCTGAGAACAAGGGTCTGCCATGCCAGCTCGGGAAACTGAGCATGGCTGCAATTTTGCCTATCCAGCAAACCAGTTAGCTTTGAACAAGAAAAGCTGATAGGAAGAGAATAATTCTGAGGAGAAAAGTCCTAAAGGTTCCACAACCTTAATATGTGCTAAGCTGAAGGGTGTCAAGAATGATTTAAATGGGAAGAACAGTACCCGGTGTGTTTGCTCCTGTATTTTTACATTATCCAGCAGTACTGTCATTATCAGGGAGCCCTGTGGCTGGTAAGGTGTTGCCAACACATCCTGGATACCTCATGTGAATGGCTCATGACTCAGAGAGTCTCTGCTAATGTAAGACGCCAACAGGAGATGTTACTGTTATCAGGACTAGTGCATCTGTCCTGAGTGATGGAATCAGTTTTGCCTGTGTGTGTTAAATCCTCTTTGAGAAATAAGCTTTTCAGCTGAGTGAGTCTTGCACAGCTGCATGATGTTCTGTATAAGGAAAGAGCACTGAGGTGTGAAATTTGGGTGGTTTAGGATGTGAATGGCCTGCTTATGAGAATCTTTAGAATCTGTGAACAAGAAAATGTTCATAGGGGTTTTTAGGTAGTTCAAGGTGCCTGTGTCATTCGTCTTCTTAAGCATTCAGCTCCGGAATGCCCAGCACAGGAACAACATGGAGCAAACCCAGAGGGAGACACCAAGGTGAGCAGAGGGATGGAGCACATCTCCTGTGAGGAAGAGCTCCAACAATTGGGATTGTTCTGCCTGGAAAAGAGAAGATGACCCTATTGCAGCCTTCCAGAAGAATTCCCCTCCCTTAGGAAGAGACTATTTACAAGAGTCTGTAGTGACAGAACAAGGGGGAATGGCTCCAAACTGAAAGAGTGTAGGTTTAGATTAAATATTGGAAAGAAATTCTTTATTGTGAGAGTGATGAGGCACTAGAACAGGTTGTCCAAAGAAGCTGTTGTTTCCCCATCCCTGGAAATAGGGCTTCGAGCAACATGGTCTAACAAAATGTGTCCCTTCCCACAGCAGGGGGGTTGGATTAGATGATTTTATGGTCTCTTCCAATCCAAGCCATTGATTCCATGATTCTACGATTCTTAGATCTAGCTTTGAAACTGTATGAGGGTTATGGAAGAAAGCCTCCTAGTGCTTGGTATGTTGTTTTGTGCCATCAATATTGCTCTGAGGTCAGCAAGAGCCTGGATCCCTATTACCCGTTCCCACGACTGCATGAAGTGCTGGTAAACCTCATTCTCTTCACTCTCATGACCACTGACAGGACCCAAGGGAATGGCCTGAAGCTGAATCAGGGGAGATTTAGGCTGGGTATCATGTAAAGGTTCTTTCACCCAGAGGGTGTTTGGGCACTGGAACAGGCTCCCCAGGAAGTGGTCACAACACCAAGCCTGAGAGAGTTCAAGAAGCATTTGGACAACTTTCTCAGGCACACTGGGATTCCTGGGATGTTCTGTGCAGGGCCAGGAGTTGGTCTCAATGATCCTGATGGGTCCCTTCCAACTTAGCATATCCTATGATTCTTTAATTTCCATTCCTGCTATACTTGAAAAAGCTGACACACCAGAGCAGCAGCTTAACACCCTCATCCTTAATGTAGCAGTTACTGAGTGTAATGTACTTCAATAGCAAGCTTGTCTCTTTTCATGATTTTCTCTTTTCTAGTCCTTCGTAAGGAATTTTGGCTAGACATGTTCCAGTTGTGCTGTCAGAAAAGTAATTGTCCAAAACTAATGGAGAAACTCATGCAAAGGCTGTCCAGTGAATTAAGTATCAAATATTGATGTGCTTTTCTTATCAGGAGAGAATACAGCTTTTTTTTAAAAAAGTGATAGCATATATTCTTCAGAAACCGGTTTGTTTGTCAGGTCACACAGCAGTACAATCACCTCTCATCTTCTGATAAAGTCACAGATTCATCTCCTTTATCATCAACTGTCTAAAGGTTAGGCATCTGGCCTTAGCTCATCATCTGGGCTACCCCAGTAGTCTCTGATGAAAGACAGACTTTCTCTTCATCCTTCATATACATCTGTCCTTGGAGAAGATGAATTGTCCTATGTAGGTGCCTGCCTCTTCATAAACTACAGAGTACTTGAAATGGGGTGAGATGTATCTCAACTCCACAGAGAGGACACGATTTCCTATTTTATTTCTCTTCTTTCAATCCTTTGAAAGCCATGTCAAGAATTTTCATTTTTCTCTGTGTGCCCTTGAAAACACAGAGACAGACATTTGTCTTGCAGGTATGCCATTTAATTCAGTTGAAGAATCCTGATCCAAACATATCAACCTGGGCGTAGGAAACTCTGTCTTTCTTTAGAGCGGCACCTTCAGGTTTGGTGGGTTTCAGAGTCTCTGCAAATCTATTCTTTTTTGACACTAACAGAAAATCTTAATCCCATGCATAACAAAAAGGACCAACAGCAAAACCCTCAGTAAACCCTTAAAAGAAAAGAAGACAGTTTTGATAGCAAATTTTGAGATAATCCCATGAAAAAGGTCCTGCTGTATTCTGTCAACTCTCCTACCTTTTTATTCTCTTGGATAGAGGGAGTGTGGGTAGTCTTGTATCCCATTGTCTAGGAATCTGTCAGATAAGCATGGAACTACTCCCTCAGGGACAGTCTCAAGCAATCCCCCTTCCTGAGCTAAAGGGGGATTTAGGGAGGATTTTTGTAAGTAAAAACTGCCTCAAGGGTCTGGAGAGCAGATGAAAGAATTCACAAACTTCCACATTTTCTTCCATTAACACCTGGACTTTCTGCATGCCTGGTAAGTAAGGTAAAGTTTATTATCTCCTTCACAATCACGGATAAGATCAGCAGGTGTAAATGAATGCCATTTTTCTGTGAACTTACATACTGGTTTTTGAGTTTGCTGTTTTACAACTTTAATGGCCTTCCTTATTTTTGATTGCAGTGATAAAAGTAAATATATTTTTTAAGGTTATAGTCTGATGATCTGTTTAAATTAGGTGGTGGGTTATTGATTGTTTGGGGTTTTTTTTCCCTTTTTCTGGCAGTGACAAGCATTGGTTCTGGTTGGGCTTTGCATTAAATTTTCAGACTTCAACAGCAGTGAAAGGTCCTCTGTACTTCTAATGATCTAGCCACATATTTATTTTAGATACTTAACTTCTGGCATCTGACTTTGAATGCCTTGTTCAAAGATCAAAGTCTCTGAATTTGACAGCTCTAGTTAAATTATTTTTAAAAACTGTTTTATGCTGTTACACAATTTAGGCACACTATATATCAAAGCTGCGTTGGTGAGACAGGTAAAAACACATTCTTACACAGAAAATTGATCAGAGTAAAATTTTGCCTGCTGGGGAGGCGGGAAGTGATCCAGGACTCTCAGTTCTAGTTTTGAGCCAAATCTGGTGGCTCCTGCTGCTCCTTCAACTCACTTGCTAGAGGGAAAGGGAATTTCCTGCCTCTTCCTGATCTGGGGTTAGTCTGAGTCTTGTCCTGTTCTGGGCTTAGTCTGGGTCTTGTCCTGTCCTTGTGTCCCTGTAGGTCCTGGAGCAGACCCATCCCTACAAAAGCAGTATGGAATAGATGTACAGGGCTTGCCTGATGAGAATGTCCCACAAGGCCACTTCAGACACAACAAGCAGAACGTGATGGTAAATAGGAATGTCTCCAGAAGAAACAGAAAAGAGGAGATAAGCTAAGTTGCTGACTGCAGTTGCCTCTGAGGAAAGTTAGTTCCAGGAAGATCAGAACATTGGAGAAAGTAGTGGAAGGGAAAGGTGAGTGAGCAAAGTAACAAACAAGAGATCACTATGGGGACACTTCAGAAGACAGAGAAGTAAAAAAGGACCGCAAGTAGTTTGTCACTTAAAACTCTCCCCCTGTTGGACACCAGAATTTTCAACAGAGGAAGAAAACCCAAATGCCCATTTTCACATCATTCTTGATTTAAGCATCAGCCTTTTCCTACTGCAGGATAAAACCTCTGTTCAATGTGAGCCACTAAGCAAGCTGTGGTTAAAGCACCCCACTGAACTGAAAGGGAGAGAGCTCTGATCACAGTGCCTGCTGGAATTGTTTTCTGAGCATTCACCTTCTCTTCCCATGTAGATCAAACATAAGGATATCATTCTGTGTTTGAGATAATAAAGACCTTGCTGGAAGGCAGACATCAGCTCAAACAAATCTCTTTGTTAAGATGGTTAGCACACTTTTGCTCTGGGGCTGCCTCTGTCAGCTCAAAGGACAGGATGAGCCAGATCACAGCAAACTGCACCCAACTCTGTATACACACTACTGCATATTTCACATAAACTTCTTATCTGTACCACTGCATCACCTCTACAGTAAAATTTATAACTAAATAAACCTGTTTTCTTATTGATGGATCCTTCACAGCTGGGGTCTCTAGGGTGAGCTTTGACAGAAATTCTCCCTTTAATGGGCATCTTCATTATGTCTCACCCTATCTGGTGAATCTAAGTCTCCAATAAAGTCTTTCACTCAGTGGAAAACAAATACTGTCTCCCCCTGCAGTCAGCTACTTCAACACATGAAGGGACAAAATTTGAGAACTTTAGATCTCTGTCAAAATGCACTGAATTTGACAAATGGATTCAAAAGGTATTGTGAGGAAGGGGATAAAACAAAATGTGTAGGTACACGAGTGATCCCATAAATTCTCTCTTCTTAAGAGATTAAGCTAAAACATCAATTTGCTACTGTCTGAAGCTTTCTTCTCTCTAGTACAGGGATCTTCTTCGGAGTCAAGAGAATAACCTTCTGACCTTGAGCCACCTCCCTGACTAACAGCTGGTCCCTACAGCTAATCCTTCAATTTCATGAGCTGACCGAAATAAAGCCGTAATTATGCTATTTGTATTTTCTCTGTTCTACAATTTTAGGCCATCCCTAAAAGACATTTGCCAGATGTTTGTGAAAGACACAATGTTTTTATGGACAAAGCAGTTTTCCAGAAAGTGAAAAATAAAGGAGAAAAGAATTCACCTTTCTAAAGTGAATATTTTCACCTATAAAATGGTATATTATTTAATATGTCCCTGTATTTCCAAGGATTCACAGCTTTTGTCTTCTTTTAGATTTACTTTTACAATCAATGTTATGGTTACAATGCTGTGCTAGAAGCTGTGCAAACAAATGAGAAATCAAATTTTAGACAAACAGTTAAGATAATTTCCCTGCACATCCCAGGAGCATAAACCAAGTATTTATTTCCACGTGATCAGCTAATTAATATTATTTCCCAACAGTGTGTTCTAAACAGTAGAGCAAAAGACAAGTCATTCAGCTTTTAAACAACGATTCCTAGGTGTTTGTGGTTGGACCAAACTGGTAAGATCTGCCAAGAATTAAGGGTTGCATGCTGGACATCCTCCCAAGAAAATCTATTCACCTACAGTGCCATGGTATGGCACTGTGTACACCAGCCTGGAACAGCAGCACTGATGCTCAGCAGAGCTGAGATCAGCAATGCTGAGCTAACACAGATCTGCTGAATCTGCCTCTGGACCCAGCTCTGGGGGCTTTGGCATCGTTCTCTTTCAAAAATGAACAAATCCTCTCCATCCAACCTAAGTGAAACGGCCTCAGAACGGGGAAACAGATGTTGCTTTTGTAGAAGATGAGTGCTGGGGTCCTCACAGACTTCTTGGCAAACAGTGTGGGGAGCACTGCAAAACTCTTCTTTGTACTTCAGCATGTAATTAGACTAAATGCTGCTCTTTGAAACAAACTGGCATCTTGTATGTTGTTCATTACACATCTAAAAGCCTCAAACATTTAGCTCAGAAGAATAGTAACTAAGTTATAAAATTGCCCATGGCACATCATG
This sequence comes from Cisticola juncidis, assembly GCA_013400215.1. Lineage (NCBI taxonomy): Eukaryota > Metazoa > Chordata > Aves > Passeriformes > Cisticolidae > Cisticola > Cisticola juncidis. The sequence continues at coordinate 1,455,803 of VXBR01010119.1, read as the reverse complement.
AATGTAAACATTAGGTACCAATACTTTACAGATTAAAAATGTCACTGACATTTCAGCCGTACTCCACATAGTACAAGTGACATTTTTACCCTGAAGAAGAAAGGAGTTGTTGTTCTGCTATTACAAAATAGCCATGGGAGGAGGCGGAAGAAAGCAAGCTGGGGAAAAATAAGGTTAAGGGACACAGAAGTGGCCAAGTGGATGCTAATATCCATTTTACTGTGATTTTTTATTAAAGGCTTCTGTCTTTTGTCATTACTCCCTTTCTGTGAGGAGTAATCTCTCCATTTCATTGCTTTTGCAGAAGATCTGTTCGCTCACAGGTTGTCCTGGTAACACACTGGCAGGTTATCTAAAGGACAACCAGAAGTATAGAAATGAAGAAGTATGCCTAGCAATTATAATTTATAACTTACAACTATAATCATAGTAATAATAATGTGTTTGTGGCCATTTCTACTTTCTTTCTCTCTCTGTGCCAAAAAGCGGAAATTTAAAATGTCCTTACGTAGGATAATAGTGTTTCTATATTTGTTCCATTAATGTCAATGGTGATTTCTCTTTGGTTTCTATGGGAAGAAAGGCAAAAAATTGTAAACTTTAAAAAATGTCTCTAAATGTTTCTAAATGCATTTTTAACTTATGGAAAAGAATGGAAGCTAGAAATAGGAAAACTCTGCATCGAAATAGTTATGTCTTTTCCTGTCACTCTAGAGTCATATATTTCCAGTGTTTTGTCTAGTTTAAAACAAACACCTTTCTAGTTTCAAGGCAGTTTCCAGCAGAAGCCCAAAATAAGCAATGTAGAAGGCAAAAAGAACACAGAAGCAATTGTAGGCTGAGCAGATGGAAAGAGAAAGCACCTAAAAGACAGAGGTGAAGGAAATGCCTAAGATAGTCTCCTATTTCAGCTTTCAGAGGATTTTCCAAGCTTCCCCACAGTGTTAGTCAGCACCCCATCATTTCCCTTCTACATATGGTAACAGTGGGTGAGCTAACTCCAAAAAACACATTTTCTCCCCCAGATAGTGCAAGGCTACTGCACGGGCCCTGCTTGGCAACACTAAATGTCAAACACGCCTTCACTCCCACGTGCTCCGCCCAGCTCACAGGATGGGAGCCAAGCAGGAAGGTTTGTTCTAGCAAATGTGTGGCAAGGACAAGCACGACAAAAAACTCCGTCTTTTAGGAGTGTCCCCATTGCTTTTCATCCTGAGGGGAAAAAAAATCCAAAACAACTTAGAAATAAAAAGCTATTCCTTTCATAGGAGACATGGCTATTATTTGACCCATTTGGCAAAATGGTGAGAAGGATGGCAGAGGCTTACTGGGTTTGTTATGTTTGATCAGCTTTGGCATTGCTGTCCTATGCAATATTACTATTAGTTATCAAATTTATTTGTTCTAAGGCAGCAGGGGTTAAGATGAATACAAGTTCACAGCAACTACTACAATCATGTTGATTTTCTCCTAAGTAGTGGAGTTTCATTAAGAGAGTAATTTCAAATATCTTAGGGGGCTTAAACAAAAAGACCTGACTGGAGGAAAGCACTGCCCTACCATCTTTCCTGTGTGTTAGACTCAGCACCAGAAAGACAGGGAAGTACTTTGGGCTTCATTTTCTCACCTGTAAAATGCTGTTATTTGCCTCTACACATCGTGCAGTCTGGAGTCTTTCATATATGGAGGGAAGGATTTGCATTTAGCTGGGATCTTCCCTGAGCCACAGGGCTGCAACCCACACTGGTCTTGAAAAGGCTTGAGCAACCTCAAGTTGTGTATCTTGTATTAGGTAGCACAATCCTTTTAGCCATTTTTGTCTCTGTTGGCTAGAGACTATTGTCTCATTTTTCCAATTTCAAAAGACTTTATCTGCTGCTTGTAATCTCTTGCAGAGCTAGCTAGCCTGCATGGTAAAATTGTGGCAGTGTACATCACACGAATCAAACCTGAAAATTTCCAACTGATTTTGAGTATGTGTAATGAGTAAAAAGTAATTTCTATTTGAAAATTTCACATAGCAGGACCTGTATCATACTTTATTCACTTATGTGACACCTTCACAAACTTAAGGTCTTTACAGTGCTGCAACTTTCACACACAGCTTCTGAAGATAGATACGAAACACATGTACCCTTAGATGTTATATTATACTGTATGAGAAGCAGGCTATATATGTTAGACCAATTAGTGACGTTTTAGTCAGCTGTGCTTAGTTAACATGTCATTAAATGACCAACAACAACCACATAAGTGCACATTGTCAGGGTTTGATTATACTTCTCTTTAGTCAAATAAAGTTTTGTCAGACCTTTGATGTATCCCTAACGCTCTGATGGTTTCCATATTTACACCAGCAGGCACAGCAATCCTCAAACTCCTGCTCAGTTCCCTAAGGGAAATAAATTTGCCTCTCTGGACACCTGCAGTGCTCTCTGGTAGGTTTATCGTTTCACCAGCTACTGAGTCTTAGAGAAATTATATCAGTATGGGTTGAATTTAACATGAACATACACTAATAAATGTGTATCAAGATATAACACTCCTGCTATTTATGTAACCTAAGCCATGGCAGAAGAGATTTTCCCCTAGTTTAGGGAAACAACATACAAAATACATAAGAAGTACAAATTTATTTTTATGCCAGGCATCTAAAGCATTGATTGTCTGCTAAAGCAAACAAAAACACCTTTCAAGAGAACAGAATTTAAAAAGCTAGCATTTGACATGTATTTAGTACAACTCAACATGATGTTTCTCAGCACCTTCAATCAAAACACCTCTCTTTTGTGTCTTTCTGTCTTTTGTCAGCTGAAAAGTTTACATTTTCATGGAATGATGACATTTTTCTTTAGCAGAAAAAAAAAAATCCAGCAAAACAAAATCCTCCACGAGATCAGAGATATAATCCTCAAGTATCAACACCATGAGAAATGACACTCACTTTTAAAATTTTTCAAGGTTTATTAAAAAACTTAACAAAATACAACAAAGGACTGAATAAGGAAAAACAACAGCGCACTGGGAGTTGGTGACCGGCAGCCACAAGCTCATCCTCAAAATGGCTGCTCTGCCTTTTATTCCCTGAGGGGTGCATGAGCCAACCCTGGCCCCTCCCAATGCCTGTCAATCAACCCTTCCTCACTGCCCATTGGTGGAGGCTGCTTTCTTGCAATCTGATTGGAGGTCAGCCGTTGCCATGCCACGCCCCTAGTGACACCTTCCCCATTCCCAGGTGCCCCTTGCCGGGGCACAGGCACAGCCCTCCCTCCACACGTCCTGACTGCCAAGGCCGTCCCTTGGCAACCACACAGGGAGAAAGGGGACTGTGGGGAGAGCAGAGGTGTGGTAAAAATGGCATGTTAATTCGTGTTTTTATGGTTCATAGTAGGTTAAAATCATGTTTTGGTAAATGCAAACTGTAAATATGTTCTGTAGAATGTAACCTTAGTTTCAGCCCACCACAGGATTGACAAATTCCGAGGCAGGCAACACCCAGAAACTGCCATTCAAAGGAAGATAGTGGACTGCCAGGAATTTGAGGTGATGCCATCAGCATCAGAAAGGAGGACACATTAAGATAAGCAATCAGTTCTCCTCCTGAAAGCAGCAGAGCCATCAGAACTTCACCTCTGTCCATTCAAAATTTCATCTTCCATTCACCCACCAAGAAAAGAAATTGACACTTCTCCCTCCCATAAGAAACCCCATTCAGCAGACCAAAGACAGTGATGCATTTGAATAACTATTCCAAGAAAACAAAGAACTATGGGGAAATCTTATGCCAGGGGCAAAATAAACTGTATAAAGCCTTGACCCCAGATGGGGCCAATTTGTGAACTTTGAGGGATTGCAGTGTGATAGAGGCTGCTTTCCATTCACCCTTTGACAATCCCGGGTTATCGTCACTGTAACTCCGCTTGTTGGTTTTACCAAAATTCTGTAATTTGATTTTTCTAATAAACCAATTATATTTCAATTGGCAAAGTGAAATTGGCATTTATAACAGAGCACATCCAAACAACCAATCACAATGACACAACTATGCATCAATAAAATTTCTCCTAACATACACATAATCTTCATTGCAAGAGCCAACCACTGCAGTACCCATCTATGGCAACGCTGTGCTCCTTACCCGAAATCCAGCCCCAGACAGGGGGATCTGTAGGATAAAACTTCAAGCTAGTTGTAATCTGCCAGGAAGCCCCTTGGCATTAGAGCATTCCCCGACCTTATCTTGTGCTTTAGGAAAACAATTGTGGCTTAGTGAAAAGAAACAGTTTGTGTGCCTTGGGACTGCTTCTCTAAGCAAACCAAAAGCACTATATTTAGGGACAATAGACGTCTAGCTTCAAATTCACACTGCTGATGTGAATTAAAACACTAATGAAGATGTAGTTAGAGGGGTCGTGAGGCCACACAGTACAGTTTCTGTGGCAAAACATCCCACTAGTCAGCTGCTGATGGAAAAAGGACAGCAGTCTTTGTGGGGGAGTATTTTAAAATAAAGTATCATCAGTTCTGCTCTGTAAATTGTGATCTCTGAGCAGCTGTGTCATGAGCAGTCCCTCTGCCTGGGTGCCCACTGCTCCAGGACAAGGTGGTGGGCCTTGGGCAACCCAGAGGCAAAAATATTCCCTCTTGCTCCCATTTACATGTGAACTAGAATGCTTCCAGGCTGGGAGAAAAGCGGGTGGGATATACCCTGAAGGCTTTTGGGGTTTGAGGGGAGGAGGAGAGCATTGGCTCCCATTCCCTCCGTGAGCCCCCCACCTTGGGCAGAGCCAGAAGGGTGAAGCAAGCTCTCCCTCCTGCCTTTTTGCCCATGTTGATAATTTCTGCAGTGTAAAGGCTACCAGCCCCACACAACCTCTGTGTACATTTCTCCATATGAGGTCCCACTGTAGCGGCTGTTCCGTGTGTGTATTTTCATTTCAACTCCTCGATTTGCACAGCTGACTCCTGTATGTTTGAAAAGTGAAGTTTTTACTGGAAACACTGTCATAACCATAAGCGTAGCAGCATGAATGATGCTTCTATAGCACTGAGGTAATTTTTATAAGGTAAATAAATTCCAGTTATTGATGTTACAGAGGGTGCCTCACAAAAGGGTTGAACTACTTTGGAGATATTCTGACTGCTGCTGCTCAAAATGGCAACTTTTACTGTAAGTGAAGAAAAGTGTATATTTATTCTCTTTGTGTGTCTCTTTCCACATTACTCATGTTCTTGATGGGGGATGACAGTAATAGGATCTGCTGTTAGTATTGTAGCTATATGAGAGCTGACTTCCACTGCCTGCTCAGCCAGTGAGTCACACATCGTCCCAGCAGGTGCACTGTGAAACACGTATTGTCCCCACTGTTTGAGAGACCATTGTATTAAAATACTGAAATGAGCTGGAAAAACAGAACCGAGTTACTCAAACTGCCCTGCATGTCAGCTGCCATTCCGTTCTGAGATGTTAAAGAGATGCAATCATGTAGGTTCTGGAATAAATTCTTTTTATTATTGCTATAGTAGCATTGGGTTGGGTTTCATTACCATATACAGGAGAAACACAAATTTAAAATTTGTCTTTATGCTTCTGTACAGAAAAAGGTTGCAAAGACTTGCATTTTAGCAACATTAAGGATTTAGTTTCCAAGTAACAGTTCTTAGATGGTCTTAATACAAATCTAATATTTAAATAAATGTTGCCTGAGGATGTTTATTAATTCAGCTTAATATTAGCTACAGACAGGCTCTGATATAATCTCACAGGTTTTTCATAAATTGTTTACATGTAAGGAGCTTGGCTCATTAAATTACTAGATGGCATTCCTGCTCTTCAGGAAAACACAGAGACCATGGAAAACAATGTACTTTAAATGATGTCTTTGTTGAACATGTGTGTGTAAATGAGAGCAGTTCAGATTTCTTTAGTTTCGTAACTCAGTGTCTTTGTCCATACTATGTATTTGTCATAAAAATGAGCTGGGCCTTACATCACACCATATCTCTAGCTCACATTTTTAGAAACTGCAGCCTGGGCTATGTTGATCTCTGGTTAAGATTTGGAAAGGTTTGGTGGCCCAAATAAAGGTGTGCTGGTCCACATTAGCATGGGGCACACAGCTGTCATAGCTGTTTAGAAAGCTATTTCTGAGTGTCTTACAGATACTGATAGCTGTTTTCTTCCTCATTGAGGAGTTAGGTGGCAAACATGTTCCTCCTCCCTTACGTTTTGGGAGATATAAGGACCAGGCTGCAGAGGGAAATTGGCTCACATGTACTCATACTCCAGCCTTTGTAGGACAGTACTGGACAGTCTCAGAACTGCTGATGAGAAGTAAAACATCTGGGAGAGAACCTCCTATGGAAAAGTCTTAATACCTCCGAGGGTCCAGCCTTGCAGAGAAATGGCTTAATAATAGCAAGATGGCCTCTCTGGACATGCTTTGTAAAATAAAAGGTTTTAATAACAACAAAAATAATAAACATTATAAAACAAAGAAAAATGTGAACACAGTGCGGAAGATACTACTACACTGGCTAAGGCATTCCAAAAAAGCTGCTCAGTGTTTGTGTGCTCTTTCTTAAATACTGAATGACCTAGGTGGGCTGTTTGGCACCTTGCCCAATGAGATTGGCAACAGGCTTTGAGGTGCACTTCCAAAACCCAATCAGTGCCTCTCTGCTGGCACTGAGCCAATTACAAGGAGAAGGCTATAGAAAATTCTAGTTTAACTTCCTTATATGTTTCAAAGTAAGCTGAAACTCTTTCCCTTATATAGAAACACCTGTTTGGGTGTAAAAATGCACTGCTACAGCCTCTTCAATGCTTTGGTGCTGTAAGTGTACTTTTGAAAATGGCAGATAATTAACCATTTCCAGTAGCCATGCAAAGCATGCAGCAAGCCTGGCTTGCTTGAAAGAAATAAGACTACTGCATATACACATTGATTATATGGCACATAGGTAGACTAAGGAAGGATGACAGCCTATAGCCTTTTCTTGCCTCCAGAATATGTTGTGTCTGGCCTGTCCAGAAGGGCTGAGTTAAAGATTTGGGCTGGAGTTAGCCAAGGCCTTCTAAAAGCTTGAAGGGTGAAAGTTGAATCATTAGTTTGAAGTTCTTCTGTGGATTTTTTTATACCTAATTACTCAAGATGTAAAAATACATCATGCTGACAGGATTCATAGATAGGACTCCCTTCTCTTATCCAAATATCCTAACCAAGCCATGAACAGATGTTCCTATCTTAACGCAAAAAATTTTATCTTTATGAACTGTGTCACAGACTCAGATAAGATTTAGAGTGTCATTGCCAAGTCATGTGTGTGAGAAGCACTAATAAAGTAACAGGTATTGCTGTGAATCCCTGGAGACTGAGTGGACAAGTGAACACAGAGGTCTCATTAGAGCTAAGAATTCAACCACACATTTTACAAGAAAATCAGGCTCCCCTAAACACACCTGAAAATAAAGCTGCAGATGTACGCAAAACTTTCAGGTGAAAGGAGGGCTGTGGTTCCAAGTACGTACAGGAATGACTGAGTTCATTTTCTTTGCTCTGTCATCTTTTCCAAAGAGTTGCTTATGTAGCTGTTATCTCCAAACTTTTTCTGGAAAAAAAAAAGTATATTTATTGACACAGGTTCTACCTTTACCACATGTTTTCGTGGTGCATCACATCTTATACACTCTGCCTGCATGTGCCATACAGGGTCACCCTTAATTCCACATCATGTTAGCAGAGTATTCAGCTAACTCTGAGGGCCTTTGCACCTCCAGAACAGATGCAGCCAGTGATTTTTATCTACACCTCAGGTATAAACATGGCCTCGAGCCAGTGTACACACAAAATACATAAAAATTAATGTGGACTTGATCCTGGTGTTGGCAGCAAAGAGGCAGCTCCTCTTGGCTCTTATTTGGAAACATTCAGCTAGGCATCAATGTATGCTCCAATGTAAGCTTCCCAGAGTTACTGTAAGAATTCTGTTAACCACAAGCAGGTCTGGTTCCCTGCTCACAGTTCCGCCTGATCTTGCAACATACAGGCAGAACCATTTACTGGATTTGTACATGACAGTGCTGGGTTATGAACTCCTAAAGGCACGGACTGTGTGCTGTTTGTGGTCCCCACACCTACAGCAGACTGCCCATGAGCATTTATGTGCAACTGCTAGATTTCTTTAGAGTTTTACACGGGGCCATTTCACCCTACTGATTTCCTTGACTCATTCTCCGACCCCTTTTAGAATGAAACAGATACTTGGGATGGGATCCAGCTGCCTAAGTCTGTGTGTTTTATCACATGAGGTGCTAGATGTTGTTCAAAACAGGAACAGGAAAGACATGGGCCCCTAAGGGACACCTGGCAACCTCCTGGAGGGACAGCAGGTGAACAGGAGGGATCCCTGGAGCACCACAGATGACATCAGCTTCCTCTGAGTAGCCATCTGACCAATTCTAATTGCTTAGTGATGGCAATAGAGCTCACCAGGTGACTGGAAAGGTGTGCACTTTATGGAGAACTGCAGAACTCCTTGGTCAAGGTGTACTAGATCACTAATGGTGAGAGAGAAGTGTCCACAACCTACAGGCAGACATCAAAATTGAGTGTCTTGATCAGCGAGTGGGACCTGTTTCCTGAAGTTTCTTCTCTTCATAATCCACACCTACATTAGAAGGTACCTACCACACATTCACAGGAATGAAGTTAATGATTCAGTATAACACCTATTATGCACTCTTTTCATGATTTCCAAGTGTAAAACTTCTAAAGACACAGCTAAAATATTTTACAAGCTCTTGGATTTATGGTGTGGATATGGACATCTCCATCCCAGTGTTTAGACTATATTTTTCATCTAGGCCAAGTAAGTCCTGCAATTTTTTCCTGATTTTGAGGCATATCTTTGGTATATCTAGGAAATACACTGAAGTTGTCTAGCAAATACCTTGAGCTGCCTGTGACTGCCCATGACCGAGTGTTCATCATTCCTCTAACTGAGATGTGGTAAAAGATCAGGTAGGAGCAAAGTGGGCCAAGTGGCTTTGAGGGTTGTAATAAGCAGTGTAAGTGATGTTTGTGTGGCGTTTATTGATGTGGGAAGGATAGCCAGCTTGATGAGAGAGTTTGTAAAATCCTAAACTACTGTTGCAGCATCCAAGAAGGCAGGACTGATTATAGTCTGCAGTTCTGACCTGATGGGGGCATGAACCAGCTTTTCACTGTAAGTTTGGGCAGCAGTTAACACAAAGGCACACTGGCCTCTTACCAGGAATCCCAGTACCTCTTACCAATGCAGTGAACAGGCTTTGGAGTGATTGAAAGAGACTGGGCCATCTAGACTGGTGGTTGGTTACAGTTTTCCTCTGCTAACCCCATGACTTCAGTACTTGCTCCCCTTTTCCTGGCACTGCTTGCTGCTGCCCATGCTTCACCCACTCATTTTCTCATGTGTCTACTTGAGTGGATGGATTATGAATGAGAGGAAGGAACACGTCCAGGTTAAAAGCAGGATATTTATTTATTAATTTATCTATTATTCAGAGGCAACATGTAAAGGTATGGCAAAAGACTGGGAGCAAATCATGAACTGGGAAAGAGGAGAGAGGAAAGAAGCAGTATTTGTTCAGTACCCCTTCAGCTTCTGCTGTCATGCTCACAGGCTGCTCTCCATTAAGCTGAAAGATACAGCAGCCAGTCTCTGCTTTGTGTGGCTCATTTCATGATTTAAACTTTGGGTTTTCATATCTCTCTGCACTTGCCAAAAACTAAAAAAAAAAAAATGAAGGCCGTAAACAGGTTGGAAAAGCCCTGCACACTACAGGCTTTACAATTTGTAATGTTTGTAATGGTATGTTTGTGTTCAGAGATTAATTTTACAAAGCAAACTGGAGCACGTTCTGTGTATTTGTGCTTATTACTCCCCTGGCATGCATTTTCCCCCACAGTAAGTGTTTGAAGTAAAGTAATGCATCTCTAATCCTGCCGGTGATTTCTGCCCTCCTTGTTTGTGTCACACAGAGGGTTTGTGCTAGCTGGAGGAGCCTCCTCCTGTGGTTTCACTCGGGTCCCCTTCTTTCAGCTTTTTGCTGAGACTCAGCACTCTGGGGTGTGTAAAGCCCGTGCCACGAGCTGACTCCTGACTCAGCGTGTTGGCTGGGTGGACACAGGGCTTTGTGGTCACCCATCCTGTCCTGGTGACTCAGAGATAAACATTCATTCCCTGCCTTAACACTGGTGTTTACAGCCTGCCAAGCTCCGGCCTGGAGCATGCTGTAAATCTGAGAGCAGACCATAAACAAAAAAATGCAGCCCAGTACCAGGCCAAGCAGGGCTCCTAATATTATACTGCCCTTTCTCAGAGTATGGAGAACGTGTGAGCAAGAAAAACAGCTTACATCGATCACACTACCCATCTCTCAGCTAGAAATCTTTTTTTTTTCCTTTAGTAGCCACCACCATAGCCATAAAGTACTTACAGAGGTTTTGATTGGGTATTAGGAAGAAATTCTTTTACCAAAGGGGTTGTCAAACACTAGAACACGCTGCCCAGGGAAGTGGTTGAGTCATCATCCCTGGAGTTATTTAGCAGTTGTGTAGTCATGGAACGTGGGGACACGGTTTAGAGGTGGACTTGGCACTTCTGGGTTAACAGCTGGACCTGATGACCTTAGAGGTCTGTTCCAACCTAAATAATTCTATGATTCTCCTGCACAGCAAACTGCATTTGCAGGGCAATGCTGCCACTAGGCTTTGACAATGATTGCAGTCTCCCATCTGGTGCTGGGAAAGCAAACTTACTGTCTTTTCGTTTGGGAGTGTCTCAGTTGTTTTATTTTCACCATAATTAGACTTTTTTGGTTATTACTAACATGAAAATAGCATTTGTCGGCTGTGCCAAGGATCTCATCATATTAGGAAATACCTGTGTATTGGAAAGAAGAGCCCATTATGTCAAGTACTCTCTGAGTAAAAGTTCAGGAGCATTGACTATCTAAATATAATGACAACTGATAAGAAAAAGCATATTGCATCAATAAAATAGCAATGAGAAAAAAGTAAAGCAGCAACTACAGTACTCCAACAACCTAAATACCTAAATTCTGAGTTACTGTAGAAAGCATTTGTGTGATCCACAGATTACCCATAAACCAGTGAATTAGGTGGCTCCGAGGAGAATTGCCTGTGTCACCACAATTTGTTTGAAAGCACAGCAGCTCTGCTCTCTCTCATAATAAAAATAATTTACTCACTCACTATGTGGGTTTGGGGAACTAATGTAGTTTGTAAATTGGACTTTGTTCATTCAAGAAATAGTAATAAATTTGGAGATGCTGAAAGCAAGTACTTTGGTAAGTGCCAGACACAAAAAGAGAATTTGGAAACTTGAGGAAGGGGGAGACATTTTATCCCCTTGTAGGTGGGTGCAATAGTGCAGTAATCAGGATGCTCACTTGAAATTTTAGGACATTTTACATTGAATGGGAGCAAAACCCAGATATCTGGCTCCTGTGTATATATTTAATCATAGCTTATAGGTATCTTCAGCCTCTGGTCCAGTGATAAGGAAATCCAGGTGCATTTGTAGGGACCTCTGTGAGATCTCTGATCCAGTCTGCTTTGCAGTCCATGGATTCAGACTGATGCCCCTCTGAATGCTGCCTTTAGCTTAAAAAAGTGAAAAGCATGTACAACAAATGGCCATATTTTCTGTGCCTTGGTCAAGCATAGCTGTAGCTGATGGGTTGCCTTGAGTTCCCAGCAGGCCTCCAGAATTTAAATTAATTGTAGGTGGTGACAATAGGTAGATTTGCTCTAGATGTGGTCTGGCTCCATCAAGGTTTTGGCTTCACCATGGCTCTGGAATCAGGCATTTTCTCTCAGCTGCCCACTATTTTCTGAACTCCACCCAGCCCTGGCCATCCCTAGCCATTTTCATGTACACAATGCTTCACTGAAGGCTGATCTTATTCTTTAGAAGAGAGTCTGAGTCTACATTTTTCTTGTGTTCTGAGAGATGCAGAGTGACACTGAGACACTACCAAACCCTTCCAGCAGAGTCCCTCACCACCTCTTGTACTCTCCATGAACAACACTAAAAACTACACTCATAACAAGGCTGCTGCCTTGTTTTTCTCCTTTCTTATTTGTTTTCCACCATGAACACAGTGAGGTCACTGCCTGGTTTTGTGGATCATGGCGGGTCCCCTTCCTTCCGTCCCTGTCTCGCATTCCTCAGGGCTGGAGGCGCACATCTGGCCCCTCAGCGCCAGATGTGCCAACACATCCCTCTCATTTAGCCACCACGAGTGGGCACACATCCCTCAGTGGTTGTGGTCAGCCCTCACAGTGCTGTGGGCTCACCCTGTGATGCTGCTGTTCAGCTGAACCAAGAACCTCTGAGTGCTGTACAGACCCAGACAGATGGAAAGTTAAATGAACCTTAATAATGGCAAATTATCGATGGATCACTCAGTCATGCTGCAGCCAGAAATTTCAGGGTTCCCACGACCCTCCCTAGTGCACTTACAATGCTGGCACTTTAAAATGTCCCAGCTGACAAGCAGAAAGCAAGGGTTTTAGACATGCTGGACTTGTTTCCTGTATTTTCATTTGACAGTGCCAGTCACTGTGGTATCTAAGTACTAGTTGTCCTCTGAACAGCCTGTGTCACGTAAAAAGGGATCCATCACGCTTATAGTCAGCTTTCTAAAGGCTCTCAAGTTCACCAGGCTCCCTCTGCAGATGAGGTGAGGAGAAAAACATATCCAGAGGGTTAATCTTCACACTTGCATCTTTTTGCCTCTGTCCTGCAGTGGAAGCCAGGGAAGCTAGAAGGCTGATGAGAGCTTCTGTTCATAGACAGCTTTGACTGGAAAGGTTTCCCACTGCTGAATCAAGATAGGAGGAAAAATCAGCCTGCAAGGTACATGTACCACAAACAGTAAAAGAGTCTTTTTCCTTTGGTGTTTTGCTGTTTTGAGATCTGGTATTGCAAGGTGCTGTGGAGAGAGATACCTCTGACAGTATGTATTTCACAGATCAGAAACAGCATGTGTGACATCTAACAGCCAGAAGCAAATTCACACTAGGAATACACATTTTAACAATATAAATAATTAATCATTGCAAAAGTTTGATGACAGATGTGGCAAGTTGTCCAACATGTCAAATCTTCAACATATTAACAATATCCAAGTGGTATTTACGCTGTAACTAATACAGGAATTACAACATGGACATGACTGGGAGAGGTTAACTCCTCTTATCCAGTGCTGAGAATTACATTTGAAAAAACTATGTTTCTTTCTAAACACATCTTACAAGATTCCTGAAGTGTACAGTGCCCAAAGATGTCAGACAGAGTGGGAATACGCAGAGAATTCAGAGAATAAAGAATCTAAACCTACTGGAGTAGAGATGTACTTGGTATGTCTTTTCTATCAAGCTGTGCATTTATGGCATTGTGTGTTTTGTTGTCTGTCTTTTCCTTCACAATTTTGCCCTCATTCTAACTGCAAGAAAATTCATTGTTGTAGCAACTACAGAAAGCTCACTCAGGTTACAGGCTGAGTGGAACCAGTGAATTTTCTGCCCTTTTCTGCTTTTGCTAACCCCCAACAAGTCTGATCCTGTTGGGAAATCTGCCTGCAGTGATAGCTGCAATGCAAACTAGTGCTACACTTGATGGCCTTGAACCAAAGGCAGTTGAAAGATGTTTAGTAGTGATTGAATTACAGGAGAGTCCTCAATTCTGAACGGAATCCTGCCAAAAATGCAAAGATTTACATGCACACAGAGTACAAGTTGCTCTCCATATTTGAAAGGGGTGCAAAGCCCTGTCTAGCTGCTATTTTACTTACACTCACCCCTAGCAATCCAGAGGGAAAAATCCACAAGCTTTGTAGTGGACTCTGGGTTTTCCCTTGGAGCTGATGATGTTATTCCCTTATCCTGATGCCTTTGCTCACTGTCTGTAGTTGCCTATGCCTAAACCTCCCCCAGCTGGTGTGTCCCAGTCCCCAGAGCCCCTGGGGTCCCTCTTTCCCTGGCGTTCCCCATGGCACATTGCCACAGACCCAGAGACATGATACTTCCAGCAACCCAAGGTCCTGGATCGATTCCTGGTAAAGACATCCATGCCTGGAGCTCTGTCAGCCACTGGATGCAGCAGATGGCAAGAAGTCAACACGCTGCGTTTGGTGGAAGATGTTCAACAAATGTTGTGACCAGAAGATTTCAGATTTAGCTTTCTAAAGGAACAGAGCTGTACCACAACATTTACAAACAGCTCCAGTTACAACTGCGTAACACCAGCCAGTATTCAAAAGCTGTGCCAGGAAGCTCTCCACGTTGCTACACTCCCTCATTAATAGCATTTTGCCAAGCTGCCCTCTGGGACAAAATTATTGTAGAGTGGTTAAATGTCTGCTTGTGGAGGAAAGCTTTATTTTACCGTTTAACCGCAGTCTGACTCGAATTCCAGCGCACAAACCAGGAGGTACCTGGGATGCATTATAGCTGCATCTGGCTAGATTTTCTGGCCCTACAAAAGACCACAGACATGAGTGAGATTGATTTATTGATCTCCACTCCCTCCCACAGCTTACACAAGCAGTGGCAAGGAGCTCCCACAGACACACACCTGCATCTCAGTTTACCACATAGATGTTGTAACAAGCAACACTAAGATCACACCCACCTTTTCTTTAGCCTTCCAAAGCTCCTAACCAAAACAGCTTTATCAAGACAAAATATTTCTCTGATAAGAAAACCCTGATATGAAGTATGTCTGCTGAAGCAGAATAGGGAATATCTAACAGAAGGCCTTATATCCTGGGAGTGGGAGAGTGGCCTCAGTGTGTCCCATTGCTGACCTCTTCTGTGCAATGATCTCCTTTTGTCAAGTTGCTCTGCAACTGCTTTATATTTTTCTGCCTAAATATTCAGTAGTCATTACTGTGAGAAGGGAAAAATAAACAAAGCCCAAACTGACACAGTGAAACCCCAGCCAGCAAAGAGTTTCTCCTAATGGCACAAACCAGAACGAGCAATAAAGACCAGGCTGTCTGCATCCAATACAGATCCCATGTGTGTTTTAATAACAAAGGATAAAAATCACTGCGTTTCCCTCCTGTATTGAAATACTGGATTATAAAAAATAATGACTAGAGCAACAAGATGTAGCCAGGGGGAAGTTTTAGGAGAGGTTTTTGTTGAAATGAGACAGACATCATACAATGAGACAGAGTCCTTGTCTGAACCTTTTAAAAGATGATTTTCATCTTGTTCATACACTCGAACTACTGAGCAAATGAATTGGACTAATTAAAAACTACTATCCTTTGGTGTTTGGCTGTTCTACAAATGTAGCAATGTTTTAAGCCAAAAAAATCTCATGGCATATGCTTAGTGAATTCCAGTTCTTTGTGTTTTTCATTTCAATTATATGAAAGCAAGGAGCACCTCGCTTATGAGGAAAGGCTGAGAGGGCTGGGACTGTTCAGCCTTGAGAAGAGAAGGCTCAGGGGGATCCTACTGATGTGTGTAAACAACTGAAGGGACAATGCAAAGGGGAGAGAGCCAGGCTCTTTTCAGTGGTGTCCAGTGACAGCACCAGAGACTATGGGCACAAAATGAAACACTGGAGGGGTCATCTGAACATCAGGAAACATTTATATTCATTGTAAGGATAATCAAGCGCTGAAATAGGTTGCCGAGGGAGGTTGTAGAATATCCATCCTTGGAGTTATAACAAAAAACTGTCCTGGGCAACTGGGTGGCCCTGCTTGAACAGGAGGGGGTGGAGAAGATTAACTCCAGAAGTCTCTTCCAACGTCAACCATCCCGTCATTCTGTGACCTGTCATTCTGTAAAGGTTTTGGTTTGCACAAATGTATGAGATTTTCCTATGAATGTGAAACCACAATATGTAAATTATGAGGATCTCACATGCAAAGTAGGAAACTCAACAAGTCCATAAAAAGGGTTTGAGTTCAAGATTTTTCTGAAGAACAGTAGTTGATTTTGAGACTTAGCTCTACTTTTCCCTTTCACTCCCACTCTTAATTTGTTTTGCCCGAGTCCTTACCATTGAACAGGACCAAAGTAAAGAAAATAGTGCAAGTAAATATGTGTGAAACATAGGGTTGGATGTATCATCAGCATGGTGGAGGATAGACTGGGGCACTCTTAGGTTTCTTCTGTTTCTGCAAATTTCCCTCATTTGCTGTTAAGTGCACAAAACTGATGCTTCCTAGTTAGCAGTTTCACTTCTGTCACTTGTATAATTAGCAAAGTGGATGCAGAAAGTGCAAGGAGCTCTTGTGATTTATGCAAGCAGGCTCTGGAAACCTGAGGAGATGTGCTCAAACAAGCACTGGAGTAATAGTAGGATTACCACCTCACACAAGCCAAATACCAGGAAGAGGAGAACAGTATTCAATATATTGAATGCTGGTCCATTGCTAATTTTATCTGAGCCAAATCAGGTTTTAAGGCTGGATAGAGGAAAATTAGATGATTTCTGGACTTTGATGTTCCTCAGTTGGTGTAGGAGATCAGACCATGACAGTAAAAAGAAAAAAAAAAAAACAGGAAGGGATAGAAGAATTGTTTACCTCAATTTTGCTTGTCAAGGTTTTTGTTAATTAGAATATAATTGTCAATATACATCTCTAAACTTTTTGAAATTAAAATTAGAGCAATGCAGGTATATCCTGTACTGACTGCATGTTCTGGTTACAGAGTTAAGCATGATTGTAAAATAAACTGTGTATTATGGAATAGTTGGGAAAAAACCCCCAACAATTTGAACAGTGAAGCTTTCCCTTTTTCTGTCTCATCTCTCTCTGTGAGCCAAACACACATTGGAAAGATTTCAAGATTTCAGTTCTCATGTTTTGTTTTTGCATGACTTAACTCTGAGCACCCAGAATACTTTAGAAACAGCAATAAATAACACATTCTTTACCCCAGGTGAAACTAGATTGTCTATATATCCACCACAAATAACAGGGAAACTTATCAGACACGACAGTGATTCGGCCCCATGGAGCACTAACAAGAACCTAAATTAGCATAAACCCAGCCACAATTCCCAGACAAATTTCTCTCAGGGAGTAGAATTTGCAGGAGCTTCCAGTGAAACAGATGGGAAGGAAATTTCATATTTCCCAATAATATCAGGTTAAACTGGCACTTGCTGTAAGTGCTACTATCCATATTTGAAGAATACACAAAATGTAAAGCCGTTGAAAATATTAACTATTTTGTAAATGAAATGCCTATGGGTTCAAGTGAAGCAGTTAATTTTGTTTGGAATTCAGACACAACTATAGTCTTAATACCTGGATTCCCACATGCACCAGACATTTTGCCACGTTACCACAGACAGCCATGAGAACTCAAGAAAATAATTTCCCAGAAGACATTTTAATGGTAACCTTTAACTATTAAAATTGTTTCTGTTGGCTTTTTCAGACCAATACAACAGTTTCCATGAATGTAATTTAGGAACAATTAAATCAATGAATACTTCTGCAGCAAATAGTTCCAGTCACAAGAAAGGATGAAAAATACTTCATTTGATTCTTTCTGAAGCTATGGCTGTGTTTTCTTTTTGCACTTTTTTCCCCTAAAAGTTCTTTGAAGCTTGACTTCTTTGAAAAATCAGTGTGCTTATCCTTTTCCTTCCTTCTTCCCAACTTAACAGTAGACAGAAAAGAAGAAAACCCCTACATTCTCTGAATTAATTTTTAATTTAACCAATTGATTTCACCCATCCTAAATTAAAAAAAAATCAAAAAATTGTCATTTTTAAGACCAATTTGGGTCCATGTTGAAGGGTGTATTGCTGCCTTGGTCTGTCAAGGAGTGTCTGAGGTGGAAACTAAACCAGTTCAAGCTCTGTGCTGTAGCTACAAATAGTGTTTCACTTCTCACATCCTTGCTAAGCATTTTATTCATGTCAATCCCCTCTCTTTCAGAAATGCCTTGAAATGAGTCAAACATGGCATGAGTCAGGACTGCTCCTGACAGAGAGCATGAATAAAGTAAATTCATTTCAAACAGGGATATGCTACTTCTGTTTGTACAGTGACTGCTATGGGGTGGTCCAGAGCTGCATCCCTCCAGGTCACACTGTAGGACCTTGAGGTCCTGATCTTCTCCCAGCTCTGACCCCTCAGTTCAGCTCCTCTCTGCAGCATTACCTCAGCTCTGCAAAGGGGGCAGTCAGAGAGCTGATGAAGCAGGAAAACAAGAGAGAGAGAGAGAAGTGGTAGCAGTAGCTAAGGGGTGTTGCTGTCTTCATATGTGGGCACATCCAATCTGCTGCAAAACTCTCTCTGCATTGCATCACTACTTGACAAGATGCATGGAGTAGCAGAAAACAGAGAAAGGGAGCAAAGTTGCATGAAAAAGTATCAGTGAAGACAGCTTAACAAAAGTAAAAACAGAGATGGCATCCTTCCCTCTTCAGCCTTCTCGTCTGTATTGACAGGATCTTCAGTGGCTTAGATCCCTCACTCATATATAGAAGTCAAGCTGTAACAAATTTGTGGCCAACTCCTACCCCAAATGCAGTCTTCAAATCACAATTTTTGTTTACTTTCCAAAAATGACAGAAATCATTTCTATCTTTATTCCAAAGAAAGAAAAATAGATAAAGTGCTTCTTTTGGTTGCATATTTCCTGTGTACATATCTAACCATAGTCACAATACTTATCATTGTAGCTGGAGGATTTTTCCTATCATATCATTGTAGCCATGCACAGATGAAGTAATATTGGATTATAGCTTTACTATTATAGCTTTACTACTGGATTATAGCTTTATTACTCACCTAACTCTTTGCAGGGAAGCTGTAGCAGCACAATATGTACCCTTTCCTGAATGTATCTTTGCTTGCTTGCTTGATTCATAACACTTAAGTGATCTGGAAAAGGGAAATACATTTCAGTCCTCAATGTAGGACCTGACATATCTTCAGGAAGGCTAAATTTATGGAAGCACTCTATTCCCAGAATGACTTAAAGTAGTTCATATCATTGAAGCCATGCACAGATAAACTCAGCCACGTGATCAGGATCAAACTGCAGAACCACACAATGATCCTGGAGCAGGAAGATGCATACTTGAGAAGATAACAGAGAAAAATGAGAATGGATCCAACCATAGGTACTCCAATTTGTGAAAAGGAGAGTATTTTCAACTTCATAATAGCAAAACATTAATAAACAAACCTTCATGGTGGTAAGCTCGTATTCAGCTTGTGGTCAGACAAAGCATCTTTTCATTTCAGTAATTGATATAAAATATGGAAATGGCACACTAAGCAGCCAGTTGGTGCAATGGTTTCAAGCCATTTAAACACTATAGTTGTAAAGAAATGCAGGAGAAGAAAAAAAAAATGTGTGTTTATGTATCTCTCTCTCTGTTTCTTTGGTTTGAAGGTGAAGCACAAATCACATATTTCAAATAACTTTGCTATGGTAAGGAAAGGGCATTTAGAAAAGTCATTACTAGAAGAAAGTAATCATTTTGTTTCAGTAAAACTCTGCACAGTATGGATTGCTAAAGTACATGACTCTTATAATGGATATCCAGAGCTTTTAAAAACAACAGCAGGAGCTATGCAAGCAAGCCTGAATACAAAGCTCTGTGCCAATGCATATTAACTTGTCCCATGTAACTTCTACTCTTCCAGCCACTGGCCTATGTCCATCCAATTTAAATGTTCAATACAGAAGGGAAAATTGTAAACCTTCTGTACTTACACACTGCATCATTTTTTTTCCCTTTCACTGAATTTTTACCCAGGGAAGAATACATCAGAGTTTATGCTTCATATAGTCTGCTTGATACGAACTTTTTAAAGGTTTTACTTTAATTCTGTACACCTGGTATTTCTGGGGGTTCAAACAAATTTATATTTCTTCCCTACCAGCTCTCCCATGATTTTACAAGAATAAAGCCAATAAATTCCACAGCATCAAAGACAAAAGCAATTGGAAGCTGTTTTCTAATCCAGACCTACACAGCAGTGTGTCTTTCCCCATATTCCACATCCCTCATGACTGGATTCTCTCTCTCTCTAGATATAAAACAGTCTATCATTTGTATTTGAATCTCTTTCTTTAATATTATTAGACTACATAGGCACATATTTGGAGAGGTCAGATGGCTTGTTAACACAGTGTGTATTGGTATTGTGCAGCTCTCAGCGAGCAGATTTGGAAGAACAGATTTTTTAAGACTAACATGAGGACTTAGAAAGTTAAAGAGAAAAATAAAAAGTTACTTTCTATTCTTAATAAACTCAATCTACCTTATGAAATAACCTCATTGAAAGAGAACAAGCCAGTGCTTTGCCTTGTCTTAGCATCACTACTGGATTATAGCTTTATTACTCACCTAATTCCTTGCTGGGAAGTTGTAGCAGCAGAATATGCAACCTTTCCTGAATGTAACTTTGCTTGCTTGCTTGATTCATAACACTTAAGTGATCTGGAAAAGGGAAATACATTTCAGTCCTCAATGTAGGACCTGACATATCTTCAGGAAGGCTAAATTTATGGAAGCACTCTATTCCCAGAATGACTTAACAGGGAAAAACAGAATCCTCCAGAAGTCAAGTGAAACTTAACTCTCTTCTGTTCTTTAGCTAAGCCTTTCCCTCCTGAAGGAGACCTGGGAAGCCTATAATCATTGAACTAGGCTAGTTTTTGTTACCCTGTAGGACTGAGGATAGCTTTGGGCTCATTTCCCTTTTATTGTCCCAGCAGTGAGGCTGGGACACAGGTTCCTTAAGCATTTCCTTTGCTCGGGTTGTCTCTGCACAGTGGTAACACAGGGTGGACTTTACCCTCTCAAATAGCTTCCCTCTGTTCCAATGAGCTAATCATAAAGGATATGGTCTGTAGTACCCTCTGAAAAGCAATACAGATATTTGAGAGGATTAAATGAACAATTTGGTTCTAGGTATGCATGAAAATAATTATCCTTTTAATCCTAGGAAACAAAAGCATTCCATTTTTGTTGATGCTCTTAAGGGTGTTTTGAGGCCTAAACATTCATAGGCTCTTTATACACCAAAAGGTTTTTGCTGTAGTTGTAACTTCCTTTCTTAGGACAGTCCAGATCTCTCAGAAATTCCATCTTACCCCAGAGAGAGAGAAAGGGAAACAGAAAAAGAGGATTGGGAAAGACATCCTCTTGCAGACTGTTAGGGTAGATTTGTTTCATCTAACTCTAGGCATTTATATTAGTAGGTGTCAGTAGCTGAGCTGGTCACTCCAGGCTCTATTTGAAGTCACTGGGGAGAAATTGTAACAGAATTTGTCTAAACTATTCCAGGTATTTGCTTTAGACTGAACTGAGCTTTAGAAATGCCTTATTTTCTGCTCTTACTGCAAAGGCACCTCAGCTTTACTAGATCACAAGTGAATGCCTGTTGTTGCTTCATTAGATGAATAGTTTTTCTCTCTCATATTGTTTTTAAAGTGCTTTCTTTTTTTGCATTTTGTTTTTCATATGTCATTTTTACTCTTAGGACAACTTGTCTTCTAAAGATCAATCAGTTCATCAGTGTGGTGTGCTTTTCTCAAAAAACCCCATGACTGCAAAAAAGCAACACATGCAAGATCTACCTCTCAAAATATAACAATAACCCTCATAGTTTCTGCAGCATTTCAACTAGTGACTGAATTCTGTAAGGATAAAAATATTTCTAATACTTTTCCAGTACCTACTATATTGATGGACCTTGCCTCTGTATCACAGGAAAAGAGTTCAGGATTGCAAAACTCAAGAAAAAGTAGAATTATTTAATTGCAACCACACCCTTTCTGTTGCTAGTGCATTACTACCAAAAAACAAAGCAGGGAGTGTAAAACTAATTTTGGTACATTTGCAGTAGCTGCAACCATATCTCTGAATATAATTACCAAAGAAGTAGTTATTTCTACCAAATTGCATTAAAATAATTAAATTAGAGAGCACATAAAACAAAACTATTGGTATTAAAGTTGCCCAGAGATGCTGTAGAGTCTTCACTCTTAAGAAATTCACTTCCATACTTAAAATTGGACTGGACACAATCTTGCACAACCTGCTCTGTTTATCCCTGCTCTGAGCAGGGGGGTAGGCATGAAGATCTCCAGAGATCCAATTTTACAAAATTCCAAATTCTGTTGTTCTATGAGTCTCAGCCACATTTAATTTTGGCTTGACTGAGATGTTTAAGGTATGTGCACCTCATACCTGTGCATTGGTTTTGATTTTCAGAATTATGTCCCAAAAGATGGGAGCTCACATCCAGTGTTACACTCAGAACTGAGCACGTAAATGTCTTTGTTTCTGAAGTCCAGAAAGTCTCCAGGAATATCTCATTGATATATAAAATATTGAAACTTCTGAACAGAAACACACAAAGACACTTAGAAATATTTCTTTTCTCATTCAGGGTGGGATTCATTTTGGCAGTACTTTTGAGGTTTAAAATAGATTTCTGGACTACATTAACCACTAATGCTTGCTTTTTCATCAGTCCACAGATACAGGCACTGCTAAGAGATGATTTGATCTGTCTGAAGACAAGTTTTGAGAATACACAAGACAAATGTCCCAGTGGAGTTCTCCATTTATTTTCCTGCACTATGGAATGAGCCTGCCCTGCTGACTGAGGCTGCATACATAACTTTTAGCGCTGAAACTTGACAAGCTCAATCTGAATCTCAGCATGGTTTAAAGAGAGTGCACCTCTGCTTCTAGCACTGTTCATAGGAAATTAAAACCTTCTTTTATTTTTCAATTCTTTTGTCTACAAAAACTGTCCTTGAGAAATTTTCGTATTGGTGGCTTGAAAAAGTTAACAAAACCCCTCAAAACTACTATGAACACTCTTCTAAAATCCATTTAATGATTTCTTACTCATGTAAAAAATATTGAGGGGAAACAGTTACAGAGTAATTCTGTGAACCAAGCATTAATAAAACACTGTGGACAATGAGATGCCCATAAAGCATCTGTGCTTCACTCTTACTGAATTTGCTTTTAAAAAATTCACAATGCTCACCTTAAAGAAAAAAATCAAAACTAACAATGAAACCCCCATAAAAAAAGCAACAAAAAACCTCCAAAACCAGTAAAGTTGACAATATGACTTGTGAGAATTCCATATTGTTTCAATATCCAGTAGCTGCCATGCAAAAGGGCCAGTTAATTAACTGTTTATTATTCTTACTTCAATAGCTTATTTTCACATAGACTGGAAAGCCTTGGAGAGATTCCCCAGAGCATATCATGGTGATGACTTTTTAGAAAGACAGCATAATCAGACATGAATTCCATTTCACTTCAATAAAAATACATTTTTGTTGAGTTTTCCACTTCAGTCTCATTACAGCAGTAGTTTTACTAGATAGGTTTATCCAAACCACAGGAATTGGATGTACACAGAGATGTTTGAAGGGATGTTGGACATTTGTATCCAACAATAAAACCTTGCTTGCTTGTGTTTCACATCACTGGGATGCCATGGAATAACAGCAGAGTAAATTGAACTTTATTTATTATGATTGTAATTCTTGATTATGGAAGGAAAAATAAATGTTAACTATCTGGAAATAGATGATAGTTTTATAGCTGAACTCAGTGATTTGCACATAAAGCTGGGGAAGTGGAATACTTAATTTGTCATTATGTCATGATTTATTTTACAAAAGCTGAGTGAGCATTGAGTAGAGTTAACCTTGTTAGAGTTCTAGGCAGATGTTATGGACTCTCCTGGGACTCTCATGGTTCAAACATAAGGATACAGCAGAGCTTTCTTGGCTAATAGTAGCTACTACCTTACAGCCTTCTCTTTAGATCCACGAATTACCAGCACTCAGAGCAGCTCATTCAAGTGAAGACATTTCTAAGAAACCCTGGGGAATCTGTGGAAGTGCCCTGATTACTTTGAAAGTGTCTCAGTTTCCTGCTCTTAAAAATCTGCCCTGAACAAGAACTGTCTTAGGAGCAGAAACATTATTCAGAATATGTTTCATCAAAACAGGCTTTAAATTTTAAAAAGATATGTTAACTTAAAAATTCTGATTCAGTAACAGGGACACATTTAATAAACATCAGAAAATTAAATTAAATTTGGATCATACTTAAGGGCTTTACTCTAGCATTCCTTAGCTGTTCAGTGCAGATAGCTAACAGCAGCTGGCATATCCTGGAAAGTCCTTAAATGGAAATCTCTTCTGTACCATTTTTTTTCCAGGAAGGTTATAACAAGTTACATTTCATGATCCTACTCTGAATGAACATTTCTTTGTAATTTTGAAATGAGACCTCACACAGTACTGCTGAAATCTATCTGTCTATCATGGTTTTCCCTTCTTTTTAGAATTGTTGCTGAAATCTGAATAATAAAAGAATCCTATAAAAGTCAACTTACTAAGATTTTTTCTTAGAACAAAAGAATAAGGTAAGAACAAAAATAAGATTAATTTGTAGATTTTACCTTCCCAACTCACTGGCTGAATTCAGATGAATCCATCACACTGAACTATCATACACCTCGGAGTTATGTCCAAAGATATTTTATATCTCTTTTTTTTTTTTTCAGCATTGTCCTTGGTGCATCAGGACCTAGGTGATTATTTTTCTCCATGATTCCTGCACCATGTGAATACCCAGTCCTAACTGGGTATGTAAGTGGCAGACCCATAAAGGAAGTCAATGTGAAACATCAGCAGTTGGGTCAGTGAGATTCTTGAAACTTCTGGATTTATCTTCAAGACATTGTCTCCAGCCCAGTGCAGGTTGATGCTGCTGTACCTCAGCTAAAGCCAGTTGTCTGTGTGGGTTTTGGGATTATTTCCTTCTTTCTACATTAGTGTCTGCACAGTGATCTATTCTCAGTAGAAGGAGTAAATACTGACTGCAATCCCAGCTATGGGTGATTAGGTCACTTTTCAGAGAAATGAGTTGTTTTCCAGACCAAGAAGGGAGCAGGATCCAAACTTGCTTGCCAAAGAGCACAACCAGAACTCAAGAGTTGACACAGTCACTGAAATATTTACACCAAGGAGGATGCTTGGGAAGTAGCAGTACTCTGGAGATTGGATTCCTTGCTCTCCACTTCAGGTGCCAGTCAATAGACAAGGGGAGGTTGTGCATCTCAGAGGGTGTTTAAGCTCCATGTATGTGCCAGGTTATTTTTCAATCTACTTAACAACTGATTCTCCCTCTGCAGGTCTTTATCTGTCCTCATTAACTCTAACAAAGAGTCTGTGATGACCAACCCCCTTTTTTAAAATGTCTCATTGAAATGCTTAAATTGAGGCAAAATCTGTCTGGTCCAGACTCTAGAGCCTTGTGCTAAAGATGGGCCCTGGCAGTTGCAGCTGCACAGGACAATTTTAATTAGGCATCACTGTAAAGTCTCTCATGAACTCCAGGCCACAGCCATTAAACTTCACATTTTTGGGTTTCATTGTCGATTGCAAAAATTTTTCTGTTGAAAAGTCATGTTAAATCCCAATGTGACATCCAAGGTTACATTGTGCAAACTAACTGTCATTCACCTTGAGAAATACCAGGAGCAAAATTTCAACCTATACCAATACAACAATTTGTACCTCAGTTGTTACTTTACATTTCCCAAATTTATATTAGGAACATTTGTGTTCCGTAGAGTGGAAAAATGATGATCTCCATTAAGTCGAATTTCCCTAAAATTTTTGATTGTTTTTACCCATAGCTTACTAGATTTTGTTATTTTTAAGACTAGTTTTATTTTCATTTACATGATCTGTCAGGCTTGGATGGATGTGTGTTCTAAATGGCAAACACATATATGTGCATGGATCCTAATGAACCTGTGGTATAATTATGCAGAAGTATGTGCATGTTGGTTACTGTCAACAAATAACAAAAGCATAGAACCTTAATTAAGAAGTGGGAATGTGATACTGCTGGATGGTATTATTGCTTTTTCTGGGAAGAATTATTGCATCTTTAATCACATACAAGGTTCTCAGAAAATCATTTGCCTCAAGCAACTGAGAAATTGGAAGAAGAAATGAGCATACAGAAGACTTCCAGCAATCTCATTTTTCCAATGTGACTAAACAGAAATTTTTGGATGCAATAAATGTACTTGAAATAAATGTATTGTGACACCAAATATTCTATGGCACTAGAAGACCCACTCAAGTACAGCAACTGCATCCACTGCTGCTAAACTAAATTTTAAAGAGAGGCCACAACATCCCATGAGTTTCTCTGCCAGAACTCTCTCACTAACTCTCCTGCCATCTCACAAACCCTTAACCAACATTGCTAGAGAGTCCTTTTCCTTAGCCCTTAATATCATTTTTTTGTAACATTTATCAGTGACAGAGCAATTGCATTACGAAATTCCTTTCTCTATTGTTTCTTTCTACACATGGATGAAGCCAAGCAGAGAAATCAGGAGCATGACCACGGTGCATAAAAGCAATGCTGATGGCTTTAACATTAATTTGCTGCTGAACTGGATGAGAACAAATGTTTTAAGATAGCCAGACTGCTAAGTGTGTAACCACTAGGGTTTTTTGTTGCTGTTGTTTTATTTTTGTTTTTGGTTGTTTTTTTTTTTTGCGTAAATGTTGATTAAAGCACAGAAATGTAGAAATTTGAAGATTTTATGGATCCAGTCTGGCCTTTGTTTCTTGTTCATGTGTTAAGTATTAGCTTTTTGAATGATATAATTTATAAATTAATACTTACAGCAATGAATTCCACTATTTTGTTTCTCAAGGATGTGTCTAAATCACCTATGAAAATGGCAGTAAGAATTTTCAATGGTGTAGAAGTCCAACACAGTCAGAAATTATTACTAAGATAATAATTAATTACTATTACTAATTGTCACATCACTTCTGATAAGCAGTTCAGTTACAGGCCCTGCCCTTCTGCCCTAACTGTATAAGATCAGGGGGAAAGGAGGATTCTGCATTCCTTGACTTTTGAGCATGGATATTACAATAGATGCCAGAGTCTATTAAGTGCCATTTTAAGTTGCCTGAGCATGACTTGGAGAAAAAAATCAGTTTCTCCTTAACATCACAGCAGATACATAAAAAGATCCAGAAAGGCTGAAAGTGCTGATCCACAGCCACTGAGTTGTGCAGGAGCAATGCTCACCTCTCCCCTCTGGGGAAATGTGAGCTGTTGCCATTCTGGGGCTTTCTCAGAGGGACATTTTTAAAGTGAAGTAAACAAATAAGCAGCATTATGGTCCAGGAAGTATCAAGTCTTTAAGTACATCCACAGGGTCAGCAGGCCCCTCTCCTTCCTCAGAGGGCTTTAACAGCCTTTGTTCAAGGTCAGGTCTGATATGATGGAGCCACAAAACCATGGATCAAACTCTGTAAACACAACAAAGTGTGTGGGGAAACAGTGAGAAGCCTCACCTGCTGCTTCTTTACCCAGCAGCTGCATTTCAGCCATGCCCTTGGTCTTGGTGCATGCCTTCACATTTCCATGCAGTTAAAAGTCAGAAGGAGAAGGATGTTGCAGGAAGTATTCCAACTTTTATTCAAAAATGCTAGTGGCTTCTTGGCTGGGGACAGCAAAGGACCTGAAAACAGCATTTCCTTGTGCTCCAAAAACATGCAGCATCCCTGTGGATGCCTGGAATGGGAAGGGCAGGAAAGGTTTCAGAGAGATCCTTCAAATGAAAAGTAATGATTTACAGGGGGTTCTGACAGAGACAGATAAGTTTTGGGACATGGCTGGTGGGATTTGAGGGGAAGATTTAATGCTGCCAAGCAAAACACTCATAACTTCACATTCATTCTGGAAGCCATAAAAAACAATAGGGTGTCATTGTACTCATGGAGTGGTTTGATTGATTTGTTGGAAGGAAAATAGAGTTGTTTTATTTCCTCTGAACTGGAGAACAAGCAATGATATATTGTCTTTACTAAATATGCATTTCCACCCTTTCCTCATTTAGATGCATATATATTGTTTGGGGTTTTGTTGGGGTTTGTTGGAGTTTTTTGTTATATACTCCCCTCCTAACCCTAGTTCCATGCTTCAGTTAATCCAGTTAAATGCAGGATTAGCAGTACCAAAGGTTGGGTTTTTTCTTTTCTTTTTATTTTTCATATGCTTCATCATGCAACTCATCATGCAAGGAATGCCCATTTATATGAATGCCTTTCTTCTGCATCCACGAAGCAAACACAGCAATTCCACCCCAGAAGAGACTGGGTAAAGATGCACATAACAGTAAGGTAAAGTTTTATTCAATATGGACTGTTTTAAGTGAGTCATTTGGATTTGTACCCTTTACCACTCATATTGGTATTTTCTACATGCTGTGAGATCAGAGCAGAGATGGATCGCACATCTATTCCAATTCTTTCTAAAATGCATAGAGAAACCTCAGTTACTTCCACATCAATTTAATGCACACCTGTATAGGAGTAAGCAACTTGTTTCTCAGGAATAAAGTCGCATCTTTTGGAGGGACCCACTGTGGCTTGTGAAGTCTGCTGCAAACATTCAATCATTTCTATAAATCTGCTCAACACTCACTTCTTCTGAGCCCCAGACTAAGTGAATTTCCTCCCCATATGTCTGACACAAGCTCTGAGGTTGATGAAACTTCTTTGGACACAAAATTAGAGATAGACATACTTTCAAAATTCCTAATTGCTGGCAGGAAATAACAGCTCTATCGTGATCTGACAACTAGTGATAAACCATGATGCTGATGTAATCATATTTATAATGAAAACTATGCAGCCATGGCAAAATGGTTTCATAACTATACAAAACAACCTTTTTTTTTTGACCCATCAGAAAATGTTACATTCTCAATTTATACAGAACACAACAAATGTGCCAATCTCCCAGAAACTTTGGTGTTGTAGCAACTTCATGTTTGTGCTCAGGCATTTTGTAGAAAGGAAATCCAGGCAAATGTTCCAGGCAGGAACTTCAGTGTGCAAAAGAGAAATCTGATGTTGATAGCTGGTGAATGAGATCCCAGCAATGTGTCAGTGAAGGCTGTGGTCACTTTTCACTTTTTCTTGTAACTCTGAACTGTTGTAGGAAGTCTGGTACCTAAGTCCTGGCACTTCTAGGAACTTGGAGAGAGACTGGATTCTGTGTCACAGTTCCAGGAGAGAAATCCCAGGTAAAGCTAAATCCCAAAGACCTGAATTGATAGCAAGAACTTCACATTTCCCCTTATGCTGTCTGAGGCTGTAATCTACCTGCTGTACTTTCTCAAGAGCTAAGGTCAAGCATTTTATGTCAGCTTAACTGTGGAGGCACATCAGGACTCTGTTTTGGTAATAGGGACTTGCTCCCTCATATAGATGCAGTGTTCTGGGGAATTAAAATGAATGGGCTGTAAATGTGATTGCTGATAGGACTTGTGAAATCAAAGGCACAGATCAGAACTGGAGGCTGTTTTTCTTGCACAATATTCTATATGTGCTTGGGGTCTTTTTATGTCCAGGCACTTATTTAAGAAAATGACATGCTCCATTTAGTGAGAGCAATGGAGCTGCTTTAGTGTGAGACAGATGTAATGAATGCACCATGGGGATGGAAACCTTCCATCCTAAATATGGCTTTGGGCAAGAACAGATTCAGTTGTCAATGGGGTTGTGTCTATTTACAGCAGGACTGAGTTTACTGCAATGCTTTGTCTTTTCATCATCATTCATTAAGTTTCTTAATCCCCTATTTGCCTCTGGAGAAGGAACTATATGAATATCCACTCTGTTCTCATTTATTTTTATATGGCATTGCTCATATTTAGAAGCCTTCAGTGTGTTATGATGACTTGATCATTATAATGATCCATAATACAAACATTACCCTCTGTAAGCTTTACATCCACTAGAAAAATCCTACTTGTTATTATATGGAAATATGGAACTGTTCATTGCTCATGGGAGCATTGGATCAAAACAAATTTTATCTCTGAAGTTGCTACTATTTTCAAAAATTTTAATGCATGTTTTTGTTCATTCATAGATTGTCCCTTTTGGTAACCTTTGATATTCTCTGAATCTTGAGTCATTTAGGAAATGTTCTGTCATCTTATCATTGAACCCTCATTTTAAAGTTTATTTTGTGCATATTAATAGTTTTTCAAGTGGTATTCATAGGCAGTGGTTAGGTTATGCAACTCTTATAGGAGCATTCTGTATTTACAACTATATCCTATTTTCTTTGCAAGTTTATTTCTCCAATGCATTCCCTCCAGCCACTCACACATGCAGGGGATTGTTTTGCAACAGCAATATGACACTCTCTATCTGTCACAGATAATCTGCTCCTTGGCTGGTCAGCTGCACTGGCCTGTGTTTTATGTTCTGCCAAACCCTGAAGGTGGGGAGATCATAATATTTTGATTATATCTAATCCACTCTGAAAGCATTTTCATTAATGGGCAAAATAAACAGAGTGGTGGAATAATATAGGACATGAAAGTGCAGAGTGTTTTCCAGCTGGATAGAACAGCTTGATAGATCAGCCAGACAAAGTAGTTTTCTGACAAACTAGAATAAGATATTTAAACTCTTGCAAGATTACAGGCCTATTCCTTATCACAGCAATGATGAAAGATACTCAGATGTAAATGTCTTAAGTGTCTTTCTGGACCACAGCCTCGATAAATTACAAGTGTAGGAAACTCATTTGTCCTGTGGGTTCCCTCTGGAGCCCACCAGGTGTCATGTGTACATACACCCCTTCAGTAACTGTGGAAATGGATTTTCTGCTACACAGCTTTCCATTACAAGGGCTTATGCTTAGCCAGGTACATGCTGAATTTCCTTCAGCTAGAGATTTGACCCTCTGTTCTCTGTTCCTTGCTTGTTTGTTCTGAGTGTATAAGTTTACCATAAAAGCTCAGGATGGATATTTCAAAGACAGATTTATGTCAACAATCCAGCAGGTTAGCTGCTTAAATAACCCTTTAAGACAAGGTTAGAGGTTAAGGTTAGAACTTAAATTGCTGAGATCCCCATGTATTAGTTCCACTCATTTCCACATCCTCAGTTTCAAAGCTGAGTGGGAGTGCTGTGTCCACAGTACAGAAAACTGATGCCTTCTCTTTTGCATGGATTCCTGGTATTGAATCACAGAATACATCCAGAAGATACTCTTAGGTAGGGACATAAATGACAGGATTAACTTCCCCTAACATTAAATGTGAGATATAGCTCCAAATTCAAAGATATATGGGCTTGTTTCAGCTGTCCACACGTTGGTGTCCTGTGCCATTTGAGGAGCCCTGGGTTGTCTGTGGTATTTGGTGAGGGATGTGAATTATGGGAGACCTGTGCTTAGGCCAGTCCTAAGGCATCTCAAACAACACTGCTGATCTGTATGTGGGCAGCCTCTCCCCATCACAGCCAGACTGTGAGACTGGTTCCTTGGATTAAAGACCTGCTCTCCCCTAAGGAGAGTGTAGGCACCACAGGCATGATTCATTTGCTTCAACTTGGGTATCCATTGCCATTTGAGGTGCTCTATAGCATCCCAAAAATGTGGCTGGAGCTGGAAAAAAAAATGACATAGGACTCCCAGAAAATCTGTGACCTTCTGGAGCAGCAGCTGGGCATCACACAGGATTTCATGAGTCAACAAAAATAGCTCTAGGTGCCCGATACCTCTGAACTGCAACCTTAGCTAAAAAGCTTATGCTATAAACACCTAAAGCTAGGGAAAATGAATCCTATTTTTACATAACAGCATCTGGACATTTCACTTTCCTTCCTATCAGGGCATAGTTATACCTTATCATGCATTCACGAGTCCTTCTTCCAGTTTTACATTTCTTCCAGTTTCATTTGATACACTTCCAGGAATTTTTGCAGCAAATTTGCCAACAAATGCATTTCTGTGTCAATAAGAATTTCCAGGATATAGATCTAAGTACGGGAGATAAGGGAACAGTTCAGATTTAAGGCTCATTTGTTTTGGGGCCATTTAGCTGACATTATCAATTACCATTTCAATTAGTGCTAATTGAATTGCTGAGGTTTCGAGATGGTCGTTTGATAGCAGTAACTCATTTCATCTAAGCTGAAAATTGGCAGGATCTTTCAATCACAAATTCTCACTTGTGATTATCATATATAGATATTAAAAAGTGGACTGGATAGGTTAAAAAAAGCAGCTAAAACCTGTAAAACACCATGACACTGAAATACCTTGAATACATGCATGGCTTTTTTAAAAGCTCAAAGCAATAAAAGGAGTACAATTTATTGCAAAACCCTGAAAAAAAATTGCCATGACAGTTTAGGAGGTTTCTGAGGTGTCAGGTGTTGTGGCCATAAAACAATTTCACTTGATCATTTCAAGGAGATGTTCTTCCAGTTCCTGGATTTCAGGGAGATTGATGACAATACAGATGTGCATGCTTGTATGGGATCTTCAAAAATATTTTTCCTATAACCTGACAAATGTGTGACCAACATATGATTAATTCAGACATCCCAGAAGTGGTTCTGGTGTTGTTGTGCTGTCAGAAATTATGTTTGAAAGAACATCAGTAAAACGAAAAGATTTAATTGGTAGTGAATTTGTACCTCCATTCTATCCCACATTTTTTTCCATAGGTTTGACAGCCACCATGAAAGGTTTTAAGTAGGTGATGTCACTTACATTCATGGGCTCCCTGGAGCCTTCCTGAAGCAATGCCAGGGTGCATCCAAAGGGCTCCATAGCTGATCTGGAGCCCAGGGAATTGTGTTTAGTCCACATACCACAGCATTCTTTGGGCCTGATGCTCAGATATCTGTGATATCTGAGTGTACTGTGATGGTATGTTTTTTCTGTTTATAGAAGCCTAATAAAAATAATCTTGAACAACATCCTCAACAAAAACACTGAGGGAGTGTTCACTTGGCAAAAGGCACTCAAACCTCAGTTTTTCAATGGTATTTTCACTGTTCTGTTCCCTGCTCCAGTATCAGGAAGTACCATTGAAGCAGATGAAGCAAATAAAAGGAGTGTACTAAACTTTTTCAAACCTCACAAGGGCTTTGAGGTTTGAGGAAGGATTTCAGCCAATTCTTACTTTATCTGAATCTGGTCTTCTTTATTCCTAATGTTAATATGACTCCTCGCCCTCCTCATCCTCCTAAATGCCTAAAAACTTGGGGCTAAAAAAAACTCAAGAGGAAGAATTATCCAGCAATTAATGAATCCCTATAAAATTGAGAAGATTAAGCCTTCATTTCCTTTTCAGACATATGCATTCTATGTGACCATTCCTCTCTGTGCCTTAAATCTCTTTTTTAGGAAAGAAAGAAAGAAAGAATGAAAAGAGAATTTGCTTTTGTCACAGTAGTGGTGAGAGGCTAAAGCCATTAAAATGATAGAGTGGAACAAACTCTGCTAAGGGGCAACCATAAGTTCCTGAGGACATGCTCACAAGTTTACAAGTGATTAATTTATCACAGCTTAATGCATTGTTGCTCTCCAGTCCAATTGTGATTGCTGACCGTGGCATTCTGGATAACTGCAGATATGAATTAACTGTTGTAGCATAAACCATTATGTAGGAGATTAAGGACATAGCACTTTACTTTGAAAGTAAGAAGGGGCAGGAAATCTGAAAGCTACTACATAGAAAGCTACTCCTAATCAAGCCACAGGCAAAAGTCATTCCACTCATGAGAAAGCTACCTAGCCTTGGTGAAAACACATTTTACCTGGGTTTACTAAAATTCTTCCAGAAATGTTATCCACTGGGTGCAGATATATACAATTTCCAATTTTCTTGGGTGTTCAGAGCTTCTTGGCATCCTAGTTTTGATTGAAGCTCATTCCTAATTGATTATATTGTAATGAAGGGTACAGGAAGGGAGCAGGAAGAAGAAGAAAGCTCAAAATCGCCTTCCAGGCATAAAATGTGTTTTGCTTTACAGTTAATGAAACTTTTTTATTATTCAAATTACACCTTAGTATCGTGGTTGGATTTGCTCTGGAATGAGGTTATCACACACATATGTCCCATTGGTCTCCATCTCAGCAGCCAGGGTGGGTTTATTTTGGCAGGCTGGAAACAATGTCAGTGGTTCCCTTTTTATTCAAAGCAGCATTTGGCACACTTGCAGAGTGTTTAATGGTTTGTGTTCAGAGAAAAGGAACTTGTCACAAGTTGGAAAAATATTTTTTTAATCTTAGATATGTAGTTGTAGATTTATATGTG
Source organism: Cisticola juncidis (assembly GCA_013400215.1). Lineage (NCBI taxonomy): Eukaryota > Metazoa > Chordata > Aves > Passeriformes > Cisticolidae > Cisticola > Cisticola juncidis. The sequence continues at coordinate 1,421,563 of VXBR01010119.1, read as the reverse complement.
CATATAAACATGTGCTGTCTATATGTATATGCATTTATATATACATGATATATATATATATGTGTGTGTGCATGTATGCACACGTATACATGTACATTTCAGAAGCTATTGAACTTCTGAATTTACTTCCTTCTTTTCTTAAGACTAAAATTGCTTTCTCCAATATTCAACCCCAGTCAGACTTCTCCTCTTCTCATCTCCCTGTGAACAGCAGTAAGAACCAGTCCTAACAAACTGCAGTTATGGATGTTTTTGAAAGGCAGCTCCAGTGGAGTAGTTACTTGCCAAGGAGATTTTAGCAATGTCTCATTTTAGTTACTGAGTAGACTTAACAGCAGCTTTTGCCAGATGAATCACAATTGAAACTCAAGAGCTTTGGTTTGGTCCTGCTAGGCCTGCAGGAGTTCAAATATACATCTGGGGGCACTGAAACCACAGGAAGGTTTGCTGTTGACTTCATCTGTTGGTTTCAGAATTTGCATCAAATCCCCAAAATGTTTGGGCTCCTCCTTTCCCTCTTGGCCCCACAAGACCTCTGTCTTTAAAAAGCCACTATCACAAACCCAGAACCCATTACAGAAGTGCAGGTGAACCATAAATCAGAGTTCAGCCATTAAGGCTGAACTCTACTGTGTAGTAATTTTTGGTGGATGAGTTTCTAAAGCCTTACACCATTTCCAGCTTCAGCTGAAAATGTGTTTATTAGGGGCACCCAGACTCCTGCTGCCTGAAGTTGTTCACAGGCAGAAGAGTCCCTTCACAGACAACTCTTAGCCCAGACAGAATGCAAACAGATCAGCAGCACAGCATGGCTTGCTCTGGAATGGGATACTCCAGATGGAAAGGCCATTGGGGTTTTTTTCCAGTTTACTATAAATGTCATTAATGCAAAACAATATTTGATATTCCCTTTAAAAACACTAGGCTGAAATGAGTTAAAATTAGAGTAACTTTGTTAAAGTCACAAATATTCAGGTTTGTCAGGCTTCATGATCTTCAAATAGTTTTATTATTTCTCTTTAATCTCATAATTCTTTCCTTTTTAATTAATTGGTCAAGCACAGATTTTTATATTCTCTAGGTCTGGTAGTCATGAATTTTTCCTTTGTAATTTAATTTTGTCATATTATATTTAAATCCTTCAGAATGACCAATAGACATGTCCTAAACAATTGCTATGAAAACCTTTCCTCTTCGTATTTCTGTTTTCTCTTCCCAAACAAGATCCCACAGACTTGCCTACCTAACTTTCTAACACACAAGCAGAGTATAAAAACCACAGATGTCTGATAATATCTAATAGTATGATTATTTAAATTTAAATTAAATGAGCACTTATTTTGAGAAAGCTTTCTTGCAGTCATATGCTTTCATTAGCTTAGTCCTTTCTTTCTTTGAATCTCAGCTTCTCTCTCCTTGAGTATGATTTACTAAGCCTATATTGCTTAAAGAGACTGAGGCTGTGGGCTGCTGAATTAGTCAAGCACTATTTTAAACCAGTATCATATGCAATATAATATTTTTCAGCCATTTGTAATTCATGCTTCTTGCTGTGTTAAAGTAGAAAAAAAAAAAGGGATATTTTTGTTCACATTTACTCTGTCAAACTTCATCCTAAACTTCAGGGAGAACAATCATATCTTTGCTTCCATTCATCAAGTTATTCCTGCCATTTTTCACTTTTGGACTATATTATTCTCACTTGGAATATAAATTTCAAGCAGAGATTTTTCATGTAGACTAAGGAATTACACAACAGATTGTAAAATATAGTTCCAAATCTAATCCAAATTGCTATGGCTTTTACCTCTGCTTAATTACCTATACTAAAAATGATTTACAAAGGAGTTTAATGCTGTATTTCAACAACTTCTTTCTGGAATTTGTACTCTCGTGCTGTGTTGTAAATTTATAGAAGGTATATATATATTAGCCTTCCTTGGAGGCTACTTGCTCAGTGCTTGATGTGATGTTCAGTTTATTCTTGGTGCTTTCTAAACACAGTAATTATGATCAATAGGAGGAAAATCCTGACAGCTTTTGAAAATTTCTGTGGTACTTTCTGGGAAATTATTTTTTGCGCAAGAGTTTTGACTGCCTCTTTTGTTTTGTGTTAACTTTCTTCCATTTTTGTAGGTGTTAAAATTGTTTGTGGTGAAGCTGAGAAATCTGTCTGGGATTTTTTTTTTTATTGATGTTGTATTAAATCTCAAAGCTGGTTTCTTGTGAAGAAGAGACACTTTCATTGGAATTTAATAAACAAGTATGTTGATACTGAAAGACAGCACTGAAGCACTTGTATCTGTTGAAGATGACTGATCAAGGGACAAAGAGCAGACTAGCAGAGGTATCAGAGCTTTTGGATAATATACCCAGAGACCAGAAATGGGCATTTGATGGGGTCCAACCCCATGCCTGTGGTCAAAGATACAGTGCACATAAACTGTGCTTTAGGAAGTGAGTTTATTCACCTGGAGAAATATTATCTTTAAAAAATGTTCATTTTGCTTTATATCTGTGAACAAGGAGATGCCATATTTATCATCTTAACCTTACTATGTGCCAGTCTTCTAAATAATATTTTACTGTACCCTCCCTACTGAACTGGAAGAATCAGCAGCAGTGCTAGCTCTGAGCTAGGACATTGAGGAGAAGGGCTCTCATACTCCAGTATCTTTGTTATATCCATATAATAAACAAATTGAATGATATGGTTTAGGATAAATGTAATTTTAATAAAAAAGCACTGGTGGGATACTTTCCTGTATAAAGTGTTGCTCTGTTCCAATCACAACCAGTAAAATTACCATACCTAACTCCATGAATGGCATTTTTAATCCAGAAGTACTCCCAGTAATCTGCAATATGAATACTGTCATGATCTGGATCCAATCTATTTTGTTGAATAATACAGAAAATTAATATATCCTCAACAAAAGGAGAAAATGTGGCACCACTACTTTACTTTGTGTGCCTGAGGACTGAAGTGTCCATTTATTTGTTTTTTAATAACTGATTCATGGTACGGTGGAATTTTGGGTCTCAAATAACTCCTCTAATATTTTTCCTAACATCATGGCATTTCTGGCATGCCCATGGTAAAATAAATCTTCCTTAGTTAGAGGAATCCTTTGAAAAACAATATTTGAATAGATTTTCTCTTGCTGAAGACAGCTGTCACTTTTGCTTCCCTTATCTCCTGGGTATCCAGGGTTGGAAAGGTCTTCGTTTGATTTATTTTATCATTCTATATTTGTTGCTCATATGGTAGACATTTGCTGACTCTATGGCATATGTGTTATGCAAACTCCACTGACCAGAGTGTTTTGAACAGCCATGAGCTGTAATTCTAAACATATTAAGAGATTAAAATAATTACACTGTTTACTTTTACAAGCTTTCCACAACAAATATAGCCACCCACTTCTGTGCTAAGAGAAAATGTATCCAAATACAAGGTCTACACTATTTTCCAAGGTTAGCTGTGAAATTACTTTCTTAAACTGCATAAATTCAAATAATGGCCTTGCTGCCCGAGCACACCCAAGCCTTCCAGTAGGGCTGGTTATTACATAAATAAATTATTTCTGATCTTCACCTACAGCTCTTTTTAATAACACTGTCAGAAACCACAGGAGTCTGAGTTGCTACTGCCTGTCAGAAAAGCCCATAAATGCTTTAGTGGTGCATGGTCAGGGCTCAGGGCCTTGTACCCAATGTTCCCTGTGTTGTGCTAGACCAAACTTTGCCTTGGTTTTGATCCATGCCTTCACTGGACAATGCTTAGACAGTGTCCAGAAGACCTTTTCCTTCAGGGAAATGTGGATGTGAGTCAGTGCATCCCTTTCTTTGTTTATTTGTTACTTTGGGTTTTGTGTGAAGGGTTCCTGTACCCTCATGCCAAAACAGTCTGCACCTGTAAGGCCTTTATCTTATTAAGGCTATTACTGGTCATCTGCTGGACACAGGATAAGATACATGGAATACAGATCCCAATCAATAAAAACCAAATCAAATACAACCATGCCACAGACAAAGAGACCCGCAGCATAGGGGAACAAAAAGATAATGTCCAGTGTTCCCTGGAAGTGGAAATAAATGGCTCCTGTTCCAAAGTTCATAGGCTGGAGCCCAGGGGCCGTGCTGTTTGGCAGAAGTCCATTAGCTGGAAATGCTGACTTTGACATTGCTGAATGTCTTTCTGGAAGCATGGAATGGGGAATAACTGAGAAAGGTCAGCAGGAACACAGTACCATGATGGTGTGGGCAATAGGACAGAAGGTCTCTGGAGGCAGGCTGCCTCTGTAAGCCTCCAGACACAGCCATGTCCTGGCAGCCCTACCCTGCTCCTGCCTTGACCACAAGGGCTGGATTGGGTCATTTTTCCTCTCAGTGGGCCCCATCCTCCCAGAGGCCATCAATGTCTGTCCGGACAAGCAGGCAGTCACCTCAGACCTGCTGGTGACAAAGCACACACACACCTTCTCCCCAGGTCATGACATGACCCACGCCTGGCCATTGCACACCCAACGGGATCCTCGTGTTGTGGAAAAGACTACAGGGATCTCTGCACTCCAGGCAGCTCTTTTAGCATGCAGTTTATTGCATAGGGTCATGGATAACAAAGAGCCAAATTTAAAGCTGCTAGTCACAGATAAAAGTGTGCCTGAGACACTTAAGTTCTGGTTACAATACATTATATCTTTTTCTGTGCTGACTATACCTAATATATAACATCCAGCCAGTAAAAGACACAAATACTATAGAATCTACATACAGCCTATTAGAAGTACTACATTACCATACTATGTTACATTTTAAACTCTAAAAGCTATTTTCTAGACCCCTTTTTTTCTTCTCTGCCAAACTGGCAGGGTCTCCATGACCCTTGGACTCTTTAGCTTGCAGAAGCATCCCTTCTGTTTGCCAAGGACATTGTTCAATCAACAGGGATCTTCCCTTCAGCCCACTCAATCATTGTCTTTCCAGTTGTTCAGTAACTGACTGGCTTGGAATCTGATACATCAAAACTTGCTCTCATTTCTATTTCACTTATAGGTTTCATATTCTCAGATTCTTTTGCCAAGCAATCATATTTGTAAGATTTCCCTGTTTCATCTTCCCCAACATATGTAAAACTTTTAGAAAGTGGTTGTGCACACGCAACTCTTCAGAGCAGTATTGCTCTGCTGGGGATCAAAACTGATGAGCTGCTTTCAAAATCTCTGGTGTAAATAGTGCATTCTCTAAATGTTCTTGAGGAGCCGTGTTCCCCCTTCCTTGTTTTTTTGACAAAAAGCCTGTTTGTCACTATGAACATGAAGGCAACATAAAAGAAAAACAATACATTTGGTAAAGCAATAAACTCACATTGAGCAGAAATCAGAAATAAGCAAAGTAATAATGTAATCATTAGCACATGAGAGAAATATATCTATATATCTATACTGATATCGAATGATGCATCATCAGTTTCTTTGACTAGAGAAGCAACACTGAACTGTTGTACTGTTATAAAAGGAAGAATAAAATTACAGTGAATTGATTGATAAGAATATTCATAATGTTGTGATATACCTGGATTTGATTGTTAAAGCTTTTCAGTTCACCTTGAAAAATACAGGAAGTTGTTTTTTTTAAAAGTGTAAACTGCTTATGAGAAGTTTTCACCTAGGAAAAGGTTTAAAAGTCCTGAAATCAGAACGATGGCAATAAAAAAATAAGCTACAGTACCTAGGACTTGGGCAGTGCTCTGGCAAGGTGGCTGCAGATAGGCAGGTGAAATGAAATAGAACAAAACTTATTTCTGTGACTGCTGGAAATGAGAAATGTCTCCACTTATCAGTAGCAATTTAGTCAACAATAAAGTGCACGAATGATACAGTGAAAGCTCCTTTCCAATTGGGATTTCCAGCATTATGATATAAAATGCAAAATGATACCTAGATATAGATGCAAAAACCTTCTAATAATGCATGTTTATCTGGCTGAGGGTTGCACTTGCATCTGGAGGGAAGTCTGGGACTCTGGGGATTTGGCTTCCAGAATATAAGAGTCAGGGTCATGGCAGGAATTTTGATTCCCATCCACTTGGAAAGCCAGGTCCTACAATAATTTGCATGTCAACAAGAGGAGAAAACACAACTATGTTTGATATATGCATGTATACTACCTACATCTATTCATCATAGTGGCCTCATGTCCACAGTGTTTAGCTATAAATATATAAATATATATGTACATAATCTGTTATTCTGCATAAATAACTGTGGAGGAATACCTTGGTATAAAGCTTGATTCCTTTATTATCTCTTATCTTAATTTAATCTAATCTGAAATTCTTATTTTGGAGTAAGAGTAAACTTTGTCTTTTAAGTATGAACTATTTAAGAAAAGTACAAAGTACCTGACTCTTATTACAAATGAAGGAAAAAATCTCACAAGAAAAATTTTTCCTGTGAGATTTCTAATAATTCCTTCTTGGAGTAAGGTGGGCACTGTTCCAAACAACACATTCTTTTATATATACATATATACATATATAAATTTGAAGTACTTCAGCTTCTGCTAAAACCCTGAAATTACAGAGATTTGCAAGGGAGTGCATTCCTGTGACATATCATAAGTCACAGGAGAGAAATATCTATGCTTTCCATGATCAAGTATGAAAAAATTGTGTGCATATTTCCAATAGTTTGAGGGATTGTGAAATGTATAAAAAAACGGGAAAAAATGGAAAAAAAAAAAAAAAAAAGCTGAATTCAATCATTATAAATTTTGGACTTGTTTCTGTAATGTTCCCAAAACCACAAGGTTACAATTTCTGGCAAAGAAAGTCCTGGAGCTGGGAGATATCCCTGGAAGCTGGAGGACCAGAACTGCAAAGTGTCACTAAATCCTTCTCCTGTTCATGCCGTGTCCTCCCCCACATGGCCACTGGCTGACATGTCAGAGACAGGACACGGGACCAGATAAACATTTAATCCTGACCCTGCATGCTTGCTCTTAGTTAAAACTCATAACCCAGAGCACTCAAGGTTTGCAGAGGAATGACTTTGTATAAAATCTTCTCCAAATTGATGCCAGACATTTCATGGCAGATATTCAAAACACCAAACAGTCCCCCAAACTCCTTGGGAACACCCAGCTCTGAATTAAAGCACTAACCTGGTCACATTTTTGATATATCTCTGGGTAGAATATCAAATTATTTCTCCTTTCACCACAATTTTGCATCAACACATTCAGCTGCAATACTTATCTCCTTGAAGTTATAACTGGGTTGATGCCATCCAGTATAAATATGCTGTTTAACTTCAGTCATGCTTGTAAAATGTTGATGAAAGTTTCTGGCCTTAATGTTAGGGAAGCATTCAAAAGGGAAGTGGTTTTTCAAGTATAAATAAATGCTGATTAAAAAGATATGGAGAAATCCAAGTAAATTCAACTTATTTTTCTCTGTTTCTTGCATTATCCATTTCTCTACTTGAAAAGAATACACGAATTTCAGTTTTTGTCAGAATGTATTATATTTTTTAGAGGATTTCTGGTAAGAAGAGAAGGAATTAGGCTGTAAGAAGGAAGTAGTTACATGTATTTTTTTAGTTACTTTCTTGACAGAGATTTGGGGAGTTTTAAAGTGGATTTCCATGCAAACTAAATGAGAGGATGTTAATAGAGATTTGCTTTATCTCAAAGGAAAAATCATTTAAAAGAATGAGTGGTTTTCATAAAGGCAGAAATAGGTTTTGAAGTCAGAACTAATAAAAGCATTACTGTGTAATTTGGTAAGAAAAGAACATGGTGCAAACACCACCCCGCCAGAAGAAGGCTCAAAGCTTCAGTAAATCAACAACCAGCAGCCATCACCAGGCAAAGGATCTAAATAGGATGAACATATAACATTCAAATTAATGACAGATGCAAAATGAGGTACATTTGTGAGCCCCTTCCTGGCCCACGCCTGTGATTTGTTTGCATGGTAATCAGAAAATTTCAGGAGCCAAGGGGCAGAGGGAAACCAGTTGACTAAGGAAAAAATAACCAATGGTACAAACTCCTTTTACTTTTAGAATACTGCCAACTGCCCACCCAGGTTCAAGAAAAGTGCGTGAATTTCTGATTAGGTTACAGTGAATACTGAATATCCAATTTTAGTCTTGAAAGGGTGCTGAGAGTAACTCCAGAAAAGCCCTCAAAAGCTCATTGAAAGACACCTTATTAGCTATGTCCCAAATATTCCTCATAATTTCCTTAGTCACATTTTTCTCATTTCACAGTGCTTTCATCCCATAAACTGAGTTTTATATGAAGGTTTCTATCTGTGTTATTAAGTGACAATCATCTTTTCAAGTTAAATCGGTTTCTGATCTCACTGCTAGAAAAAGGCTTTTTCTTAGACAGACCTGGGATCCAAGTGAAACAACCATCTCAAATGTGGTGAGAGGAAATAATATTTCAGCAGAACAGAAATCATGTGTGGAAGCTTCAGGAACAGCCTCTAAATCTGACATATATGCCCTTATTTCACCCTTCTCCCTAACACTGTTAATGAGACTTAGATTGGCTGGTGACAGCAAAAATGTAAGGTAGCACTCAGGAGCTAAATCACACCATCCTTCATCATGGTGCTCTCCTCTAGAGGGGTCTGTTGCAGACTCAGAAGGTGTCAAATCTATTCCTCAGATGGTTCTGAGATTCCTTCACTCTGCAGTTGCTTCTGTCACATCAGTTTTGTTCTGTCCCATTTCTCCTGCCCATTGCTCACTGATACAAACTCTGCTTAACATCTGGGAAAATTCTCCAAATCAATTCCTCAACCTCCAGATGCTAGTAGTAGTAGTAGTAATAGTAAGACTAATGAAACATTTATATGTATATATTACTTCTGTTTCCAAAATACATGAGGCTCTGTGCAAAAACAAATGACACCCAATCAAAATAAATAGGATAAAAACACAATAAATACACTGAATAAAATGCAAAGAGATTTGCAGGTGTTTGGACCCAAGGTCACCCAGACACATGTGTTTTAGCTCAGTGTAGATTGTAGCAGTCTGCATAGCCACTAATTGAGTTAATCTTATTGCAGCAGTTTCTCCAGTAAAATTCAGGCTCTCACACAAGTATGTGTTTATTTTGTACACAAGCATGGACCTAGCATTAATTCCATTTGAGCAGCATATGTTCAATACACCTGCTAGTCATAGATCACAGAATCACAGAATCACAGAATCACAGAATCACAGAATATGCTGAGTTGGAAAAGATCCACCAGGATTGTCAAGTGCAGCCCCTGGCCCTGCACAGGACAAACCCAAGAATCACAGCACGTGCCAGAGAGCATTGTCCAAATGCTCCTTGAACTCTGGAAGTCTTGCTGCCCTGACTGCTTCCCCTGGGAAACCTTTTCTGTTGACAAAGTTTCATTCCTACCTCTATATTTAGAAGGAACATGCAAAGACAATTAAGCTGATTACCTTAACTTTTGAACTGAGATAGGATTCTCTGTGCTACTGCTGATGTACATCTATATCATCTATGTCTATCTATCTATATCTATCTATATCTATATCTATATCTATATCTATATCTATATCTATATCTATTTTTATCTATATCTAATCTATCTGCCTATATATCTGCATCTACATCTCCTGGTACTCATATGAGTCTTGATATATTGATAAACAGAATTGGTATAGTGGCATAATACAGGCATTCTGATATAAGTCTCCACTGGCAGACCAGGGCTGTTGCAACGTTCCTCAGCAATCTCTTTATTTATCTCTTTACATCTCATACAGTCACTACCCAGTGTGTTGTCACCTAAGCTGTGGCAATCAACTTCCTTCCCTCAGTGACAGCCCAGTCCTGGTCATCATGTCAGTAATGCTCTTTTGCTACATTATTTGGTAGACTTGTATTTTCCTCTGCTGGTGTGATTAAATAAATAGTCTGTACTCAGATCCCAGAAAAATCCAGTGGGACTATATGTCCAAGTTACCAGGGTATATTTTTTTCAAACAGCCACACTACATGATTGTTCTTGCTTCAGCTCTCGAAGGGCAACCATCCAACTCACTTCTGAAAGAAACAATGATGAATAATCTACCACATATCTTAAAGTCTCCTTTCTGCCTCTGTAGTTTTGCGTGGACATTATCCACCCCGGGGAAATGTGCTGTTCCTCAGCTTTATGACAGCCCATTTTCATTTCAGATTGCATAGAGCTGTTTTCCTTGGCACTGGGACTGCCTGAATGAATCATCCCCATCGTGCACAGCAGGGCTGTCTGGGGCAGGGTGGTTGAATAAATTGCCCAAGTGTTCCTTCTTGCTTTCCCCTTCTTTCATCAAGACCTTACCATCTCTGGACTGACTGTGGCCACATAAGCATGTCTCACATTTCCTTCATAAGTGTGGAGGTGGCATTTGACTCACCCTAATTTAGCTATATAGCTGTTCAAATGTTAGTAACTTTGCCTTAACTCATCATCTGGTCTTCCTCTATAGTCAGCACAGAAACACTGGCAGCTTCAGCAGATTCATTGCACCTGAAAGGGTCCAAAACAGTTACATTGTACATCTGGTTTTAATCCTATTATCTGCTTTGTAAGTCAGGGCTTTTTGTCACTTCTTTTCACTTTTTCTATTTCATCACATTCAGGACTCTTGATTTACTCCTTTGTAGGATGAACTGCAAATGCACTGAATTCTTGGAGACCTGGAGAGGTATTCAAGGCACAGCGAGATAGACTGGTTAAAATCTTATTGATAGGACTTTATTCACAGATAATCTTAATTCACAGAATCAGGATGGAAAAGACCTCTGGGATCTTCAAGTCCAATCTATGACTGAACACCTCCCTGTCAACCAGACCATGGCACTGAGTGCCACGTCCAGGCTTTCCTTAAATGCCTCCAGGGATGGTGACTCCACCATCTCTCTGAGCAGCCCATTCTAACATCTGGTAACCCCTTCTATGAAATATTTCTTTCTAAAGTCCAACCTACACCTCCCCTGGCACAGCTTAAGACGATGTCATCTTGTCCTGTCACAGACTGCCCAGGAGAAGGGCCCAACCCACATCTGACTACACCCCCCTGTGGAGATTTGGTCTTGTGGAATCTCATCTTGGTCTCAGCCCATCCATCCAGCCTGTCCAGGTCCCTCTGCAGAGCCCTCCACCCTCTGACCTAACTTGGTGTCACCCACAGATTTGCTAAAGGAAGACTCAATCCCCTCAATCCGATCATCAGTAAAGATATCAAGCAGAACTGGGCCAACACTGATTCCTGTGGGGCATCACCAGTAACCTGATGCCAATAGGATGCAGCACCATTACAGCTGCACAGAAGTCTCTTCTTATGTCTCCCCTTTAATATAAATTCTACAAGATATAAAATACACATTTTTTGTTACATTACTCATCTACCATCATGAGAAACTGCCACTTTTGTGTGCAAAAATAAATACAAGAACCACACAACAGAGTTGAATACATGCTAATCAATTGCCTTTTGTAAAACTAATAAAAGACTCATGGGAGTCACTGGATTCTCCCTTTGAAGTCAGCAAGCTGTGAATGGTGCTTACAGGCAGCCTGTAGAAGGAATAAAATCTCTGCAGCTCAGTCCAGTGTCTTACTGATTTCTGAAGCAGAACTTGCCTTTGAGAAGTGAGGAACAGCACAGCCACAACTGCTGGACGTGCTTTTCAAATATTTTGATTAATGAGAGTGGAGAGTTCTGTTTTGAAATGCAAAAACTGACTGTAAATTAGGATTGGAAAAATCTGGATGAAATCACAAGAAAATAATAAAGCCTATTTTTGAAAATTTCAAATGACATTGGAATGATCAAATTGCTGGGTGGTTCCACAACTGTCTGAATGAGATTATCTCAGAGGTCATGTGTAGCTACTTTGAGGTTATGATGGAATATCTAATGAAGAAGTTAACAAATTAACAAAAAATGTCATATCATTAAAAAAATCCTTTCTTTTTAAGCTTGTGTCCAATAATTTATGATTCAAAGAGTATTGACAGATAAATACAAACCTCTGAACTTTTCACATTTCAGAGTTCTAACCTGGACAGAAAGAAGCTGAGCCCCAGAAACACAATGAAATTCTGGAAATGGTGAGACAGTAACAGGAATTCTGACTTCATGTACTAAAGCTAGGCTTTTATGGCTCTCAGACAAATAAAGAACAAGGCTCACTCTCATACAGCCCAACACCCTGTGCTTATAAACTATATTAATATAATATTTTATGACATTAGTCATATAATGTACACAAGAGTGCATTATTAGTGTTTGACTAACTGAAAATACAAAAAAGCCCAACTGCACTGAAAAACTTACCTTAAGTTGCCTTCTTCTCTTTTAGGAAGGACGGACATCAGATGAGACATTTCACAGTAGGCATAACTAGGTCAAAACCATTTCAATTTAGAGTAATTTTTCAGACTTACAGGAACATATTAACAATTATTTACATTCTGGGTTAATGTATGCTTGTTTGATATTAAACTTTCTGGTATTCTGCATTTTCTACAGCTGTAGATTTTGGCAATAGTACTTCCAGTCACATTTTCTCTCAGCAGTCATGATGGATGCCTAGGGAAGAATTTAAAGACAGGATGGAAAGGAGGGTTGCTTCTAAAAAGCATTCTTTTAAAACAATTGGTTAACCTCCAAGGTTTTTCTATTTGCAAACTTCTTGTGCAGGAAAAAATGTCTTCAAAATGATTAGCCCTTAATCAAATTGTATTTATTATTTTTTATCAGGGTTTTGAACACATTTCCTTCAAGGGTATTTTACAGACTCTCTTTTGCCCAAGAATAAAGGTTTTAATCTTTGTCATTAAAGAATGTATAATCCTGCACACTGTGCCTCTCTGCACCTTTGGTCTCTCTGTAATGCTCAGTTTTTTTCCCCTTAGACCCTTAGTTCTGTTTTGGTATAGACAAAACCTATATCTAATGCTTCCTCTTTTAACAGATAGCCTTCCTGAAAAATGTGAACCCCTCTACCCTGTGCAACCCTTGCAGTGTTATCATAAGCCTTTGCCTTTCCAAATTTCTGCCTGGTCATGTGGAGGTGAATTTACAGTTCTCCACCATCATGAGTGCTCTGGGCCTTCACTTCTCAGCAACCCCAGCTGCTGTGAGTGCTGTTGTCTTCTGATGATGCCTGGGTCCATCTGTGGAGCTGCTGTGGTCTACACCAGACAAAACTTTTTAACAACCCCTCCTTTGATGTCTTTTCATACAGAGGTATAAGCACAGATTCCTCAGGGAAGGGACTGAATTATTATTAATTTTTTAAAAAATTTTAAAAACTTTTATTTTTATTTAATCACCTCTTAGTAATTAGACATCTGAAAATGCAAGGGTATGTCCATACCAGTAAGTCCACCTCGAGATGATCTAAGTCTTTGCTGCACTTATTGATTAACTGCAATATTTCTCCTCAGTGACAGGTATCATTACACCAGCTCTGTATGAACCATATTGACTAAAGGTAGTTTTAGTTTGCTATAGATTTATTCTTACTATAAAGAAAATATTTCCAAAGTTTTGATCATATAACCCTTCATACGCTACAGGGGTCCTTAAGGTGTAAGCTAGGAAATAATTGTTCATTTAATGAAGGAATAAACAGCAGCATTGTTAAAGTGAAGTTCTACCACTGATATTCACAGTTGAACCTAATTCTTCTACTGCTTCCACCTGCCTAAAGATTCACTGTGGCAGAAAAAAGATAAAACCAAGGCAACATATATGTGTGCAAGGAACAAAAAAAGTTTAAGCATTAAGAAAAGAGACTCATGTCTCTATGTCAGGATTGTGTGTGTTTATAGCAATATATGGGCATAAGTAGAAGATTATGTATTTCAATATTTTATAGCCCGAGGAACCAACAAACACTTAGTCTGCTCTCTTCCTCTCCTCCCAAATGTGTTCTATTATATGGAAAGAACAGTAAATATATAGATCCATTATAAGATCCATGAATTTAGTACAAATTGAACAGACTGATTACATTTACAGTACAGATGTTCTCTTTATTGGCTAGAGGTCCAATAAAAGCAGCATTTTGAATTTTAAAATATAAATGTGCAATTTTCATTTTAACATATACAGCACCAGGTAACTGGGTGCACATGGAAATTAACTTTAAAAGCATTTCTATTTGCAAAATCCCTATATACAGAGCATATGCCCAGAACTCTGGTTGTTTTCCATTTCAAATTGCCTATAAAATTGGAAGTATTTCCATAATTTTAAATTGCTCACATAACATAGGAAGGATTGGAATTACAGTTGCTCCTCAAATTTGTTTTTATAAGCACCTGAATTTGGAACTGATTCAAATGGCATTTTAATATGTTCTGGGTCAGGCCATGCTGATTTAATTTATAAAACAAATTTATCAAGAAAAGGGGAAATTTAAAGAAGTGGAAAGTATAAAACACAAAGGTAAATGGCAGAAATGCAATCACCAAATGTAGCTGTCAAATAAGTCAACATTAAAGGGCAAAATGTAAGATTTTGGGCACACTGATGCAAAGATTATGAAAAAGCTGATGAAAGCATGTGTCTTTCACTTCAGAAATGCACAAAACCATGTCAGGTGACCTTTTGAGTAGCTGGCAAGCTGAGAATCATTTTTGCTGAGCACACAAAACATGAGCTGGTCAATAGTGCATACAAGTGCCAGTAAATCATAATTTGAGACACACCTTTTGGAGCTGATACAGACTCAGCATATTGCTAACATTTAATCATTGAGAGAACCATTGATGTCGGTGCTTGATGTACTCAGGCAATGCACTTGCACACAAAGAACTTGATGGATTTTTTTCCAAAGTAATATTTGAGTATATGAAAGATTCTGATTCTTAACCTCCTCATAAATTTGAGAAAAGAAAATTGGAACATCCATTCAGTAATCCATTGGCACATTTTATATTGATTATTATAATTCATCTGCCTTTAGAACACAGAAGTTGAAACTAGAAATCAAGAGACTGAGTCAGGATGCTCAATTCAAAATGTTATATTGTTAGATAATGTATGTTAGTCCTTCTTCCAGGAAGTGTAATTGCCCAGATTTTCAGCACTCTGATGTTCCAGTTTGAGAGCTGGACCCACCTCTCAGATGTCTCTATTTTCCATAAAATCCTGAAGAAAGTGCTGTGAAATACAAAAGGAGAAAACTGCCAACCTCTGAATTGCCAGCAGTGCTGGCTTCTAACACCTGTAGGGACCTTGGATTTTTTCCAGCCAAGCTGACTCCTGCTTATCAGTGAACTTGTTGAAACAAGGCTTAAACCTCGAGAGTACCTGGATAAAAAGTAAAACCACCAATTCTAAGGTGTTCTGGTTGTATAAGTTTATTTATGGACTAACATAAAATTCAATTAAAAGCTCCATGAAAGCTGAAAGCAATGTTAAAAGAGTGAAGTTATGATTATGATATGCTGAATTTTCTATATTCCTTCTTATTAAAACAAAACAAAACAAAACAAAAAAACCCTAACCCTTCTATTAAAACAAAGCAGGTTATTTCAACCAATAAACCAGCACATTCAATCAAAAAATAAGAATTATCAAAGAAGGACAAATAACTGCTGGAAAAAGTGAAAAGCAGAAAGCAACAATCAAACCACTCTCAGGAAGAATCCAAATTTTTAGAAGAAAAGCTCCTTTCAGATACATGGGTGCCTAGCAGAGGGTTTCCTGGACACTTGCTCTCTGTAGAGAGAGATGCATGGAAGCAAACAAATCCAAAGAAATCATAGCAGCCCAGTCCTCAGGACCTGCATTTAATGTTAATATGCCAGTATCTTAGAAGATGTTAATCTATAGAAGTATTTGTCAAAACTGCCACCATTATACCTTGTGTTGTGAGGTAGAAGGAGTTTCTTCCAAGACACATAAAAATTCAGTGTTTTTATCACACCAGGCCATCACTCACTTGTGCAGGCATGGACATACTTGAACACAGATGAGTGTGTGCCACTCATTTCAGATTACAATTCAAAATGCGTGTTCTTAGTAGACACAATCTAAAATAAATAATATTCACAAATTATTTTGGAATCCTTCTTGAAGAATGAAGCCAGCATAAAGGATTTTCTAAAATAACTGCTCTTTTTGAAGTAATATTAATAACTTTAAAAGTGTTGAAGGTTTTATAGGATGGGTTTTTTTTGTTTTGGGATTTATTTGCAATTTTAGTTAGCGAAAATTCAAGGACAATGTGTAAAAATGTTTTTATACAGACAGAAAGTATACACCAAGGGACTAATGTTGGTGGGCATTCTCCCTTAAGAACAAATGAATTAAAGCTTTGCTGGTGATTGCTGCCTTGCAAAGGTTTAATTGCATTTCTATGCACTTGGGGTGAAATCCTGAGCATCCTTAGCATGGCAGACTGAAGTTCAGAGGAATTCAAGCTCTGCTGCTGCACCAGAGGAAGCAAATCCTCTTCCAGAGGTGCTCCATGTGCAGAGGAAGACACTCAGCACAAAGCTGATCTGAGTATCTGCTGCAAGCTCATTGATTTATATCTGTTCTGCTTTCTCCATGAACCATTTCAAGGAAGAGAAAAACTGAGGTGGAAAATTGGAAGAAGAGAGAGATGAAACTATTTCTTTTGCACATGGCCTTGCTGGTGACACAGTGTGTTCTGCTGAGAGAAAACAGTGCGAGTTTGCTCTGCTTCCCTTCAAACATTCTGAATGTATTCTAAATATGAAAACAGACTTATCTTCTAAAATATTCCTATCCCTTGCTAAAATAAATGTTGTTTGATTTGGCACACTGGTCTTCTTACTTGTAAGTATTTCTACCCTGTGTAGACATTACCAGACAGCTTATATTTGAATAAAAGGGCTTAAAAAAAAAAGAGAGAAAGGGAAAGAAGTGGTAGGAGCAAGTAAAGAACTAAGTAAGATAAAAAAAAAAAGGTCAAGTTTTATGCTTTCATTACTGATGCTCAGTGGCTGACTCTTACAAGACACAGCTGTATACATTTATATGTCCCCAAAAAATATTTTTAAGTATTGAACATGTAACAAATCAGTGTTTGTCAACACACACACATGTTTACACATACATAAAAATAGTGGTTGATGTATGTTTATGTAAACACAGATCCAAAATACATATATTTTACAGTCTGCCTCTAAGCAAATCTATTTCATCTCTATCCATTTTTTGTCACCTTGTCAGAGTCATCACATGCTGCTCCTTTAATCTGGAAATTGGAAATGTTGTGGCATTTCAGATTCTAACAATGATGGAATTTAAACAAACCTACCATGTTTCACCTCACCAGTCCAACACAAATGCTCAGGACTTTGGGGTCATTTATACCTCCCTGGATTTTGTATGTGTGAACAATTCCCTGAAATAAGCCATGGTCAGTATCAGCAGAGGATTTCTACTGCATGGATTTAAGCAAGCTCCTGAGATAGGATGTGACCTTTTTTTTTTTTAATTATTTGAATTTTTATTAAAGTTGGAGCCAATGTGTGATTCACTTTTCTTCTGAACTGCTAGAAGTAAGTATTTACTGTGTAATTGAACAAAATTTTAAATTACATTTGAAAATGTATTTAGGAAAGAGGACTTGAGGAAAAAAAAAAACCTTCTTCTCAATATATGCAGTTGTAATTTAAACAAAAAAACAGAACAAGACTTGGAGGGACTTTTATGGAAGGCATTATGTATTCCAGGACTGGTAGAGTGAAACATTCAGAAAAAGAATTTTAATCCTGCAGACTATTATTCTAACATTTAACTTTACTCATTTAATTATTCACTTAGTGGGAAGTGCTATGCAGTTCTAGCAGTGTGTTCAAGCTGCTTGCTATGAATGTGAGTCTCTGAAATTTAGGAGAAAAAATAGAATGCAGGTGTCAGCTACCCCAAAGACACCTCCTTTTTCCTTTCCATATTGTCTGAAGTTGGATGAGTGTGTGCACTCACCACCACCAAGCACAGAAAATTCACTTTTTATCTTCACAGAGCTGTAGTTTGAGGCAAAACTGAGAACGCAAAGCAAAAGCCGTAGAGAGAGGAGCAATAGATTTTACTGCTGTTTGACATAATGTAGTTTTTTTTAAGATATTGAAGTAAAATAACAGACTAATTGTTAGCTATAGTCACTCATATAGGCTGAAAGTCAAGCAACTGCCAAAGGCTCTGCTGGGTGTGGAGTTCAAACAGGTTCAACTGATATTAGAGCAGTTCTGAGGCATGAAAAAATTTAACAGTAAAGAGGGATTGTATGAGCTTTGGGGGACTCAAAACCCAATAACCACATTTTTGTTGGGGAAGGAAAAATAGTTCACTGTAGTTTAGGTCAGTCTCCTTTTTATTTCATTTTTAAATCTTTATTTTTACAATTTCATGATTTATTTTTCCAGGTGTTTTCAAAATTCCAACTTTAAATACAGAAGCTGTAAGAAGCAATGGCAGCTTTTGAAAGAACACTTTGGCACAAGGCCTTGACACTTTTTATGTTCTGCAGCCACAGTGAAAAAAGTGAAAAATATTAATTTCCCTGTGCTTTTTCACATGATGGTTGCCCAAAATTTTGATTATTAAAAGCCTATGAGGCTCACATAGAAGTCACATGTCTCGTATTTAGAAATAAACTGAATTCAGGACCCTAAAACCAGACAGCTTTTGTCTTTCTCCACATCTCCATCCTTGATAGAAAAGTATCCTACCATTCTCCATTATATCTTGTTGACCTGGTCAAAAATCACAAGCTATGCCTAGGAGAAATTTCTGTGGGTTTTTTTTTTCTGATATTTAGAGTGCACCTTAGAAGCAGACTTTTCCCCCATTAAAAAGGCATGATCAAACTTTGATTTGACAAAGCTCTCCCTCCTTGGCTATGCAGGGACATGCATTGATATCTCAGGGCTCAGCAGAAAACCTGTGGAGTTTTAACATTTGAATTGTCATGGATTGGTGGATGGAAACAATGCCTGTGAAGGCAAGAGCTGATACCTCCTTTTTTCCTGGACCTTGAGAGGGCAGGATAATCAGTAACATCTGATCATCATGGATGACATCAGCTTTTTACCCTTTTTTGTGGTTTGTTCTGATTTGGGGACAGTGTGTGTCCCTGCCTTTTTTTTTTTTTTTTCCCTTTTAAAAAACCCAAACAAAAACTAACAGAAATTTAGGGCAGAACCCACTGCCTATGCACCATTTTTCTTTAGAGTTTACACATTCACAATTTTTTCTTAGATCTTTTAAATCTTTTGCTATCAGTGTCTGTTCTTGCTCAGATTCTTATAAAAGTGTATGTATTTGGGAAGATGTTTTCAATGACCAGGAGGCATTTAGTGGACTAAAGCTTGAAAAGAGAATGTTGCCTGCTCTCTTAAACTTTGGGAAACATGATACAGGCACTCTGCTTCCCTTTGACATGCTTGATTCAACTTCAAGTCACTACAAATGAGATTCTTACATGCCAAAAATGTACAGGACATCAGGATTATCCCAGGACATTCAAACAGTTGACTACAGCTCATGGATCAGTATAAGCAAGAATACAAACATGTTTTTCAAATTTCTGTTAAACACATGCTGTCAGTAATTTAGTACTGGAGGTGCATAACATTTCTATTTAGTGATCTCTGGGTAATTATCTGCTTTGAGTTTCCCATGTTTATTTTATCCAGACTTTTTGTCCTAATGATACAACAATGTTCCAATTAGAAAAAATTACACCATAGAAAATTGTACATAAACAATTATTTTTATTCTAAAATTCAGGAGAGTCAGGGATTAATAGATTACAGTATCATTGTGTGTGTATTCGACACACTAGATGGAATTAAAAATGACATTTTTTTCAAAAATGCTGACCTGAAACAAATGCTGTTCAACTGATGGATTGGTGTTTTGATTTTTTAAACTAATGTGTCAAAATGAAACCAAGAAAAATAAAGATAAATGATGTTTTCTTGCTGGAATATTTGAAAGTCTATATTTAAATACAATTGCAGCACAATCTAATCCTATAGAGCAAGAATTTCTTTTGTCATTTTGTAAAATGTTTTTCCACTAAATAATGTTTTAGTCTAGAGAAATTATTTTCTTCAGTTTCATGCATGGCTAAATGAAACATCTGAAACCCGAGTGCATGTGCTTGTAAGTAAAAATCCTTAAAATTTCTTAAGGAGCAAGATTTAGACTGCAAAAATTCACTTCAAGTTACCCAAATTTACAGTTAATTTTTCTCAGGCAGGAGCCCAAACCAGCCAGTCAAGCCCATGTCCTCTCTACAGTTTTTCTGAAGCCAGAGCACTGCAGCCACTTCCTCTGACAATAGGACCCTGGGGCCAGAGGGATCATGAGCCTCTTCCACCACTTTGTTTCTACATCTCTTGGCTGGGAGGAGCAGATCAATATTCCTGATGCTGATGCCAGTTTTACACCCGAAATTAGGTTGTCATTGTCTCAAAAAAAAAAAAAAAAAAGGTATTAAGACAAGGAGCAGCAGACTCCAAGCCTGCCCCTTCCTTGGTGCATCCTTCCCTGCTTTTTCCTTTGAACAAAATAAATTCAGGACTGAAGCATTTTCACAGAGCATCCTTATTTTGGTGGAACAGTGTTTTTTGATGAAAAGCTGCTCCGAGGGGGAGGTTTTCTCCCTGCCATCTGTAGTGAAGAGCAAGTTGCTATATCAACAGGGAGATACAATCAGGAGCAGAAGGGAAAAGTCCTGACAGACTACAGGGCCCTGATGTTACGATATTGTTGTAACCTTTTCACGTGGGTAAGCACTGCTGAATTTAGAGCACTTTGGGGAATTCCCTTTGCAGAAATTCAGGGCTCAGATCCCATCTTACAGATGCAAAGTGTTGGCTTGTAAAGGTAATGTAAAACAAGAGCAGGAAGAGTTAAAATGTACACATTGTAGCCTCAGCTTTGAGCCTCTTTGTACTCTGTTAAAGTTTAAAAATAAGCAAACAATTACAGAGAACAGCTGATGGGTAATCAAGATTTAAAGCCTAATGGGCTCTGCAGTCTGTTCCTAGAAATACATTTGGACACACATCTCACTTCCCAGTCTGGGCACAGACACTGGTGGGAGGCATGTGGATAAAATTAAGGAACTTAGAAAATGAGAAGGGAACAATCTTTTGCAATAATAGGTACATAGGAGATATAGAATATCTTTTCATAAAGAAGGTAAAAAAACTTCACTTTTTTATTAACTGGAGGCATGAAATAACCAAAAAAGCCTAAAGGAATTAAGTGTACAATTGCTATTGACTTCAAGAAAGGTTAAATACTGCTTTCCTTAAGTTCTTGGAAAATAGTGGGCTTTATTCCCAATTGCTCTGGTGCCACTCAAATAATGTAATGCATGGAGAGCAGCAAGTGAGAAAATCAGTCATGTCACCTATGAGGAGCAATGGAAGGTAATTCTGAACATTTATTCCAAAGAGTCTGAACCCCAAGCAAAAGGTAATAATGATCGTATCCTGATAAAGAAGTGAGAATTTCAATCCAATAAAAATAGTTTCTGATGGAATATTTTACAAGACATATTCAAAGGATGTTTGAAACCTCAAAGCTATGGAAAACAATGGCAGAAATCCCACTGGCTTTAGCAAGCTGACAATTCCAGTCAAGATCTTTAAGCTGGGGTCCAAGTCAATGAGATATCTTAACTCTTGTGATCACAGGCCAGTTTTTTAGGGATTTAATTATTTGCTAAATCTGAACTCCTTCAATCCCTTCTTCAAATGCATAGTTTACAATATACAGTTCAAGAATGTCTGTGGGGCAGATGGACAGGTGACAATTTTAGTATAATGAAATGAATCAGAACTCAGAGTCAATTGAGCTGAAATTTTCATTGAGGATGAAGAAAATGAATATCAGCTATATGTTTATATTTTTAAATTTACTACATTTGGCTCAGAGGGAGGGTTTTTATGAGCTTCACAGCCTATCCAAACCCAGAAAATGCAGAAAATCTCTCCAAGAAGTTTTTCTAGATGTCACAACATTTTCCACACAATTCCAGGAGAACAGAGTAATTTGATCTTTACAAAGTTACTGGAATTCCTATAGGAAAAAATTCTGACCAGATTTTCTACTGCTGTAAATTAACTTATCTGGATTGATTTTGCTGACATTTTACCTCTTTGCACTAGGTCTCTCCCAAATTCCTTTGTAAAAATCCTTTAATTTGCACATGTTTTTCCTCTTCCTCATAGTCTCATGAACCTAAGAATCCTGAAGCATATTCCAATAATTATATTATTGGAAAAATTATATTTCTTGTTTAAAACGTACAGATCACTTCATTATGCAAACTCCCTGTGAAACTTCCAATTTAAAAAGAAAAATTGTAAGTTAAATTATCGTTTGGTTGTCTACAGTGTATTTGTTTCTATTCTTATGGCACTACAAAAAGACTCAGATAAAGATGCCCTATTAAAGCAATTGTGTTTTCAATAACTAATCATAACAGCTTTGTGGTTTGAATAATCTAAAATTTAGTGGATGTTGCTTTATCAGTTAACAGAAGAACATGAAATGGCCAGCAAGGAATCACTGAGATTATGGTTGTGTTGACAGTAACTGTACGGATTTACTTCTGCAGAAAATAAAGGAAAATATGAAAGCAGGAATTTACAAGTCTCACCTTGGTCTGAAACAAAAAAAGCTTTATGCACAGCACAGCAAAAACCACCATGATTTACAGCAATTTCTTATGGGAACACCCACAGCAGAGCACAGCAACACAACCCAGGCTTCTGCTGATACCAACCTTTCATCTTAGTGTACAGGAATAGGATATTCCTGGGTGAGAATTATATTTCATAACTGGAAATTTACACTCATTACATGTGCAACATGCTTTTCTCACCAGGTTTTGAAATGCCACAATATTTGAGGTTTAGTTCTAAGCTTTACTTAGAGCTACGCTTTGGTTTTTCAAATTTGTTGTTGTGTGTTATTTTTAGGATTTTATCCTCCATCACTGATCTTCTATCACAGTTTTATTTATTTTTCCAAGAAGTATCAGAGGCAGAGTTGTTGGAGGCTTATGGGTGTAGTCACATAGAGCCCCAAGGAACATGAATTTTGTATCACCTTAAGGATGTCTGAACTACAAGCTGTCTTTATATAAGCTGAGTTCATGAACCAAGACCTGAGGCTAAATTAATTAGGTGTAAATTACAGATGATGAAGTTCCTGTTTGTTTCCTCTTATACTACAGTTTGTATAAGCAGAGTTAATACTTCTCATTATTCACAAGAGACTTTATCAGAAAAATGAAACTAATAGTGAAATGTGACTTCTAAGGAGGGATCTTAAGAAATCCTAAGAAAAGAAATCTAAAAATACCTAACTGGCTGATGCATAGACTGTATTTCGAGATATTCAACAATTAAGTGGTCAAGTTCTGAGCACCTACTTGAACTAAACATTTCTTGAGAAAGAAGTTGGATCAGATAACTCTAAGGGTTCCTTCTGGCCTAAAATAGCTCCAAAGTTTGGATTCATCTTTACATTCTATGATTAGAGGAATTAATTTGCTATAACACAAACAAGAATTTGCATGTTTCCTTTTTTTTAATCTAAAATATGTTTTTCAACAGTTTTTAGACACATATGGAAATGAATGTTCAATTTTGCTTCTGTTCAAAATTGGTTTTTAAATACCAGCTTTGATGGTTAAAAATGCTGGCTTCCAGTTTTCCATTAGAAAATATAAGGTCCAGGACATAGGGGCATATTTTTCACAATAGTGCTTTAAAGCAAGTGTCTGGAAAAAAAGGTGTTTTATAACCACTGGAAAATTTACAGTAACACATTTCAGGTTTGTGATAAGCATTACTTGCTCATTAAAGAGAATCAAGGTTAAATCCTTCAGGAAATGCTGTGGAGCTGTGTATTTTTTTAAATATCCCTTAATAAAACCACAGAAATATTCTATGTTTCACAAAATATTTATTGCATGCCATTAGCTGAAAACAACACCATCAAAGCTGTGGGAAAGAGGTATATGAGAATACCAAAAGCAATATGAAATTATCTCCCTTGCAAGGTTTCCATTTCCAAACCCACTGTAACATAACAAAATTCAGAGAGCAAATCCATCAACCATGAATCAGTGGTTCAAAATCTTGATTTTCACCCTGGAGTTATGCTAGGTAAAGAGCAGGAGTAAAAGGATATGAATAATTCCTGTTGCTTACAGTTCTTGTTAAACATATCCTTGGATTACCAGTTACATGATACAACCAAGCATTTCCTTCAGGCATTTATCATTTTACCTTGGAAAAGATGTGAAAATGTTTCACAAGATTAAATCTGAAACCAAGTTAATATCTGAATTATTACTATTACCATGAAATAAGTGGCATTAATTACTGAAAGGATTAGAAATGCAGAAAACTACATTTTACAAGCTGTGTATAGCAGTGTCTGTTCTTCAGAAAATACCATTTTTCATGACATATATTCCTTTTTCTTAAGATTGGGTAGGAAGGGACTAAATTCATCCAAGCACCCTACCATGGGCAGGGCCATCTACCAGACCAGGGTTCTCAAAGCCCCATCATACCTGCCTTGAGCATTTTCAGGGATAGGAAATCCACATCTTACCTGGACAACCTTGTCTCACCACTCTAATATCCAATCTGAACCTACTCTCTTTCAGTTTAAACCCATTCCTCAACAATAATTATAGCAATAACCTGTGACAGCTCTAAGGTTTGGGGATTTTAATGAAAACCCCATTTTGATTTATAACAGTCTACCAGGAAATATTTACTGGGATGGATCTCCTGATCACACAGCCCCATTCATTTACTGTCCATGTTTATAATTCCTGTGAGCAGGGCACAAAGCACAGAATCCCATTATACTAAGTATAAAGCAATGGGGAATCTTTACAGAAAGCTTTGTGAGGACAGTTGAGGCGAAAACCCCATAGTGTATTGTTTATGGCCTCCTGAAAATTGTAAAAATAATTGCATTGTTGGTCATTCTGACAAAAAAGGACATAATGGTAAAGTCAAATTTCTGGTCTCGTAAGGCCTGACTTTTTGAGATCCACCAGTGGCAGAAGAAGTACAACATTGCCATCTACATTTAAACAGAGTTACTCATGAAATTCTGTCATCTTTACTTGGCCTTTGGTTCAATGCCTTCAACATCCCCACTGTGTCAGAGTTTCCTTGGTGATATTTCTTTATGGTTGGGCCATCTCTACACATTGGAAAGACTTCAATGGCTGCAATATCATGTCCTTCAAGATTTACATTTGAAATAGTTTAAGATTAAAGGAAAGCCATTTAACTGAGAATGTAGCTGGAGACAAGGGATTTGGATCACAGCAGGCAGTGTGGGAGGGTAGAGACTGTGCAAATGAGTAAGTGATATTGGGAACATTTCTGTGCTTTTCATATCTCCACTTAGCATAAGAATAACTGATAGAGAGGAAAGAGAAATTGTGTCATGTATTGGATGCTTTCCAGACAAATGAAGGAAAAGTCTAAAACACATTGCCTGGAATTAGTGGAAACACGTTGAGTCTAAAGTTCTAAAAGAGTACAATCCTGGCTGGGAAACATATGTTTGAAGATTCCAGCTTGAGAGGGAGGGAAATACAACTTGAAACTCACTGGCTCCCATTTCTCTTAAGCAGTTATTCCCACCTGTGTGTAATGTGAGTCAAGCACTGCTGTCAGCTCCAGTGAGCTGATAAATACAGACCTGCTGCCAAGGTCCTCTGGTGGTCCCCTCAGAGCATCATGAGCACCAAATCCTGATCCTCTTGGTGCTTAAAGCCTTCCCCAGGTAGGTCATTAATGACAGCAGTCACTGAGCCTTGCCCTCCTACCTTACAAACCTTAATGCCACTGCTTGGCCAGATGCCATGGATCTTAATTGTGTAAATTGAAGCTAATTGATCTTCAAATGACACTGACCTGTGCCCAGGTCACTCACTGGCCATGTGGCTCTGCCAGTAAATGTTTTTCAGTCAGCCTGGGGTCAAACCATCTCAGAATTTCTGTCAAATCAAAACCATGGACAAATTTCAATTCAGATTACCATCTAGGGAATTTACTGTAGGGAAACCTTTGAAAATACTGTTTTCTCATATGTTAAATGTCTCCTGAAATCCTTAAAACTAAAGACTGTAGAAGAAAGAAAACAATTTTAAAGGTTTCAGCAGCTGAAATAAATACTTGCAATAAAATATTTTGTCAGACAAAAAAAAAAAAAAAAAGAATTGTTTCTGCATTCATTCAAAAAATGAATGTATTTGAGAATAAAAGGAAGACAATGATAGGTTTTGGAGGTTTGGGTTTTTTTTTTTTTTTGGTTTTTTTTGGCATGTTAACTTGTCCTTTTTCCCCAAAAAATTTATTTGGTTGCTAAACTACATTCTAAAATCTCAAAATACAAAACTGGTGTTTATTTCAAGTCATATAATTTTTTCCTTTAACACATGACTTTTTTAATATATTATGAAAGGGAAATTTGGTTTTGCCTTTATAGAGTTACACCAATCTCAGCAATTTAACAAATGCACTTAAAAGCCCAGCTGTTCCTACACTGATGACTCTATTGATACTGTTCACTTCCATTACTTGAACACTAATCTAATCCATCCCACTTCATTACTAAGAAAATTAATTTAAAGGAAAATATGAGTAGTTGCTGCTTTTTGTCACCTCAGGTTTACAAGAATTAAACAGTATTCAACACCAAGATTTTCATTATGATATTGGTACAACTAGTAATTATTGACATGAGTTGAAACCTAGCTGCTGACACAATAAAAAAGGCTACTACATGGTGTAGGTCTGGCTAAGAAGATTTGGGCCAAGTTTTTATTTGGTGTCATTTGATATTGGGCCAATTTTTATTTCGTCTCACCTGATACAGCTGTACTGGGTTCAGCAGAGTTACTTACACTTATTCTCAATAAAAGGGGTATATTTATAGGACTGTTCCATTGTGTAGAGCTGTTTAACAGGTCCAAAAGTAGACACATATGTATTTTTATATTTATATTTATGTATGCAGGTATGAGCATGTGTATCTTAGAGCATGAAGTATTGTATTATATAGCAAAAATGTATCATGTCAGTGAGAAAACATTGCTGTCAATTACTCATTCAGTGGTATGGAAAATTCTTGTTCTTCTTTGCTTTCTCACTGAGAAAGGCTTGAAACTGTGAGTTCAGAAGCAGAGGAAAGAAAACTCTGTATGTGTTACTGGAATTCCTGTAAGCCATTGCTTTAAACTCTTACTTCAATATTGTTTGACAGTATTGATTTCAAGCAACAGGCTATGCAGTGCCATGTCACATATCATTTGCACTTTGTGTAAGATGATGGAGTGTGGACGTGTGTGTGTGTATCCTCTGTAGTTTATAAATCAGATTAAGTTCAGAAGAAGCAAGCATTAATTTCTGATGACTAGCCTAAATTTAAGAAAACAACTGGGTATCCAACAGTGAACACATTCTTGGTGAAAATATCAGTGAGTTATTAAACTATAAATTTAATCTTAAAATTCTATACTTCTAGTAATGAATACCAGCTTGTTGTGAGCTTTCTGTACTGTTCATAAAATTCTGATCAGTAAAATGAACACTTGGAAGTACTGGCTCTTGCTGACAATGGAAAACAGAGGTGTTAAATATAAATCAGAGTAAAATTAAATCACAAAAAGTAAACTAAGATTTTTTTTCTATAAAAACATTATAGAGCCATTTTATAACAGAACCAGCTGACAGCATATAATCACGTTTTAACGGCTGTTGCCAAAATAGGTAAACGCTCTGATAGAAAATTTGTTAATTATATGATTTAGGCCTCACAGGCAGGCTAAATCATTTCGAAATTTAGAGAAGCACTGATTGGAGACAAACCTATTGTTATTATTTTTATTACAATAACAAATAGTTTTCACATGCCTCAAGCCTGGGAAATGCCACAAGACTGCTGCTGGGTGGTACAGGGTAGAAATGACTTAAACTGGAAGAGACAAAACTAGGACAAAGCATCATCCTTATTTTATAAGACGCAGAGAGCTTCAGGAAGACATTTTCTAGGACACTCAGAATCACTGATTCCCTCAACTCCGTGTCCCTGGTTTCTCCAAAATGAAGTGGAAGAAGTAACTCCTGCAGGCAATTCCTTGCCCTCTACATCAGGCCTTTAGTTCCTCAGGGTGGAACTTGTGGTGTGAATTTCTGAGCCTGCTCCATGGCACAGCCTGCGTTGCTCTGCTCGATGACTGGGCATGGCCCAGGCAGGGCAATGTGCACCCCTGTCACAAACTGCTGCACAAGGCTTCCAGTCCACTTTCTCCTCTCACAGATGTCCAGCCCTTGGTCTAGAACACCATCTCAGACAATAATCAGTTTTTCTCTGAAATATTTTCACCTCTTGTGAAGTGCTCAAGTATGTACTAAGTTAGCGAATTAATTCTGTCTCTCAAGAAAGTGTGGCAGTCACCTGCAGTACAGTTATTTTCTTCTCTCTCTCAGATGTTATTTTTAGTCAAGTTTCAACAAGAGCCACACCTCAGTGAGTTTCATTGTTTGAAGATTTAGAGAGTGAAGGTATGTTTTGGAGGTTCAAATCCCTGAAGTCAGATTTGAATTTGAGCTATCTAATCTAATGTCAGAGCACTCGGTGTGCTGAGTTATTTGTTATGAGGGGAAAGTGGTTTGTTTTCTTTTGGAATGGAAGGATTTACTACTTAAGTAATCCTTATCTTCTCCTAAGGGTTTCCATCGTGACCATAGCCACTTTTTCACTCACAGTTCTGGCTTTCCTGAATTCTGTTTTCAGGTGCTTATTTTTGCTCCTCATTGTCTGGGAAGCTGATGTTACAGTTTCAGAGGCTGTGAATTCCACTGGGAGGTCATACATGTAAAATATACCACCTCCAGTACTTAAAAACCCTTTATATGCCTTGTTATCTGAATCTCCCAGTTTGTGGCTACTTATTATGGCCTGTAGGAAAAATTAAAACTCCTCCAAAGACATTATAAATTTACCCTGGTCCCTAAGGTCTCATTGGGAATGAAAAGCATCAAATTTTCATTGGAGAATCTGTGTCTTATTCACATTTTGTCTTTCAAAGTACAGCCACACAAAAGTGAGTTTGTAGGATTGTAGAACAACCAATCTCCCCACCCCCTATTTAATGTGTGACTCTGAGAGTTGGGGTTTTTTTCCCCAAATTAATAATTAATCTATTCTTTCACAATACCTATAGTAATCCAAACCCATTGCACTACTCTCTAGAAGAAAAATTGACATGACCCAGATATTATGTCTTTTTTTCCTGTGGAATTTTGCATGGAATTAAAAAGTACAAATTAAGTCAAAACAAAAGAAAACGATTTTTTTAACAGTTATAGAACTCACCTGAACAAAAATAGTTCTGGGTTCTATTTCTTTTTCTAGTTAATAATTCCTTGGTTTATATTAACTGGTTTGTAGAGCAAGAGCTAGAAGTAAACTAGGTCACTGTCTTGGGCCCAGTTAATATTTAATTATTCTGCACAAAGTGGAGCAGTTTCAACTGAAAAAAGCATGGGGCAAATTAAGTTCAAATTCCTTACAGCTAAAAAGAAAGGCAGCCTTTCCACTTTCCTCTTATGTCCTACCCCCTGGGCTATGTATTAATAGCAGAACCTGGGAATGCAAAATCTTCATCAATACTTTTTGCAGCATCTCATATTCCAAGTAAATTGAAGAACACCAAGTGGATTGGGCAGGAGGTTTTTGTGTGTGCACTTGAACATGGGAGAGATGAGAGGACAAATGAAGTTGAGGCAGATTCTTAGGAAGACCCAAATATGATTGTAAAATACCATGCTAAAAAGAAGGAAATGGACTTACAGTAATTAAAAATTTTAGGAGCAGTTGAAAAGGTGGTCCATGAAAAATTCAATTTTCGTTTCTGTACCTAAAGATGCAGACCTATAAATCTCTCATGAATACAGCCAAGAATCCTTTTTCAAGGAAAATTGACCAGACAGAATACCTAAGCAACTTAACAAAATGGTTAGGAAGCTCTCAAATCACAGATTTGCTTTCAGAAACATCTTTCTTAGGCTCTTTTTTAGGACAGTTTGGCAACACCAGGAATTAAAGTCAAATTGTTTTAATCTGTGTCTAGTGTATTAACTATAGCAGCAGCCTGTTCTCAGAGCTTGAAGTTCACAAATGAAGGTATAAATCAGCAGCAAGCCACTGGACAGTTGCCAGTGTAAACCAGAGCTCAAGTAAGACAGAAGAGAATTAGGCAGTAAAAAGTGTCTTTTTCCTCTCCATTTTTCCATTTTTATCTCTTCAATGTTAATCCTCTTTGAAGGTATATGAAACAATTATATTATCTTTGAAAAAAAAAAAAAAAAGGCTTACTCTGGCACCTCTGTGCTTTATTATTTCACTATATATCTCTAGATAAGAAAATCTGATTTTTTTTTAAACTATTAATACCAGCACTAAGGAAAAGATATTTAAAACATATTTTCCTTCCAAGAAGAAATGTCAGAGCTTTTCAGACCATTTCTTTAACTTTCCTGCTGGTTCTGCTTAGACTGTACTGCTCCATCTATTCCTGGTGGCACAACTTGGACAAGCCCATGAGTGTTATGACTACCTGACATGAGACAATGTTCTGCTTCTCTGTCCTCCAAGTTAGCATTTTGAAACTCTTAGATGTTGTCTGCTATACTGGATTAATTGGATTAGCCTTGATTAAAGACTGTTTTGCAGGACCAAATTCTTGCTATGTGATAAAGAAAAAAAAACAAAAAGAGGAAATTTTAAATTTTTATTCTTGACAGTTCTGATTTTTTTACACATATATGTGTGTGTGAATTGAAGAAAATCTGTGGGAACTGGTGCTGTTCCCCATGGGCAAGAAAATCTGCAAGATGGTGTAGTTGAAACTTTCAGTCTTAAGAAAGGGAGTGAAAACATAAAGCAACCTCAAAGAGTGGGCTTTTGTTATTACTACTTAAAGGGGCAAACTAAGGGACTAAATTGAAATATTAGGTAAGAATGAGCAAACAGGGACTTGGGCAGGGTTGCTTCACTCTCAAAGAAGGAGACATATGGAACAAGTTACTGGTGAAGGTAACTGAAGTACAGTCTCACAGAGATAAAGGGATACCTAAATCTGTTTCTGGAAGGGAGGATTGAAGAATAGGGTGAAAAAAGCAAGTAGGATGGATTAAGCTAAACTGTGCCAGGACAGACATGTCAGCACATATGAAACTTTTCTCTCTCTCTGCAATTCTCCTCTTATATTTGCCTTTTTTTTTTTTCCTTTTATCAGCACATAATATCAACCTCATAATGTCATTTTAACTCTTTCACATCTATGAAATCCCTCTGTGCTCTTCAATCAGTGAATTCTGCCTGGAGCATTCAGACACTCAGGACCAGTCTAATGATTTGTTCTTAGTATGCAAGAAGTGTGAAGCAAGTGACAGACAACTAAGGTGAGATTCTTCTCACCTAAATACAGTATAAGCACACTGAACAGATGCTCTCTTTACAGTAACTGGTCAGGAAAAGGAATATCTTAGCAATCCATCTGAAATATTTCAATAGATGAGATAAAGAAATTTTGTTTCTCTTCTCTGAATATAAATAGAGCATAGGAAAATCAACACAGAAATCCAAATCTCAGAGGCCTGCAGTCTGCATGAATTGACACCACTATCAATGATGTGTCAAGAAGCAAATCCATTTCCATCTGAGTTATCTAAGGCCATTTCTGCAACTCTGATAGGGACTGTAATTCACAGACACTGGAGCAAAAGGATGTGCATAAAGCTGCTCTAACTTGGAAGCAGAGTCTGATGACTTTGGTATAAATCTGTTATAATATCTCTATTTGGTTTTGAGAAAAATAATTTCTCTGAGTAACACTCCATTGGGAAGTGTAGATGTAACCTGCAACAGAAATTACACCCTTTCAACAAGAAATGGGCAGTGCAAAGAAATGGATGATGAAATCCAGGTTGGATAAGGCCTTGAGCAACCTGGTCTAGAGGGAGCTGTTCTTGCCTATGTCAGGCAGGTTGGGGCTAGATGATCCTGAAGGTCCATTCCAACCCCTTAACATTCTGTGATTCTATGAAATAATTCCTGATGCTCTCCCATTATTATTTTTGAAGCAGTTTGACTTTATACAAATCTCTTAAACATTCCAGAGAGGGATTATAGTCACCTACGTGGGTCACACAGCCAGAACATGGGGCATTTGGACATGGCACTAGCAAAAAAGAAGGAGAAATACTTCTTTCATCAACACATTCATCTGTAGGTAGAACCAACTTCAAAGGGAGAACTGCCTCAGCTGTTTATCACATCATTTTTATGTCTGAACTAGTTATCCTCAGGGTTGCAGGAATTACAGATCATGAATCCTTCAAGACAAGCCATTTTCAAAGTTGAAGGGTCCTCTCCAGGGATGTGCTGGAAATCCCTCGTATAGATCAGATAGAGGAGGAAACTGAGCCTTTCTTTTCCAGATTCCAAGTGGTAGTCTTATACACTGGACAGCTGAATTACAGAAAAGGGAATAAATGAATCCATCCTGAATCTGTCCAAATATTTTCTATATTTTGCATTCAGCTGAAAGTGCTTATGGTTAAAAATCTAGACTTATACATGTTTGTTGGATTGTGGGTTTTTTTGTAACTGATAAACATTTTTTTTGAAGATTAAATGCTATTTGAAAAATAAAGGACAAGTCTTTAGAGCAAACTTAATCTTGTAACAACTGTGATGGCATAAATGACACTAATGAGAATGCTGCAGGTAATGTTAACTAAGCACCTTAAAAATGTGCATGATGCAAAACTTAGTTTAATTAAGGGACTTACCATCTTCCTTTTTTCTACTGCTATTTCCATTTCCTTTCAAGAGAAAAAACAAATCAAGAAAAAAATATCTAGTAAAAATATGATGGAAAATTATCAACCTGTTTTATAATACAATGAAGTATATAACTCCATAAGTTGTTCATATCCACTGTTGCACTGTTGTAATTTTTATAAACCTATTTACTATATTACATTACTACATATGAAGAACTTTAAGTGGTTCTTTAAAATACTGCTGAAATCACTGTGGTATTATGGATGTATTTCAAATAGATTTGTGACAATTAAGGTTGTCATCCAAATATCTTTCACCTCAAAATCCTGCTGGATCACACATGTAGTTTTGCTACTCTTTTTAGAGGCCTGTTTTGATTTAACATGTGCCACTGTGTTCTTTCATTGTTTGGAGAAACTAATGAATGGTATGAAATGATTGTGTTCTGTCATTTTTCTTACTCTTCTCATATTCTGTTGTGCAATCACTGCCATGCTCTTGCTAAGAACCTTGGCTGCATTCCACTCTGAGTTCTTTCTTAATGACTTCATCTGTAGGACTACAAAGATTCATAATCAGTTCCTATCCAAGCGCTGAAATTAATTTTGTGGAAATCCATCTCTGTATGTTACAATGCTGGCTATTGAAGCAATCTTGAAAGCAGACACCATGTGGGGGGAAGGAAGGAGTAGATCAGTGAGAGAAAAAAAGAGAAGAGAAGAAAGAAAACTTTGGCCCCAGCTCACAGAAATCAAGCTGTGTTCTGTGACACTCAAAAAAAAAGAGGGTGGTCTCCTCCCCAGCAGAAGTCACGCAACAGAACAGATGCCCTCACCAAGCTGCTGTCTGTGCAGCTCTCTGTTTCCTTATCTCAGAGGAGAGAAAAGATGCCTCTCTTAGGAGTGTGAACAGGTGAAAGGTTTCTTTTCACAATAGAGTCTCTGAAGGCTACCACAGACTTAAATGTCTACTGGAGTATCTCAGTGAATTTAATGTCAAACTTCTGTACCTTGTTCAGTCAATAGAAAGTTCTGATAAGCCTTAAATTAGGTACATATAGTAAGTTTTCAATCTCTTTCACCACTTCCAGGTGGTATCTCAAGTTTCTGAATAGGATGTGTCAAAATGTGTGTGTGTCTTAGCAATCACAGCCAAACATCTGAATATGCTGAATATATATTAGCAGTGGTTTACATCTGCAGGAACAAACAGAGAATGTTAAAGAACACAAGATACAGGCCAATATTCACCACTGAGCATGAGAATGATGACTTGGTCAACTGAGGCTTAACATAAACTGAGATACTCAGAACTTCCCATTACAACTGGATGAAAACACCGATATTGTGCACATGGTACTGAAAACAAAAAGGGAGGGACAGTCACGGGAGCCTATTGTTTAATTTAAGGTCCTGTTTTTATCTCCAGGGTTTGTGTTGTATTCACAGTAGTCTGCATGTGACTCCCTGCACACTTCCCTGATTATTTCTCCAACTGGTGTTGACACTCTAAGTCTGTGTTTGGCAAAAACTCACGGTCAAACGTCAATCTTCTTATAAACACATGCACACAAGTTAGAGATGAACAACTGCATTTGGCTTATTACCTTATTGACTTGGAATATGGTGAATTTGGGACAGAAACAAGAGCCTTGCCTTAGTAAATGCTACAAAAGACCGCATTTTCCAACTCTTCTCCTTTCCACAGCTAAAATGAGCAATGGATACAAGGCAAAAAATATGTTGTCATTCACAGCAAAGGTCTCAGTCAGCCAGGAAACATTCAGTGTCAGAGAAGCTGCAGTTTATCTAAGAAATCATATAATCAAACTAATACAGAAGTGATCATGTCTTTGTGAAAGTTTCATTCCTCATGAAACTGTGCCAGATACTGACATTGTCTGCTGGCGTCCGACTGACACACTGCAGTAGTAATAAATGGGGCACTGTGTGTCTAAGCTCCCTGGCTGAGATATGACATTAACTCCTGACCTTCAAATGAAAAGAAAACTCAGTATCTCCTGTTACTATTATAAATGTTGACTTTAGTATTCATTATTAAAGAACACATTTCAGTCTCCTTCCACACTGCATCACGCGATGTACGGATCTATAGCAGTTTTCACTGGTACTGTTTCTTTTCACTTTGTCTGCATCTGATAAGCCAGAAACCTTGGGGACTGAACCAAAACACAAGCATTACTGAAGAAACAGGCCTGGGAGATTTTCTGCTTCATCTCATGACACCATGCTTGTGTAATGCTATAGGGTAATACAGCCTTTATTTTATGACATACGAAAATGTGAATGCGTTTCATTACCTTCTTATTTTCCCTACACAGAGTATGCACAAACCCCACATGGAAGTAACACATTAGTTGGTGTGTCTTGGGCCTTCTTCTGGGCCACTTCATAGTCAGGATGAACTCTTGGAGTTTCTACTGATAGACTTCAGCTCAAATCACAGAAAATTCAGCTTTTCTGATCCACAATCCCATATCTCATTCTAATGCATAAGCAAAAATAAGGTTATTAATTGTAGTGGTCAGAGGCAAAAGATTACATATTTCTTTCAAAAGTACCCACTCTGAAATTTGGAGAAGAAAAGGTACTGAAATTAGACCAGTCCCTGTTACTTCCTTGCAGAGCATTAGCAGTTTAATCCATGAACTGCACAATTACAGGCATTATTGTGGGAAGTGTGTGTTTTAGTCTTCCTAGTCTGACAAACAAACAACAAGGATAGTAATTTTCATATGAGTGCACTGGATGTCAAAATTTGGAACTGAAAGGATGTGTTCCAACAACCAGCTTAAAACTGTTAATTTTTCACTTTGGAATTCCATTTTTCTGAATGTCTGTCATGGATAGCAAGAACTGTCTCACTTGTGACTGCTCTCCCTGGTGGCACTGCAGAGAAAGAGGCCTGGGTAGCTACAGGATTACTGTATATTTAAATTAAGCACAAATTTTTGTTGTCTATGAACGATTGCCATCTAATCTCAGAGGAGACCTGAATACAGCCTGGTTTCTACTGAACGAATCTTTGAATGACCATTGCTGAACTTCTCAGCCAAGGCCAGACCTTTGATACTTTGATCATCTCCCTGTTGCAGGTGGAACTCCAGAAGAAACACAGAGATAAATTTTTACACTGTCACCAAAAGATGTCCTTAACACTCCCAGACTGTGAAAAGTTTAGCCATGAGAACACACTCATTTTGCTGTGAGACCCTCATCTTGGTACCACAAAAGCAGGCCAATCTTAGTGTACTAAACAGGACAGAAATGCAACATGCATAGAGGTGACCTCTTCTATAATAAGCATTGACTTATTTTCCTTCCTAAGGATATAGAAAGATTCTTCTAGTTCATTCTGCTCCTGTGTAAAAAACTGATAAATGGGAACCACACCAGACAAGGCTGAAATAAGCTGACAATGATCCTGAAGAGGCAAATCCTTAGAAAAATATTCCATTCTTATACATCCTTGCAGAGAGAATTTCTATGCAACTAGCACTGCCCATGTTTGGGTTTTTTTCCTCTGCATGCTTGAAAAAAAGTGACAACACACAAGCAGAAATTTATCAGTTTCACTGAGCCAGATTGCTGCCCTTCTAACCAGGAATTAATCCTGCTAATGTCAAAGGGCTGATGGATGTCTTCAACAGCAGGAAAGAGTTCACAGCCTTGCCCACAGAAATAGGCTCTTAAATCAGAGCATGTCCTTATCTTTGAAGCTTGAGTAGCCATTGATTCTGGGGCTATTCCTGATCATCAGCTGAGAGCTATCTGGGTCTGCAGTTAGCCCTTACAATTACAATCCTCAGGAGTATTTCCCCTGCTGTCATCAAATCTGTCACAGATTACTCCTGTGGCCTTTATATGGCCATGGAGCTGCTAATTGCTCTCCTGCTGACTGCAGAGGCATGGGTGAAGATTGCTCCAATATGAGACAGAGCAGCTCAGCAGAATACTGCTCTGCTGAAGCACTGAACACCAAAGTAAAGCCAAAGCATTTTAGCTTTAGGGATTTTCTTGTCAGTGTATGAAGACCACAGCTGGCCTGTCAGTCTGTCCACCTGAACCCCCACCTGCTTCTTTCCAGCTCTTCCCTGTATCATGAATTCCTTAGTGAAGGGAATAATGCTTTTCCCTCTCTATACAGCTGACAAATGCAGGGCTTTAAACACAAATTCAAATGTTGTGACAATGTGGAAGACAATTTGTGAATATGTTGCTTTCCAGCACAACCACTGAGAGCAAAATCATGGTGACTTGAACCTGAGAGAAAAGGGTGTTCTTTTTCATCACTGTACCTTTGCATGAACTTTACAGATTTAAAATGTCAGCCTTCAGAGTTATGTCCTCTACAGAAACCTTTCAATGTGTAATTTCACCTTTGCAAATACAGTCTGAGAGTTGTGATCCAGGGTCACTTTATTCTGCTGAGTACAGCTGAAAACCGTAACAAAGTATTGGAGAGTTACTGCAGTCTTGCTCAATTATTTTGTATTTCTTGCAGCAAAGCATAGTGAATCATGCAAAACACATTGTTTTGTTTTGCTTTGGAAGACACAACTCTTACTGAATGATGTGTGCATAAAATATGTTGGAAATCAGTGCTTTATTCCGCAATGGGACTTCACTTTTGATGGGACCTTCTAGGGGGTGCACTCGTACTCGTAATAAATAGCAGGAACAAACCCAGAACACAAGTTTGGCTGCACCACTGCTTGTAGAGTCACACAAATATCTTAAGGGAGATGAAATACCTTCATGCATGTTCAATTCTTTGTTCTGTCCTGTCACTGTGAGTTAATGACTCTTTCAATTAGAAATTGGACTGAGTCCACCAATTCATGTCAAAATACAATCTCTGCATAATGATGGAGACAACCAAATGGGCATAAGATATTGCCTTATTTGTAACTGTTAATACAGAGATGAAGAGTTAGCATGTCCTTCATTCCAACATGAAGGGTCTCATATATAAAAATGGAGGTAAAAGGAATAACCCAGTGTGTCCAGTTTTTTTTATTCTGAATGATTTTGTTTTTCTAATAGCTAAAACAATAACCAGCTTCAATTTGCTTTATAAAAATATTCATGCACAATAACCACACAAAATTTGATATAATGGACTCCACAATGATTAAGAAGCATTTAATATTTGCGTGGGGTTCATTACATATCACACTGTTAGGGTGAAGACTTGTTCTAATAAAGTCTAGTTCCCCTGTCATTGTTAACTTTCTTTATACTGAAGCCATTTAAATTCTGATTTTGAAAATCCCGTTTGCATCACTAATGCCTAGAGCTGAATGTTTTCCATATGAGGAAAGAGCAAATACATTAGGATTCTTAGGCTTGGGAAAAAGATGACTGATAGGGGGAAATGACAGAGGACTTTAAGTCATAAACTGTATGCAGTACATGAACAGAGTGAATATTCACTCCACCTCATAGCACAAGGACTAGCAGACATATAATGAAAGCAT
This sequence comes from Cisticola juncidis, assembly GCA_013400215.1. NCBI lineage: Eukaryota > Metazoa > Chordata > Aves > Passeriformes > Cisticolidae > Cisticola > Cisticola juncidis. The sequence goes on along the minus strand of VXBR01010119.1, from coordinate 1,383,118 downwards.
TAAGGAGTGAGTTATCCACCAAGGCAGAGTATTTTTTTCCACACAACATGTAATTACATTATAGGGCTCATAACCACAGGATTTCATGGAGGTAAAAATACACATGGATGTAAAAAGGAACAAATTCACGGAGAGTAAATCAACTGGTGTTACTAAACATGATTTGGCAGAAAGAAATCTGGATCAGGAAGTTCTAAAACCACTGATTACTGGAAAATTTGCTAGACCAAGATTTTTTTGTACATGCATTTGTTTCTTTCCTCTTTGCCTATATGTCTGTTTCTTCCCAGCCTCAGGGAGAAGATGGGAGGTGTGGAGGACCTGGTCTGGTAGGCCTTCCCTCTACTCTAAACATCCCATGGGATGAATGTCACCTCACCCATCAAACTCAGATTTCTGCTGTGTAAATGCCTATGTGAAAGTCCCCTTCACAGTCTGATAGGAGCAACAGACACTTCTGGACTACAAAAGTTTGAGTTGTTTCAGGCATCTGTATTAGGGAGGAGCAAAATGAACTGTAAACACACCTATTTCTGCCCACCAGTACTAAAGAAAATGTTCATGTCTATCTTAAATGAGAGCATCTACTACATTGGGTCAGATGTGTGGGATTCCTGTTACCAGGGCTCTATACAGAAGAAAATGACAAGATTTTTTTTCTTCTAGCCCTCCTATTTGTGCCTTATTTTATATTCAATCAGTAGAGTAACTTACTAGAGAAAAAGAAACAAAAAGGATCTGTCTCAAGATATTACTCTTCATTAAAAGTATCATAAAGAAGAGTTAATAAACTGACCCAGTTTTTATAAAACATCTACATATGGTCTTCAGTCCCATTGAAATTATTAGATTAAGAAATGTGTTTAAGATTTTTGCTGAACTGGAACCAGAGTGAAATATGGTAGAATGAAAGCCACCAAAGTATCTGAGACATTGAAATATAGTTCAGTTCCATTAATAGCAAGTCTCTGTTTCGAGTAGAGCTGATCTGACAAAAGCAAAGCAAAATTACTCCAGTATATAAAAAACGGTTCCTCTGTGCTGTTAAATTCTGATATAAATTATTAAATCCCACAGAGATTTTTTAGATCAAAAGAACTTTGTACTTTCTTTATGTAGCCCATTATACAGAGAAAAGAAATTGCCAAATATCCTGCAAGGCAGATGTGAAAATACGATCTTTTAAAGCAATTGTGACTTGCTTTCCCATTTATTTTTTGTGCTGCCTCCAAAAGCTCTTGGATGTATGACATCCAGTTACTGATCTAATGTAGAACACAAAAACCTAAGGTGTGCTTCAGAGATTACCCTGTAAATGCAGATCACTACTTTGAGTGAGCTGGGGAGGTACCAAGAGACACCAACAGTCTTTTCTAATGACACAGTTACTTTTTCTAATTAAAAATTTAACCATTTCTACATGTTCCTCTAAAAAGGCATGCTGCAGTTTTAAAGATGAAGTCCTGGATATACATTACAATCCTCAGTTCCTCTGAAAACAAATTGATCTGCATGTTTAATTTCCCAGCTGTACAGACACTGTATTTTTTTCAGAAGAAAAAATATAAAATCATAGATTCATTAAGGTTAGAAAAGATCTCAAAAATCATGAAATCCAGGCATTAACCCAGCACTGCTGTGTTCAGCACTAAACCATGTCTCCAAGTCCCACATCCACCCACCTTTTGAATAAATGTAGAAATTCCTCCACATCCCTGGGCAGCCTGTTCCAATGCTTGACCACTCAAATTTCAGTTAAGATTTTTTTTCCTAATATTCTATCTAAGCATCTTCTGGAGCAACTTCAGGCCATTTCCTTTTCTCCTGTCACTTGTCACCTGGGAGAAGAGAACTCCCAGTTGGCTACAACCTCCTTTCAGGTAGCTGTAGGGAGTGGTAAATTTCCCCCTGAGCCTCCTCATTTGAAATGTTTGATTTTTCTGAATTAGCAACATTACAAAAAAACGTTTTTACACTTTTTGTTTAGTATAAGCCAAGGGTAAAAAAAAAAAGATCTACTGACAATCTGAATAGGGACACTCAGTTAACAACATGGAACTTTGTCTTCTAATTTTATTTGAATAGGAATTAGTGGAAAACACAAAACATTAAGTAGGCCTTTAACTGAGGAAACAAAACCTGTGACTCCTTTGTTCTTAAGAAGCCCTAACCATCATATTACACAGTTAGAGCTTATTTCTTTTTTCCTAATTCACTCTTGGGGACAGTAAATCTTGTATCCATTTCCCCATTGGAGAGCTAGGAGGTGCTTCTGCCCTCCCCCATTAACCCTCTTGACATAAATTCTGGCTGTCATTCACACTCTTGGGAATGAGGAAATATGGGTCTGGTCCCCTCTGTCTGAGGAAGCAAGAGAAACCAGTTTCCCCACTTCCTGTGCCAGTGGTCTAAGTGGTACATTACTGCTCTAAAAGCCACCTCTGCAATTACTTACTGATCCCGTGTCAGCACATTAGGGTTTGTCTTGGATGGATTTAGTGAGAGTTATCATCCTTCTGTGCATTAGATGCACTTTAACAGGCCATAGGCAGCCAGTGAAAAGCTCAGATGGGGATGAAGCTTTTTGCCTCAGTCTTGGTTAGGTTTACATAAAAAGCAAGCACAGAGGCATCAGCTCACTTGCATGGTTGATTCAAGCTAGGACCGCTGATCTGAGATGCTCTGAAACTGCTGGACACTGCTGGGCATACATAAATTCCTACCAAAAATATTTGTGCCTTTCCAGACTAGAAGAAAAACCCATACAGGATACCCAGTCTTTTGAAAAGCCTCCAGACATGTATGCTAATAAACCTGAAATAATGTCTGAACTTCTCAGGCTAGGGCTGTTTCCAGCTAAACCTGAAGTAGAAACAGACCTCAGAATTCAAGTAGAGATTCACCACGGAAGTTGGGATATGGAGACATTGGCATAAAGTTTATTCATATTGCACTTTTCAGCATTTATAGTTCAGCTTCATTGCAAGTCAAGTATCCAAGAATGAATAAAAGATGAATTCCTTTGGGGATCTGAGCTTTCCTTACCAAGCCAAGCACTACATTTGCCTTGCATTGCTCAGCTGCTGTACTTGAAGAATACACTAAGGAAGAAATTGTCTATCAGGAGCAAAGTACCAGGTTACACATGTCTGTGCAGGGTTGATAGTTCACTGGAGAGTTATGGAGCCAAGATTCTGCCAAAATTTTCTTCTTGCTCTGGTTATTCTGAGTGTAGATTCGCAGATCCAGAAGGTCATAAAGGGTCAAGGGACAACCTTAAACATAAGCTCCTTTATATTTATCTACACTCCATAAACTCCAAACTTGCCTGATGACATCTGGCACATCTTACTCTTTCTTACTGCACAGAGGGTCTTTTCTCTCAATACTATATAAAATTACTAGTCTTGTTCTGCATGTGAATTTATGATGTCTGAAAATCATTCTTGCTTATCTGCATGTCTTCACCTAAATAATATTTCCAAAAGTCAAGTCTTATATTTATTTGAGGCACTGAACTTGCAAAGCATAAAATTCTAAACTGGGAATGCTGGCATTTCTAAGGTCAGCAGCAAAGATTGGTTTGCAAACCTAACTGAAGTTTTGATTTGCTTCAGTGCCATGCAACAGCTTGGCTTTTAAAGCATCAAATTGCTTTTTTAGTACATTTAATTAAACTTCTAAGACTGCTTGGCAAGCTTAAACTCCACTTGTTGCAATCAGCAGCGTGGCGATTATTTATAATTTCATGAAGATTGCTTCCATCTGTACTTCAGTGCAATTAGGGAGTTTGTTCATAATTCATTAATTTTAAAGACATGTACATAAAACATGATTCTGTGCTCTAACTTTATGTGTTACGATTTAATGACACTTAAGAATATCTGACAATTAACAATGTTTAAACAAACTAATGATTTATACAAGCTGAGTAAAATTTAGCAGCTAGAGTTAGAATTAAGCCCTGTTGCTTTGGGTGATGGATGTGCCTACATGTAAGTAGAGAAATGCCTTTTTCAAGGCCAATTGTTACATCTGTCCTTTTCTGCTGTGGATTTTAGACAGTTTCTTAGAAAGGAGGAATGCAGGGAAAGGGTTAGGAAGAGGAAAGCAATTCCTGCAGCCTCTCAAGAATCCAAATATTGGACACAATCAGCAGGCAGAGCTGAAGAAAATGGATTTAGTGTAGTTTGGTATTCCCTGTGTTTTCTGATGGGTAACACCATCTGTGATGCAGAGATAATCCATATTTACAGTAAACTCTGTAGGCCAGGTTGGATGGGGCCCTGAGAAACCTGACCTGGTAGATGGCATCCCTGGCCAAAACAGGGGATTAGAACTGAATGATCTCTAAGGTGCCTTCCAACCCAAACCATTCTGTGAGTCTATGAAATATTGATCAAGATTAAATATGAAATTTATATCATATGATCATGGATTTAAAAAATCAATTTGAGGTTTACATAATAACTAAAATGTTACTTTTAACATCATCTCATATTTTGTACATTTTCTCTGTGGTCATCTTGAAGGAAATAAATCAGATGGAGTGCTAAATTTAAAGGCTGAGCACTTTGGTCAATATTCAAGTGAGTTGCCAGGAAGTTAAATGTCAAGTGTTCTAAGACATTGTACTTATGGTCCAAGTTCTTGACTAGGTGCTCGTCTATCTGCTAGTAAGGAACAATGTATAAACAGGATGAAAATATATAAAGACTCCTAAAGCAATGGGAAATGATTGAAATCAGCTCTCATTTTGTCAGATTTTGCTCGCAGTGTCCTCTGATGTGCTGGTAAACCATGGCCTTAGATAAATCCTTCTTTTCCCTCACCTTGCAGAACTTCTACTTGCTTTGTTTGGAGCACTATGGGACAATTTTGCAAGGGACTCAAAGTTTTGTGAATTTTCTTTAAGACTGACTGCAACCAAAGGGCAGGTTAGACACTTATGTGCTTGACTGAATCAGTGTCAGAACAAAAATCAAGCTGAACATCAGGGTGAGCATCTAGAGAGATACACAGCTGGTGACACTGAACAAGACCTCAGGCTTCAGAGAATCCCAGCTCAGGAGCAATAGGGTCAGAATAGACTGTTCAGCCTCAAATTTGAGAAATGGAGAAAAGCTGCTGAACTTTTACCACCCCTCCTTTCAGCCTTACTAAAAATTCAGTTTTCTACAGTGGTGATATGTAACCACAATATTTGCTCACACAAGCCAAAAAAGCTGAAAGCTCATCTTGGTGACTAATTTGGAAGCTTGGGTTTAAATACACTATTTCTCATGTAATTAGTGCCTATCCCTGAGTCACATCTGTAAATTCTTAATTGTAATATTTTTTGTATGTGTTATACATTAACATGATTTGCTCTGTGATCTTTCATCCTGAATTTCTTCAATATGGGTGAAACATGTCATTTGTTTCCACAGTATAGACTAACAGCACAAATGAAGTTCTTATGATCTCTCTATCTCAGAAAATAGAATACCACGCATGTCAAAATGTTTAAACATAATCAGACGTGGGCCCTTACCCAAATCCAATCCATTGCTGAAGTTTTGGAAAGTCTTAATGCTTTATCTCTCCAAAGCTCCAGAATCAGTCCAAATCTTTATCTGAACTCATCCCATCATGTACAGCTTTGAGTTTAATGTAACACAGACAAGGATAGTGAGATTATTTACTGGTATAAATCAAAATAGCAGAACAGACAGAGCATGGTCTCAGAGCACACCTCACAAAAACTCAGCAAAATTATTATTTGTCCAAGCACACATTTTACACTGAGTTGCTGTTGCTGTGCATGAAAAAGGTTCTTTGGCCACAGTTTCACACTAAAAATATATTGTGCAGTGATTCCTGCAGATTTAAAATGCACAATAAAGATGTATTAGGATTATTAAATACAAAATACTTTTTTGGCATTTCAGTATTATAAACTGATGGGTAATTTTGAGAAAATAAAAGAATACTGACATAAGTCAATTCAGAAGCTAGAAGAATTTATCACAGAGATGGGCTGAAATACTTAAATAGGCACAGTTTCTACAGATCACTGCAAAGTGAATCATGCTTACTTTCCACTGGTTGTGAATCATTAAATCAGTTCAAATTACTTTATGTTGTTTTAGAAGGTCATCCTTAGGGAATTTTCATATTTGTTTGAGATTTCAGATGAACAATAACCACACTTTGAGTTTGTATTATGTCACCTGAGAAATTCCACCTGAGTCTTTAAAACTGACTTTGATTCATCATCAGTTAATGATATACTGCTGAAAACAACCCATTGGTATAAACCAAAAATAGATTACATATTCCAGTACAGTATCTATTTTTTGTTTTCCTCACTCTTCCAAACTCTCTGCCTGGCTCATACTTCAGTCATCCCTTGAGAAGGGCTGGTCATGCACGTGTTTCTCCTATTTCCACACAACCAGAGTTGCCTGTGAGCTGTAACAAGTGGGTTTAAAACCCAGGTGATACCACACTAAATGGCAGTCACTGTTTGGCACTGCAGTCAATGGGTCAAGGCACAATTTCTTTTCCATGTAATTTCTTGGCTGCCACAATTGTATATTTTCTCTGGCTGCTACATAACCTGGACATACTAATTTAATGACTTTTCCCTAAGAGCAAAAGCCACTGTTATATTCAGAAAAATGGCTATATATTTCAAGTTTCCTTACATCAATATTATGACAGTACCCACATTGTTTTACAGCCCCATGCTGACAAGCCATTAACTTTGTTTACATTAGACCGTGGCTTAAGTTGGAATTTGGAGTTGGATTTCAAATACCCCAATATCCACAGATGTTAGGAGAGGGGTCCTTGGCTTAGCTCACCGAGGAACAGTACAAAATTTGGATCTGGACCTAAGTGTGACTTTGAATTTATGCCAACCTTGAGGTGTTTTGCATCAGAAGCTTAAAACACAGTTCCTCCAGAACAGGGGTGCTCTATTTAAAGGATGCTGGTTTTCAAGTCCAAATGATATTGCAGAGTGGGCAAATACCTGCTGAACAGTGGGAATTCTTAAGATCTCATACCTCATTCTTCAGCCTGCTCTAGGTATTTTGAAGAAAAATAATTTCTTTCACCTTAGTGAAATTTCTCTTGATACCCCATAATGTGACAAGAGTTGAGGACTCTAAGAGGGATTTGGCTTCAGCTTCTGGTTCTGTCACAGAGACACTGTCAAGCCACATCGTGATGTCTACTCTCCTGATGGAAGAGTAATAATTCTGTTACAGCTCCCCACAGTTTGGTGAAGATTGACATTTGGATGGTAAAGTGATCCTTGCCTGCAGAGACAAGTCTTACACAACAGGACTGTGAGCGTGTCTACTCTGTGAAATCAGCCAAAGGAACCAGCAAATCTTCCTGTCCAGGGACTACCAGCCCAGGCTGGTACTGCCTGCACACAGTTTGGCAGCTTTCAGACACAGGCTGGTTTGCAATCTGCCCGTTCTGCTCAGGCTGAAGGCAGGCACAGCAGGCTTGGTTTGTCTGCAGCTACCACCCTGCTTTCGGTGAGAACCAAGAGAGACAGAGGTACAGGATCATTGCTCTTTACAGGGTTTCAGTCAAATAGCACAGTTAAAAAACCCAACCCAAACAAAAAATAATAAAAATCCAAAGCTGCATCCACCAAAAATGATAAAAAATCATCCTGCAAGCTTCAAATCATATAAGAATCAAATCATATAAAGAAAAGGATTTCACCATTTCAACCACTTTTTTCATGTTATTGAAAAGGTGTCATTTAGCAACAACAGAGACAAGCATGTGCTCACCTCAGAACAGACATTAAACAAAGCACTGAATTTCTTCCATGGAGACAATAAACAGACATAATTTATATTTCTCACTTTGGAAAGCTGGTCCATCTGATGGCCGATGGCTACACTTCAAAGACATCCCATGTGAACCTTTCCATGTGACTCCATGTGTGGTATTGCAGAGATGAGGAGGCCAGCTCCTAAGAAGTGGGAAACAGTGCCTTGAAATTTACTCTGTGAGCAGAGATTTATGGAAGATCAGAAGACTTTGTAAAGTAAATAATGTACATTTCGCAAATATATACAATGTACGGACTGTTTACCAAGAAACTTGAAACGGCTGTCTTGGAAGAGTTCCAGTTTCCCAAGTAATCTGGTTATCAGGTTTTAAAAAAGATCCAACATATATGACACTGACAAAATCAGGCTAAATATATTTTTTCCAGAAGGAGCAGGGTGGTAATAGGAAATACCCCTTTTTAAGGCAATTAACAAACACTCCTTTAACTGGCAAGTTGTTCCAAGTAGTTCAGAGGGGAAAAAAGTAATCTAATTTGGAAATCTGCTTACAAGGCACATGCATAAATCTATTTTAAAACAGGGTAATGGATAGCAGTGCAGAGACTCAAAAATCCCTTCTAAATTATCTATTTCAGGTCTATTTATCTATTCCTATTGCAGAAGGCACTAACCTGTGCTGAGGGGTGCCAGTGCTGGGACCCTTGTTCTAATCAGTCCAGACCTCTCAGGCAAAACAGCTTCTCTAGGTTTTCCATTTCCTATTAAAAATTAGAGTAAGAAGTTGTGTGACAACGACAGTGTTGAGTCTATACGCTGTTTGTGCATTTATTGACAATTTGTCTGTTTCTTTTCTTTAGTGCTTTCCATGGTTATAGTTTAAAATGGATTATTTTTACTATTTTTTAAAATGAGATATTAAGATCACATCAAATGTGGATGAATGAATTTCTGATGAATTCATATATAAAGATATGTTAAAACAAGAGGTTATTCTCTGCACCTTAGCAAAAATAAGAAAAAAGGAAAAGGCATAGGTGACTGAGAAAGCTGGAAAGGAAATGGAAGTTGGAGGCAATTGGGGGAAATTTTTAAAATATCAGACTCCTTCTTTAGGAAGTTCTCTTAACGAAATCATGCCGCTTCAACATAACATAATATTTTGCTTGGAAATGAAGAAAAAATGAGGAAAAAGGCTTTTAAAATAACTTCAATATGAAAAACATTTTAAATGAAACTATAAATATTACTATTAGTTCAAACAATTGCAAAAGTTTGACCTAAAGTTTTCGACTGTCCATAGTTGTGATGACATAATTTTGGAAAATGCCTGTTTCGGAAAGACCATAAATAGTTTTCCTCCTTTTTCCCCCCTCTTTTTACTTGCAGGGCTATTTTTTTTTCTAGTATTGACACCTTATCATAGTCACTAAATTGGGGCTACTAGTCTATTTTATAGGCCTCTTACAAATTTAAAGCTTTTGGGAAAAAAATTGCTTAACTTTGTTGCAGTGGTCTAAAAGACAAATGTGATTTAAGTGCACAGACACTTTGCATAATTAAAGGAAGAAAAACAGATATTGTAAACTGTTACTTATTCTGAGCTACTCCTAAACTGATCTGCTCATCTGTGGCCCTCTATCAAATTTCTGTGAAATGAAAACCAATCTTGAATGTAAAGCTGCCTGTTCCTTAGTCAATTCTGATTATTGGTCTCTTGGGTGTAATACCAATGTTATTAATTAGCTAATCTAATCAGTCCCGTGCAATGGCACTGATTCACAGTAGCTGAGGATCTGACTCATTCTCCTTCACTCACACTAAATACCTCCATGTCTTCTGACCAACTGCAATTATGACATCATTTTATTCCTCTGAACAGCTGAAAACTCTTCCCTGCCTGAAATGCTAACCCCTTGGATGCTTTGCTGTTTGGGAGTCTGGGTGACACAGGGGGATCACTTATCACTTTATTAATTTATTCTAATTCTTGCCCAGGGAAAGCTGATCGTTCCAGTGGTAACTCACTGAATTTGCGTTTGCATGTCATGTACTCTTTGGTTAACCCTTAGCAGGGAAATCCTGAATGAGTGAAGAACTGGGCCAGCTGTGTCCTGGGGTTGTTTAGCCTGGAAAAAAGGGAGATCTTGTTGCTCTCCACAACTCTCTGAAAGGAGGATGTAGCCAGGTGGGGTTGGAATCTTCTCCCAGGTAACAAGAGAGAAGATAAGAGGAAATGGTTCAAGTTGCACCTGGGAATGTTTAGATTGGATATTAGGAAAGACCTTCTTCACTAGAAGAGTGATTAGGCATTGGAATAGGCTGCCCAGGATAGTGCTGCAATCACTGTCCCTGGAAATGTTCAAAAAATGGGCAGCTGTGGTGCTCGGGGCCATGTTCAACTGGTGGACTTGGCAGTGCTGGGTTAATGATTGGACTTAATGATCTTGGAGGTGTTTTCCAACCTTAATGATTCTGTGTCTCCAACATGACCCTGTCTGTATGCTATCAAGTCAACAAACATATCACTTCAGTGTCAGATGGTAAATTTTTAACTTTTGCAACTCAAACATCAAGTGACCAAAGAGCTTTATCCAAGATACAGAGGCACTGCACTGAGGGTCAAAACTAGATCTCAGGCATGTGCAAACCTCAGGTTCTTCAATGTATCCTTATTTTTTTTCTTTCTTCTTTGAGACTAAAACTTTTAGTTTTAATTGTATTGTTAAAATACAGAAATACAGAATTCATGGTACAAAGAGTTAAGTAAGCTGCATCATCTAAAAAAAAAAGGTCATATTTTTGTAATGCCATAATAGTTCAAATCATAATAAATTCCATCTGGTCTTTTGGAAAAATATATCACTACTAAAACTCAAAATATCCAGATAGAAAGAATGGAGTATAGAGTGCTGGTGAAAGCACAGCTTAACAGTTCAGGACCAGGTTTGATCTTGGATATGGTCTGTGACATTTGCAGACCTGCACAGGAGCTCTTGCTCAGCACTACACAGTGCAGCACACCTGGGTGCCTGACAATAAGTTTTGTCTCCAGGCACACAAAACAAGACCCATTTCCCCAATGTCTGTGTTTCTCCCTGTGGTGTATTTCTCACAAAAGCATTTAGATAAGTAACCAGTGGCTGCCACAGATAACCCAGCTTTCCTCTACAGGGAATGCACATGCTGGAGAGTAGGAGTTGGCATGGTTAAAGTGTGAGAGAGTTTATTTGTAAAGATCTATTAAGGAACAAAATACATATTGCAGGATTTTCAAAGTACTATATGATTGTTAATTGTCTCACACAAAAGCTTGTATATTTATATAAATTCATTAAATCAGTTAAAAACTGGTTTAACACTAGCAATTCACAAAGAAATTGTGTTTGTGTGCTCTTATATACATTGCAGAATTAAGTACTTAGCATGGCTTATATATATGAACAGTATATGAGATGAAGTTAAAAATTCCACTATGTTTCAAAGAATTGAGGAATACATTATTACATAGATATATACATTTATACTTATATGTACATACATACAAATAACTTATTTCGTTGTTAAAAGTGTGAAACTGTTGCTAATTTACGTCTTTCAACCCAATGTTACATTTTTTACATTCCTTTTTCTGGCTTAACATGATATTTAGTTTCGTGACTAAACTGTTTAATTTATTCTTTCAGTAATTGCACAGTCATAGGCCAGATTCAACATGGATGTAAACCAGTATCATCAGTAGCTTTGTAACAGCTTGTGTTTGGCTGCTTGTGATCATATGAAAGGTTGCCCTCAAAGCAGGTTGAAGCAAAACCTGCTAGCCAAAATACATATTTTTCTAGGACTGATCCTAAAAATTTAAGGAAGCTCCAGCCTGGAAATGTTTTTATTTCTGCATATCTTTGGCATGTCTTTCCTTCTACCGTCTCTCCCCTTGCAAACTATCACTGCATATCATCTCTGAGCAGAGCAGTAAAAATAGTCCAAGCATATTTCAGTATATAATATGTAGCCATTGGGAAAAATGTGGGTGCCAAGTATTTTCATTTTCTGTACCTTTAGTGTCTCATCCTTCTCTAATTGCATGTTTTCAGGAAATAAATACAGAGGTAAATTCATGATCATACTCTTTTGATATCCAGGGCAAAATCCACTGACTTGAAGGGGGCACACTCAAGCAAGATTTAGTGTATGAAATGTCAGATTATAACCATAGTAGCAGGTATATGTAAAAGACAGATTTTTCCTCTATCCCTTTGGAAATGAGAGGCGTGCTCTGAAGGATATATGAGTGTGAGTCTATAGAAAACAGTGTCAAGAACTGTATGCAAGACAAACCTTCCCTTTTAGAAGCCTGAATAGTCCTGAATTTTTTGATAACCTTGAGTCATGTTTGCAGAATTAAAATTTAAACTTAGCTTTTAGGTTTTTAGCTGTTTGGTTTAATTTTCATCTTTTGTCTCGGTCTCTTTTTTCTAGGAGTATCGTAACCACTGGAAAAAAAAAAAAAAAAAAAGAAGAGCTATTTAGAAGGAAAGCGTGCCACTGGTAGCAACCCAAGGACCAGGATTTTAGCCAAGACAAAATCAAGGAAATTCTCTGTCTACAGAGATGCACTCGTTTGCACAGCCCTTCAAAGGCAGCCTGGTGAGATTTCGTGAGAGTGTCTGCCAGGGCTGGTGCAAGGCTGTGCATGTGTCAAACACATTGGGGTGAACGTGCCCTCATTGCTGTCTCCACTGAAACATCTCCCATCAGCTTTAATGGAAACTGTGTGTGAGATCTGGATATTGCCCTGATGGCAGCAAACACAACAGAAAGTGTCAGACTGCTCTGCTGCTCGGTGTAAATCCTTACGTCCCTTTCCAGCTCCCAGCATTGTTCCCATCTATTGTAGGCAGAGCTGTTAATCTCAAATATTCCTGGCTAATAAACAATGGACAGTCTTTGGTCTCTCAAAACAGTCACACAGATGAATGTTCCTGATAATAAAACAACAGAATTTAAGATAAAAATAAGAAGTTAGTATAAATTTTCACAGAATAATGACAACTGGCAGAACTATATTAAAAGTCGTCATTAATTTGTATATGTGGGATAAATGGACAGTCCATTGAACATACAGAATTCCATTCAACTTTTTGAAATAAAATTCAGGAAAGATTAGTATAACTACACTGATTTCTGATGAAGGAGAAATTGTAAACAATTACTTATTTTCTTTTAGAATTCTCCTGAGGAAAGCAGATGGAGTTTTTTTTGCTTTAGAAGTTTCTCACTGGAAACATTGAAACAAGTTTAAATGGGTCACAGATTAAGTCCCTTGTTCATTGTCATGAATCTCAGAAGAGAAATATGCATTATTTAAAAAGCAAAAATCAACTTTCATTTTCCACACTAAATTTGGGTCTCATTTGCAACGAGAAACAAAAATGAAGGTGACATAGAATAGTGACCCAACCATATCGTACTAATACTGGTAACTGAGAGAAAAAAAATAAAATGAATGAAAGATGGAGAAAGAGCTGTAGAAAATGCCAACCGTTTGGAAGCAAAAGGTTATGAAATAAATAGATCTGTCTTTGGCCACAAAGGCTCTTTGTAAAAGTGCAAAATAATTGACAAGCATCAGATGGTTTGTCCTGACATCAGGAGACCTAATCACTAATTTAAAACGTTCTGTGAATCCAGACAGCAGACACCATTCAGGAAGGAAGAGCTGAGAAATCTGGATTTGGGTTTGGTTTTTGTATTTTTCCCAAGAACGAAAGAAAATGTGATGGAGTGTGGCACTAGAATAAATTTTAGAGCTGTTCTGGTGCTGTTGCAGAGGCAATAGATCAGGAGAATGAATGGATGAACAGATGGGCACAAAATTCTTGGTGACTCAGATGGAATGTCAAACACCAGGACCAGAAGTTAGTCAGTGACTTGGAAAAATATGGGGTGATAGTTTTAAGCCAACCAGATTTTTCCAGGAAACTTAGTGGCAAAGCTTGTTTTATTTCTCTAACTGCCTGATTGCTCTTTCATTTATTTTCATCTTTTCCACCTCCTCACTCTGTCTCCTCCCTGTGATGCTCTTCCTGTGCTCCTGACTTGAAAGCTGCCGCAGTGCAGCAGCCAGAAGAGTGCCCAAGCAGCCAGAGCTGCCCCCTAAATTAGGCAAGGAGCCACTTTGAAACCAAAATGATCTAGGATGAAGGGAATAGAGTGACCTTTTAGAAACATCTTCTCCATCTCACACTTGAGCTGCAGTGAAAGCAAACTGGGCTTGGATGGAACGTGGACATGTGGGACATGATTCTCATCTTGTGTAAATTCCCAAAAGCCTGTTGACATCAGTGGATCTGTACTGATTTAAACCAGCTGAGGAGCTGTCAGGCTTTTTCAGTTTATCTCCCCTAAGCTGTGCTTGCTTTAATTACTACATGTGATACATTGATATGCCTTAGATGGGCTGGTTTGGGCTGGGTGAGGAGATAACCATCTGGGAGCCATGAGAGTGCAGTCAGGTTCATGAGGAGCTGAGCTTTCAAGGCACCCTCACTTCTATTGGCATCAATTTCCTTTTAAATCCTTTTCTACTTCATACACAGAGCAATGAAGAAAGGATTGAAAACTGCATTTATTAGATTCTAGTGCCATTTGGGATATTTTCTGACTTCATTCAAATAATTTTCCTAGCTAACTTGGCTAATTCCTGCAGCAGAATAGCCATGCTCCAGGAATTCATTACTGCATGTTTACTGTTGAATTAATTTACTGTCATTCTAGAAATATTTTTGCCCTCTTGAGATGCCTGCCTCCACCTGGAGAAAGAATCAGTGATTTGCTAATGGTACAACACATAAGATTCATTTTTGTTGATCTTTACCTTGTAAGATGTATTACAGCTGTAGCTCTTGCTGTGGCTGTATTATTTAATACAAAATGAATTATACCCATATAAATGTATGTTACTCATTTTAATGAGGACCAGGAGATTTACTATGAGATTAAAAAATGGGTTTGCTGTAAGTCAGCATTCAGAAATCTTCAAAGAATTGTGGATAAGAATTAAAAATACACAAATACACATCCTCCAGGCAAGAAAACCAATGCAGTTTGGAACCTGAGCTGGTGAAGGGAGGAGATACCTCAAAGCTGGGCACGACTGCTGGAAGTCTCCCTCAAGGAGCTGAACCCCAGTGCCCTGAACTGGGTGAGAGAAGGAGGTGTCTCATTACAGCAAATCAGAACCTACTCAAGAAATGTAAAGATACCCAGGAGTAACCTATCAAAACCATCAGTCACAAGTGTGGACCTGAGTGCTCTGCCACCATCCAGCCTGTGGTCTGCAGAGCTAGGGTGGAGTTGCTTGTATTCACTTCAGCTCTCAGCTCTGTTAAAATTTATTTGAGTAAATAAAAACTCAGGCCCACCTCTTTTAAATTGTACCATGCCAGCTTTATGCCAGCATTTTCATAACAGATGAGCATTCATGCAACTGTCCAACAAAAGAAAGGACCTTATGGTTTCACAGTTTCTTTCACCTCAGATGATTTCAACTTACATCTGAGTTCAATTTCCTGCTCTGTTAGCTGTTTGTGCAGTTTACATTAAACAGTATCATTGGAATAGGGGGGAAAAAAGGAGTTTAGAAACCAGGTCTTGTCTGTGCCCTCAGTTTGTAATACAAAGTGACTTCCATTTTGCTTGTGCCTGGTTTTGGCCTGTGAATTGCACACTGGGCCAGCTGGAAAACAATGCTTATTCCCTCTAAAACACCTAATATGTCTTTGTGGGTAAGGCAGTCTTCTGGAAAGGAATTTTGAATCCCTGATGTTAAAACAGACCTGCAACCCCGGTTTCATGCTTGCTAGGAAGCAAACTAACCCTTGGAATCATGGCCTCCTCCTCCTCAGAGCTATAAAAGAAGGATCCATCCCTGCTGAATGGAAAACATCAGGATGCTTTGGGCTCCTGTTTCTGTATTCCATTTAACAACAGCTTAATGAAAAATGTTTGAACAGGGAGCAAGGCAGGAAACAAAATAAAATTCTTCATTTTCAGCTGAAAGACTAAACTTCTCTTAGTGTTTTGCTTGCTGAGCTCATAAATCTTTCATGCCTTTGCTTAATAGCATACTACTAAAAGGAGGGAAGCAAAAGTGTCTGACTGTTCCCAGCTCAGTCACAGTTAAGGAACTTCCCTAGGATGGAGAATTTCTGAATTTGGACCCTTTCAGACTGAACAGGAAATGAAACTCAGCTCTGCAAATGCTACAGACAGTGCTCTCACCATTAAGGTATGGGGTAAACACTGACTGATTTCTGGTATTTGTATTTTTTTTCTCAGAAGAAAGTGGTGGTAGGAAGAGAATTTGATCAGGATCCTAACACCAATGGCTCATCTCAGAAAATGTATTTGTAGGAACTTCCATGTTTCTGAATCACAATTAATGAACAATGCTTCTCACTCCTGCCAAAAAAAAAAAAAAAATAGGAGAATGCATTTTAAATTTATAGCATAAACAAAGACACCTTGGAAGGAAGAGGCAATAAGGATTTTGTCACCTGGCCCTAGTTAAGAAACATCTTTTTCAGAGTTCAAATTCCACTTCAGAATGTTAATTCTTTATCCAGACCCTTTTTTTTCTTCGTCTGCCTTCAAAGTCTGATTAATTTTTACCCATTTGCTTTTTGCCTGAAGAAAGCTGAGAAAGTGTTTCACTTCAGTGATGCAGATGATTGCCTGAGTCTCAGGCTATCAGGGAAACAGGACCAGCAAAGCTGTTTATGTAAAATTGCATGAAAGTTCAACAGTGAAGGAATCACCTGATACACCTGGGATTCCTGGCTGCAAAACCAATACTGGCCTGACTTTCATAGCTTTTGGGGGAGACCAGATCAGCACTTTTAAAAATGTAGCTACTTATCTGCCTAAATATCTGCAGGCCCCATTTTTAAAAATCTGGCATTCCTGTGTTAACCAGTGGATCTCATTTATCACTGGAAAAAACATTTTGCTGTCATATTGGAAGCAAAGAGAAGAATGGTTTTCCTTTCCAGGCTTTAAAGGATAACATGGATCTGTTGCCAGTGAAAATAAAAGAATCCCAGAACTGGCTGAGATTGGATGGGAATTCTGGAGAGCCTCTTGCCCACCTGCCTGTCCAAAGCAGGTTGCTCAGGCCTGTGTCCAGGATGGATGTGAGTGTCTGCAAGGATGGAGACTCCACAGTTTCTCTGAACATTTTGTTCTGGTGTTCAACCATTCTCAAACAGAAGGGGTTTTTTGTTGGTTTTTTTTTTGTTTTTTTTTTTTTTTGGGTTTTTTTTGGTTTTGGTTTGGTTTGGTTTGGTTTGGTTTGGTTTGGTTTGGTTTGGTTTGGTTTGGTTTGGTTTGGTTTGGTTTGGTTTGGTTTGGTTTGGTTTGGTTTAAATGCCAGGGGCAGGTGAGAGCCAGTCCTTTGGAAGTTGCTGAAGACAACACACTGAGAAAAATCTTTATGTTCTGCCTCACAGAGGAGGAGTTTATAGAGTACACTGGGGGGAAATACAGTTTTACTTTAGAGCACTGAACAAATGGTTGTAACTGCACAACTGATTATCCAGTTACCACCATGCTAAGATTAAGATACCAGTGAGAGAGGGACTGGAGTATTAGGGGAAATTGTCTGATCCTTCAATCAGATATCGTTTTGGAAAAATATTGTTTCTTGTAAAGCAATTATACAAAATCTTCAGCTACACTTCATAAATAACTGATACTTGGCAGATTTGACTGCACATGCTGCTGTTGTCATAAGTTTATTTTAAGACTGGTAAATTAGCAGATGTTCTAGATTGTTGGTCCTTATAATCCATCCCGTTCAAATTCCCTATCGTCCAGTGAATCATTAGCATTCAAAATCCCATTTGCTCTTTTAAATGGGGTTAATGAGATCCATATTAAGGGATACTATGTATTCATCTTGATTTTAAAATAGTTTTATTGTTATTTCTTGTATTATTAAAGATTGTCAATGGCATACAGTCAATCCATTACCTATTCTGGAGTCCATAAGAGTTAATAATCTCCTTTTTCACAAGACCATAGCTGTGTGGCATGTCCTTGAATTGGTCCAGTTAAGCCAGATTTGAGAAACCAGAACCAGATATGAATAATACCCAATGATTTTTCCCTGCCCCCTTATTATAAACACAAACTTTTCAGAAATCTCAACACTGACATGCTTTCTTATGAATTTTTCCATTAATTCAACTTCCCTTTACACAGATATATAATACTGGGACTTGACAGCTGGCCTGTTGGCACCAATTGCTTAGACTCCTTGAGGGGAAAATAAACCTTTTAAAAAATCCTTGGATTTTACAAACAGGTTTTAAAAACAAAAGATCTGTCAAATTCTGAGACTAAAACTTTGCCAGTAGAGCTTTCAGCATTCAACTTCAGTATCCTCTGGTTTCCATCTGTACAGCTAAGAGAAAGCATGGGAGAGCTGTTGATAATGACAGATCACCTTAGTATTGTCTGTTCTTGGGTCACAGTGCTACTGAGAGTCTAAATTTACAATGCTCCAGGTGTAATGTTTTATTTACTCCTGACTCTATACTGTAATGTGTTTTATACCACGCTGTTTGTGAAGTCCAGAGGTTCTGTTTCAGCTGTCTGAGACTTCACAGAGTGGACATGGCATAGGATTTTGTACTCCTGGAGAGGCATTTTGAAATCAGGAAGGTTACCTCAGGGCCTTTCAGTGGTTGTACACCCAGGTACACAAAGTAAAAGCAGAGTAATTTTGAATACAAGGCAAATCTGTGCATTACTCTGCAGGTTGTTGTGTTCTCAGAAATCCATTACAGAGCTCTGAGTGCTTCGGTGTCTCAGCAATAAGATGTTGTCATCCTGGTTTTCAAGTCTTCCCAACAAAAACATAGAGACCACTTGTGATTCAATGAAACATTTGTTCAGTGGGTGCAGCCAAAGCAAAAAATATTCCCTTCCTTATCTGCAAAGAAAACCCTGTGTCTGCAGCTTATAAAAGTGATTTCTGATTCCCACTTCCATTTTATCACAAAACAGTACAACACACAATCCTTACCCAATCTAAAGTCACAATTAGGCTACTTTTAATAATTTAGGGTTGCATCTATCCTAACTTTACTGCCTCTTTCAACAGCAAAGATGTGATTGCCATTTTTATTCAAGAGCAGTAGGTTACATCACAAATGATGGTGTAGGAATCATTTCTGGGCTGACTTCTCAGCTGCTGTAACACAACCCATGGCAAGTTTAAAACATGTGAGGAGTTGGCAGTGACTGCAAAGGAGGACACCACTCAGCAAAAAGGTGGGGTGAATTGTAGCCCCAAGAGGATTGCCTGAAAAGTTCATCCAAAAGCTTACATCAACATGTGTGTAACTAAGGAGATCCTTGTAAACAAGTCATAAAGCAGAAACAGAGGCACTCTGAGCAAAAAGATAATCTCAAAGAATAAATATTGAACAGAAGGTCGACATGGGTACTGTAAAACTCTGATAAAGAGCTGTTGATGTGGGAACACTGTAAGGATCAACATTAATGAAAAGTCTGAGAAGAAACTGTCTTTACTCACAAATTAATAAAATCAACATCTATTTAAAAATCACAGGGATTCTAATAAGTATGAAGAAGAAATAAGGCAGTAACTGGAACACGTTTTTCTTTCTCTGATTATGCATTATTTAAATGTCAGTCTAAAGGCTTCCCTTGACCTATCAGTTCATATCTGGTTTATGCCCTTCTTGAGCAAAATCAGTGGACAAACTTCTCAACTGGTGTGAAATTAGCTTAGAGAAAATTAATTAATTGGGGACAACCCACTTGAGATTACTGAGGATGCTGCCTCCTAGTAGATAGATATTCTGATGTACACTATGAAAAACGGGGGCACAAAAAGACTTTTTCCTTAGTAATGTTAAGGACCTAAGCCAGCCAAAATTATCTTTGATTTTAAACCACAGTCCACATTGTTACAAAATTCACAGACTAGCCAGATAAACGTAAGGTCTTAAGTCTCATGTAGCTGTCATGAAAAGCCCATCCTGACTATGAGCTCTGAGTTTAATAAATCAGGCAATGCCTTTTCTCTCCTTTTCACAGTGCCTGCACACAGACAAAACCTGCTGTGACTTGGGGGAGCAGAAAAGCTGCAGCTCTGCAGCCCTGTCAGGGTGCACCAGCAGCCCTGCTCCCTACCAAGTGCAGCCAGGACTGTAAATCTCCTCCAGGCTGTCTGGTGTGCTGCTGCTGATGGCTTTTGCAGATACACAAATGAAAATTATTTGCGGAGTATCGTCTACAGCTCCACAGACTTCTCCAAATGTTATGTGCTTTTTGTTACCAGTGCAGAACTTGGACTTATATGACCTCCAGAGGTGTTGTGTTGGGGTTTTTTCGGGTTTTTTGGTGGTTTTTTTTTTTTTTTTCCATAGTCTGCAGTTATTTTGCTTCTCTTTGGTTGTGTTTATAGCTTACAAAAAAGAAAAGTCTTTTTTGGCACTGTAAATGTCCTCATAGCTTTTAAACAGGTACCAGCAACATCTATTATGTACATCACATACAATGCTGTAAAGTAAATAATGACCTTAAGATTTTTGTAGTATATCAAGTATAGATGTTGGCTTCAAAACTTTGTCCATCACTGAGAATGATTTCAGTTACAGTCTATTTTATGAGTTTTACTCTGGTTGAACTCTAAACCATCTCAAGAGATTTAAATGTTATAATCCTAGCAGATTTTACTCCAATTTTGTTCCAACTGCTTATCAGAAAAATACTCTTAAATTGTCAACCACTACCTGTGCTTTTGACCTAATTAAACAACTGTATATAACACAAGAACTGTTGACCAAAATAAAATTTCAACGTGTACAATACAATTACTTGCAAAATACAGACTATACTAGATCTTTAATGATATAATTCAACCCTGCTCATCCCAATGAATGCAATTTATGTTTCACTATGTTCTAGGTAACAGTGTTGGCATAAACTACAGAGACTTGCTCCATTGTGTCTCAGGATTGCTTAAACATAGTTAAACTATAAAATGTAGAAAAACATGAGCCCAGCAGTGTAAATATCTACACTCAGACACATATATTGTATTCTCAATTATATTGCTCTTATAAAAGACTAGAAAATTCCTGTGGATTTCCAAGAAAAGAGCAGTATGTACATGTCATAGCTGCTATGATACCAGACATTGAGGCTGCTTTCTTGTGTACTTATTCTTTCTTGAGCCAATTCCAAAGGCTGCAAATTAATTAACAGAGTTCTGTCTTACCAGAGTGAGGGTCTGATGAGGGTGGGCCTTCATCCTTATGAAAATTGCTATGTTAGAAAAAGTACATATAAATGCAATTCACAGGGAAATCAGGGAAGCTGCAGCTCAAGGCAAATATACATCTCCAGTCTTCCAGATAGAGGAAGGGAAACCTTTGAAAATAAATTATTTTAATTTTTTTTTTATTCTCCAGACATATGCTAAGCTGCCCTTGGGACAGGAAGTCTTACAATATGATCTATTCTATATTAACCTCAGTGTTACAATATGATCTATTCTCTTTCAGCCTCCTCCACTTGAGGATTTAGAGCAGGCTGTCCCCTCCACAGCAATAATATCTCCATGTCAGGAGACAGCCATCCCGTGGGGAGATAATTTTGACACGGTGACATAAAGCACACTTCATGCTCAGCGACCCTTCAGGCTGTTGCATTGTGCTCCCTGCCTCACCTTTCTATAGCTCTCCTCCCTTCTGGCTGCCGTGGTCACTCCCAGCCCTTGCTGGTTCAGCCTGTCAAGGGATTTCCTGCAGTACAGAGGAATAGGTCACCCTGAGGGTCAAGCACAGCCCTGAACGCTCTCATCTGCTGCAATGGAAACCACGGCTAAAATCATTTTCTTAAAACTCCTGGGCAGTTACCACCTCCTTCTGAAGGTGCCAGAAGATGTTCAGCAACTGAATTTAAAGGATTAAAATTTCCAGGCATTGAAGCTTCTGCCTGAATGTGTTTTATCCCTGACACCACTGAGCAACTTGCATGCAAATACTACCCTGGGTGCATGGAGCAGACATTGCTTTGCACACCTCATCTGGGCCATTCAGTTTAGAATCAGAGAGGAGGGAAAGTGCAAAGATGTCTCTAGCACTGGAGAAAGGACTGGGAATAGGGAGCCTAAATTTCAGTATCTATGCCAAGTTCTATCAAAAAACACATGTACAGCTGCACAAGTTCAAATGGGAGGTCCATCTCTGATTTTCCCATTTCCAGCAATGCACTTCAGGAGCCTGAGGGGCCAAGAGCAGGATGTAAAGCAAGGGTTTATGGTTATGTCATGTCCAACCCCTACAGAACTGCATCCCCTCCCTGCTTTCATCGACTAGAACTGTGGCTTGGCAGTTCCATATATTGGAAGCTGATCCTTGCTCGTATTTCCTGCATCAGCAACAAGTTTAGGAGAGATGACTAAGATATTGGTCTTCTCTTAATGTGAGCAGTTATGGGCTGGCCTGAGTGTGCAGGAGCCATCCCTCCTCTGATGTACTGAAATGCTCAGTGCAGGCTGTGTTGGAGGTTATAACAACACCTTCATTACTATCAACAGTAGTGAACTGTGCACACAATTTGTACAGGCTTTGTTTGCCTGCTGAGTAAGTCTAGGACTTCATTCTGGTGAGTTTCAAGTAAGGGAATAATAAAACTGGCATGAAAATGAGTTAAACTGGACAGCACAATGAGGAGAATGGATCCCACACCCTGCTGCTCTGTGGATGGGGTGTGCTGGTGGCAGATCATTTTCCCTAGATCTCTTCCAGTACAAATTTCCCCTGTGTCCTGCCTCAGAAAAAGAAGAAACCCAGCAGTTCCAGGCCATTCCCTGACTACAGCACCCAGACTAACCCTCTCTGCATCTGGTGCAGCAGGGATGAAGGGCTCTGGTTAGTCCCAAGGCTGTGTGCCGTGCTCAGCACCTGCAGAGAGAGCTCCTTCCTTGCCTGAATGTCTCTGAAGCTGCCTGAATGGAGAATGTTTGAGAAGATCTTTTATGTTTCATCCCCAGTGGGCTGGTGCACTTCTAAACAGCCAAACCCAGGGCCCAGAGTGTGTAAGCAGATGCCAGGGTAGGGGAAGCAGGCAGCCAAAAATATGGAATCCTCCCCTCATCATCTTTTTAAATCTTCCAGCTCTTTTCACTATAAGAATTCATAAGCCTGGTGTGGTTTTCTGTTTGGTAACCCCCAACAGATGTCTCTTCTAAGTATATGACTAATTTTTTATTGAATCCACATAAAATTTTTGTGTACACAAGATCCTTTGGCAAGGAATTTTGCTGAACTACTACCCACTGCCAGGAAACCATCTCCTTTTGTTTCTATTAAATCTCTTAACTTCATGTGATGTGCCCTCATTTCTGTGCTGGAAAACAGCCCTCTCCAGCCATCATTTCCCTCTCCATACTATTAATGATTTTGTATAACTTTGGTTATTTTATCTCCTTGCCCAGATATTTATGCAGTCACTGGTGAAATTTCCTCCACATGTTTATTGGGAACTGAGTTGTCACAACTGTGAATGCTGATACAAGGATCACTTTGCCAAGAGCCCTGCATTGCTGTTTAATCCTCTTGTGAATCTCTGATCATGTGAACTCCTTGATGATCATGTTTCTGCAACTTATGCAGAATTAGATAATGGTTGTACAGTGTCAGAATTTCATATACTGAACGAACTTCATCCCTTTATTTTGCATGCTCATAAGAAAACATCCCAGTCTCTAAATATAGGATTGTCAATAGAGAAGAAAGCAGCCAGGTGCAGGTGATCTGTGGCCTGTCCCAGCCTCATCTTATTTACTTAGGGATTACTCTATTCACAGTATTCATCCTGCAGTTGCTCACCTTTTTCCTACCTAAATCAAATATTACATATAAATGTTAAGTATTCTATATTGCTACCTTGAGGATGGTAATAATAACAGTAACTAATGTTTGTTTAACCTCGCTCTTTGAATTTCAGTGTCAAAGATTCCTTCAAATCATACAGTTGAAGGATTAGAGAGAGAAAATAACTCTGTGATAGAAATTTCCTAGAACAACCAAAAAGTTAATAATGTAAGATACTTACTTGGATCTGTCTCAGACAAAGATAGAAGGGAAGAGAGATGATCAATTACTTTAGGCTTTGAAGATGAAAAATCAGGCTGATATGACCTGGTATTTTTAAAGGTCTTGTCACAGAAAAGCAAAGAACATGTGCTGACATGTCTTGTCATGTATGTACAATACAGGAAACACAGAGCACAAAATTTAATAATCACTCATCAGAGATCTAGAGTTCAAAAAGAGGGTGTGAGAAAAACTGAGGTATCACTCCCCTTAAAAAGTGGCACAGCTTAGAAAGAAGCACAACAATTAGAGACATTATTTGAGAGAGAAGACACAGGGTTTGTGCCTCCTTTATTTTGAAGTGATGAAGATACCTCACAACTTATATGTGCATTAGTGAATATGACAAAGGCAAGGCATGTGCCCACGAGCTGTCACACAAATTTCACAGCCAAATCCCTGGCAGGAGCAGCAGAACTCTTGCCCCAGGCCAAGGAACACTCGTGAAAGCAATGCCCAGATCTGACTCAGGAGTCAGCACAGGCAAACAGGTCATATTGTTGTGGCTGCTCTTTTGTGGTGGGGAAGAGGCTTCAGCTGAAATGTCATATGCCAGCTAATCCTAGGATCGCTGAATGGTTTGTGGCTTATTTTGCTTACTACTAAATATGCAACCACAAAACTTGGGAGTAATGCACTTAAGCTCCAGAGAGAGGTAATATTTCAGACAACATACTGCTTGTATTTCTAATATGTTTCCTGTTGCCTAGATCTCCCAATCAACTAGGTTTGCTCAGGGGACTGGCTGGGTTACTTTTCTGAAGCTTAGCATAATCTTTTTCTTTATTCTTACTGTTACAAAGAAAACCTTGGCACCTAGCACAGCAATCTGGATTCCATTCCGTGAGCAAATCCAAGCTCTTTTTGGATCTAGCCTTACTGTAACACCAAAGAGGAAGTGAAACAGGGACAATGCAGGTAAAACAGGGAAAAACAATAAATTATACAGCATATTTCATTTTATATACCTCCAGGGTTGCCTTTTTTTATACAAGCTCAGGCTCAGGAAAGACACAAAAACTGAAGCTCAAAAACAAGAAACATCAAAAATAAAGCCATCCGAAATCTCAGTTATTTCACTGATGCTTTGTGAAGAATCGAGGGAAAAATAAAAATATATAGGTTTCCCTCTACCCTGGGTGCTGAGGTAAGAAGAGATGTTAAAATGTGAAATGCTTCCACTGTAGCTTTAATCTCAGCCAGAATAGTTTTGTCTTTGGTTTAAATGATCTTTGCAAATAAAAATACAAAAAAGAGTAACTCCTTTAGACTTCTGTGGGGGAATGGATTTGAGTTTAGGTCTTTCTTTGCCTACTGTGGCAATAGCCTGTATGAGTTTAGACTGCCTAAGTTTGGGGATACATTTATTGTGGGGGAGAAAAAAAAATCTTAAATGCCCCTTCACTCTACTGAGGTCATTAGCTCTTCTGAGGTTTTTCTTTCAGGATTTAATAGAATCCAGTTACTTGAAACACCTGAGGTAATGAGTAAACTTCACTAAAGTTAATTATCTGCTTGACCATTGAGTTGAATGTATGATGAAACACTATGGTTCAAATTCAAAAAAACATTTAACCATCTGTGTTTGACCAACAGAAAAAATGGAGCCACTTTAATTAGGGAACTAAACATAATTTAATTTAGGAGTTTCAGCACTAAGGATACTGTACATTGCTTTATAGATGAAGAAAGTTCTTCTACCATTAGATATCCTTTTTTTGTTCAGTGAAATTCAGATAGCAAAGAGCTTGAACATATCATGATCACTAATGATAAATATTAAGCACTGTAAATCAGTCTATATTAAAAGAGAAATTGTGACTCTACATGTAGGTCTGTTTCACTGAGGGAGACACAAGAACAGGACAAAAGGAAACAATTCACTTTCTGAATTTCACAGTTTTGCGCTTCAAGCCAAAAAAATATTGGTCAAAGGGTCTTCAGGAAACCAACACTTGAACTTACAGCCCTCCTGGCTTGTGCAATCAAATGAGAAAACCCCACATCTGCAGCAGAAATGAGATTACTCATGACTGTGTCGATGACTGAGGCAACAGCTTCTTTCACAGCAGGAAGGAAAGAGAAGGGAAGATTTCAGGTTTTTTGAGCCAAACAATTTCTTGCCCTTCTCTTTAGATGATGGAAAATGTCTCCTAAATATCATCCAGTACCAATATTTTATTTATAAATAATAAATATAATCTAATTCCTACAAAGGTCTAAAGAACTCACCTGGGGAGGGGTATTTATATGATACAAGTTACCTTTTCTAACAGAATTGAGGGTTTGTGACCATTACCCAAAAGGTTCACAGAGGAAGCCCTTCTGGAGAGCTGGGAAGTCTCAGAGGGACAACTCCAACCAGAGAGAACTGCATGACTGATGGTCTGAGTTTTGAAAAAAATTAAAGTAGAATGAAGACCTGAACCTGACTTGGGTGTGCAGTTAGTCCTTTCTGGAGTACAGGGAGAAGTCATCAGCCTATAACCCCCACTAAAATCCAAGACTTAGAAGCCCAATGTTTGACTGCAAAGCAGAAATCTGGAGGAATTCTCATCTCTGAAATTCAGTACATGAGCACACTTGAGCAAGTTCTGCATCCTATTACACATTGCTTTTTTTAATTAATATATGTCCTATTAGAAGTGAGTAGAAGAAATATTCTGACAGTTTTATTATGTTTGGGATTATGTCAAGGATTTAGCATAAGAAAGGCCAAGTGCTACTGACTGTACATTTCCTTTCCAGATAATTTAACTGGCAAATTTGTCCTGACATATTATCTTTTGGACAGGTTCCCTGTTACCTATGCCAGGTATAGGAACTGTGCAGAGAGCACTGCTAATCCAACACTACCTGATGTGCATCACTACAGCAAAATCTGGACTCGAGATGATAAATTAATGCATTAAAATGGTATGGTTTAGCCAGAAAACTCCTCTCATATTTCCCCAAATCTGGATAGTGTGACTGCATCAGTGGTTTTAATTATAAGTCAGTGGAAATTGAGTTATTTCATCTTCATGTGTTTTTTACAGATCAACATGATATTCCAGGGGCCTATGATTACTCTTACCATAATGGTTCTTCCTTGGTGGGATACTCTAAATTTATGTTTTGTTGTTGGATTTGGCATGATACTTTATTTTAAGCAGTCTAGTCAGAGCTACTATTTCAAATTTTCTGTGGTCTTCGCAAACATTTATATATTTATTTATATATTTATATATCTGTATATATTTATATATTTATGTATTCATTTATTTATATATTGTACCTTATAGTAGCTCAAGTATGTAAAAGTATTAAGCTCACATGTATTTTTTTGTTACTGGTGAATATTTTATACATATTTCCAGTCACATTGAAAATGAAAATATGAGTTAGCAATGATACTATTATTATAAAAATGGGGAAGCTCAGACTTGCTCAGGTAATAGAATTTGGAGCATCTCCAACTGCCTTTAACTCTGGTTCTTGGGATGCTCCTGCTATAAAAGTCACACTACACAAGGACAGTGTTTTACCAGACTTCATCTCAACATTGTGTTCAAGTTAACTGGTAAAAGTTAGAGTAGTACTGGCATGTTTAGAGACATTTATTCCACCAATGCTGAAATGTGAACAACTACTTTTTAGAGATGAGTGACCTTCTAAATTTACTATGGTGGGAGTATTAATGAAAAGCACACAAAGAACTCCTAAATTTTTAGCAAGTAATATTGGATAACATGGAAGCCTGCAGTACTTACATGGGAGGTTTTTTTTTTTTTTTTTTTAATTAGGAAAGTTGAGCTTAGTAACTTTATATAGAGCTTTGTGCTTGTTTAATAGGCAATTACACCTGCAAACATACAAAATAGTATTTTTGCTACTTCTGGAGAGCTCTGGCACAAGGTTTGGGAAGACAATGTGACATAAGAGGGTTTTGTAGTATGGTATGGTTTATGTAGTATGTAGATGGTTTTTATTTTCATGATATTCCACTGCCATCACAAAAAAAAATCTCCACAGTAGAAAGTGCTCTACAGGCAGAAAATAAAGTGACAGACCCTGACCTAGGCCTTACAGGATCTGTCTGGGCCACCTGAACCATTCATTCAGTCACCAACATGACACATTCTCCTTTTTCTTCATCCACTCTGAGATAAAGGAAGCGCTGCAGGATAAATTGTTCTGGAAATCAGCTGTCACAATAGCTGAACCTTCTGTCATGTGGCAGGAAAGGGATTTGGACATTTGGTTCTCATACTGGAGGTTGTTCTAATGTCATAAAGCCTTGTGTTTGAAATAAGCTTGGCCATCAGTTGAGGTCCCTGGAAATTGAAAAGAACCACAAAAGTCCTTGTTGAAAGCAAGTAAATAATGAAGAAACAACATTGGATGGGCCCAAATTTATTGTTTAGGTAATAAAGAGAATAATTCTGGAAACATCTAGAAGAGCTTAAGATTGAAGACGAGCAGCTTCTGTTGGATTTGTAGAGAAGGGGGAGCCAGGAATGGGGAAAAAGGGAAGTATTACATTGCAAAAGCACAGGAGTGATGAGCAATACCCTGAAGGGCTCTGAGCCCAGCAAGTTGCATGTCTGGAGGCCTAAGGAAAGGATTTTTTAATAAGCCAATAAACATCCAGCCTTGAGCAAGTTCAAGCTCAGTAAATTAATAGGAAAATGGTATTTTAACTTCTGTGTAAAAAATTTGGCAGGTTTAACACAATACTTTCTCTTCATTTTTGATTTGTTTTCTGAAGGGTGAGTAGGGTGTTGTGCTGGACTGAAGCAATTTGGTGTTAATACATTGAATCTAAACCTGACCTAAACACTGTGGGCTTGGCTCATCTGAAACTGTCTGCCACCTATCAGACAGCAGAAAAGACAGAAGCCAGAAAAAATGTTGATCAGCAGAGATTGAAATCAAACTAAGAAAGCCCTAAGGGTTCCCAAAACCAGGGGTTCAGCTCTTCACTCAGCTGCCAGTCTCTCACCTACTTTGTTTTACCTTGGCTTTATGTTAAGCTCCTTCACTCCACTTTAATGTCACAGACCTGATTCACTCTCCTGATTGTAAAGATTTCCCTTGGCACAGCCCTTGGGAGCTGGGAGAATCTGTTGAGTGAGAGCTTAATTGTAAGGCAGAATTACAAGGCATCTCACCATTATGTTGTAGACTCAACATTGTAACTTTGTCAGGTTAATAAGAACTTTGAAGCAAATACAAAAGAGAAATACAAATTCCTATCTCTGTGCTGCTTTGAAGGAACTTCAGAAAAGATGTGTGTAAGAAAAGGAAAAGTCAACAGCCCTGCTTTAAAGAGGTAAGGCTTAACATCTGAACAAAGCCCCAGTGTCCCAATGAGCACTGAGCTGTGCCAAGGTTTGTGTCCAGCCTTTGTGAGGAAATCCCCCTCATCTGCACTTCCATAAAATCAGTCAGAGGGGACCCCTGAAGTTTCTGGCAGATGTCAACGGCAAAATGGAGCCTTTGATAGGCAGGCTTGTGAAGTGGTGGAGAGCATGTTTAAACATGACCTCTAAGCCTCAAAATTTACAGGGTGAAGACACTCATCTTGTGAGAGGGAGCTGGAGAAGGACAGTAAAAAGGTACCATGAAATCCTTACTAGGAATTGACTTACTTGGTTACCTAGTTTATTTAGAAATTAAAATTTATGTGAGGATAATGGCACAAAAATAATCTACTTTTATGTAATGAAAAATCCCTGCATATTTCATAATATTGACTTGTTTCCTATGCTGTGTAAGTGCTCCTGTTAACACATTCACCCATAAGTTCTGATATGAGTATTCCTTCTCTGTGCTCTTTTCCTCCCACATTTGCTGCTTCTCCCACATTTCCTTCCTATGAACTATTGCTTTTCCATTGCTGAGCTGCTCTCAGTGAACTTCTGTTTGGTGTTTTAAAATCTCATCCTTCAAACCTCTCTGTAAAAATGATGAGGTATTGATGGATAGAACAAAGGACAGTGCACTAAAGGGAATCTTTTAAAGGAAGTTTTCCTTTTGATGTGATTCTGTTTGCTGAAAATGATGAAATTAAAATTACTTTCAAATAGAAATACACAAAGTCACAGCAGCAGCTCTAGATTTAGACAAAACCTAGACCTGGATCTTGCAGAGCATGGATTTATCCAAGAGTACCAGAACTAAAATGTGAGCCAGATACAGAAGAAGGACCATTTCTTCTGGAGCAAGGAAAAAGTGTGGTTCTCTCTCACCAGAGACTGGAGATGTGGGCTGTGATCCTTCTCACACTAGAAGGAAAGTAAGGAGCAGTAAGAAGCCACTGACCCGTGTGCCCTCCTGAAGGATGAGAAATTCAAGCTGAAATGTCTGCCCTGTCCTCTGCAAAAGAAGAATCTGAATCTGGTTCTTGCAAATGAGTGTTTGCTTTTGCCACTGGCACCTTGGCAACTTGGATCCAAGCATGTCTGCTTCTGGTTTTGACCAAAAATTGTGCACTGCATATGAGAAGGCTTTCCTAGTGAAGTTTTTATCAAAACCAGTATGGTCCTTTGAAAAGCATTAATGAATTGGAATTTCCTGAAGAAAACATTCCACCAAAAAATTCCTGAACTAACTCTACTCTTCATTTTAGCTAGATTTGGATCCGGTCCTCAATTACTAGAAAACACTTCCTTCCTCTGCAGAGCTGACTAACAGAAATTCTTTAATGAATGAAGACAGACAAGTCATTAGCTTTTTTTTCACAGCCAGGTCTGAAGTGAATAGAAAGAAAAATCCTGTGCAGGCAGGTAAGGCTAGAAATATGTCTGTTATATTAAATAAACATACCAGGAATCAAGCATGCTTTTTAGATAGCTTAAACAATAACAAAGCAAGCTTGTGAATAGGGACTGTACAAATATTTTTTGAATTAATAAGACTCACTTGAAAAGTTTAATCATTGATTTAATTTTACACTTGAGATCATTTGCTGTCCTGTTTCTTTTTAAAGTAAGACTGATGTCATTTTAGAAACATGGAGGCTGAAAATATTTGCAAACCTTAATTTTCACTTAAGGAAATAAAGCCTTCTCAAGTTTATTAGATGTTTTAAAAGCTTTTGTACAAAACAAAAAAGCTCTAAATGATAAAAGTTTTATTCTGAGAAATTATTGGATAAATGAAAGCTGTTCTCTTCTCTTTTGAAGAATATGGGGAAAATCTAAATTAAATACCTGTTGGTGCAAAACTGCATTTAATTTTTGACTGCTCTGCTGTTAAATATGAATATAACATCCAGAGCTTCTTGTTAGATACTGAAGAGTAACAGCTTTCTTCTTTTTCTTACTTTTTTTGTTGCTTTTTAATCTCATTAGTAAAGGAAACCAGTAAGGTTTTTTCAGTTACACATGATAATCGTGTTCTAGCTCTGTGCTGTTTGATGGGAACTGGGTGTGCATCATGGCATGGTTTTCTGTGAAAGATAACAAGTTTTCCTCAGAAAAGAAGGGAATAGTGCATTCCAATGGTTTTAGATAATCTGGTTGAAAAAATGATAGGAGTGGTGAGGATTGTATTTAACAACTTAGATCCAACTGGTATGTCAAGAAAATTTTTAGGAATACCTGAGCTGATTTTTTTTTTCTGAACATAGAAAAATGGTGTTGAGTTTTGTGGTCAAACCAATGCCTTAGATTATTTGTGTTGAGTGTGAATTGACAGAATTAACTATGTGTTTAGTTTAAAAAAAATCTTAATAACTGTTTAAATCAGTGTAAAAAATTGTATTTACACTTTCCAGTCAGAGAATACCTGCAGTATTTTAGTAGCCAAGTCAGAATAAATTTTCAGTCTTTTAGAAAACCAAAGTGAGGAAATCACTTGTAACTGTGTTTGTTTTGATTTTAACAACAATAACAGTATTTTGATTTCATGAGTCTTGGCATGCTGGAGTATTCCAGAGAACTGGAAAATATTAATGTTGTGCCAATATTTTAAATGGGTAAGTGGGACAATCTGGTAATTATATTCCTGACAACTTGACATTGACATAGGGCAAAATAATAGCATAGTTGATACAGGGCTTTACTACTCAAAATCCAAAGTAGTGTAATGTCATTAAAGTCAGTCAGTGTGGGTTTATGAAAACAATTCTTGTCAAAGCATCTTTCAGTGAGATTACACATTCCTGCTGATAAAGGTAAATGATGCAATATACATTGTACAAAATATTTGACTGTTATCACACAACATTCTTAGAAAAGGGCACATTATAAAATCAACACATGACATATTATGAAGATTAAAACCTTGTTAGTGGTTTAATCTCCACATACACTCCTCAATGAGCGTTTATCATCTGGATGTGTTTCCAGATTTTTTTTTTTAATGGTTCAGACTAAATTATAATCTGATATTTTTATCAACAGTCTTGAAAACACTGCATTCCTAAATACCTTCACACAGTGAATCATACGAAAATGAAGAGTAATGAAGAAAACTGATTAACAGGGCCTTTATTACCAACAATAAAAAATGTGTTATAGTCCCAATAATAAAAATGCAGGCAATGAACTTAAAATATTTGATTCTTTCCTGGGCTGCAGTAACCATGAAAATGGAGAGTTGGCACCATGGATATATAGCTGATCATGATCTCAGTCTGATTCATGCCTATAAAAAAGGTATAATGAAAACTAAGGAAAGTGAGTGGGAAGCTTGCATTACCTCTCTATTTGTCATGTTTACAGCTCTGGGGTTATTGTATTTTGTTGGAGTGTCTCTGCTCTAAGAAAAAAGTTTAAATAACTTGAAATAGTTCAGAAAAAAACTCAGAAATGTAATTGAAAGATGAAATATGAGAAATATGACTGAGAATGACAATCAAACTGCTAAAGGGACTTGCCTTTTCTGAGGGAAAAAAAAAACTGTGAGCAGACTGAAACACTGAGAAAAAGCAGAGAAATGTGATTATAATTTTATGGGGGTTATTTGTTTGTGTGCTGTGGTTTGGTGTTTGGTTTGATTTTGGGGTTTTTTGGGGTTTGTTTGTTTGTTTTTGGTGGTGGTGGTGGTGAGTTTGTTTTTTTGTTGTTTGTTTGTTTGCTTGTTTTTCTTTTAATCTAGCAAAGTTATGTACAGATGCATGGAGATTGAGAGAACATAGACTCCATGCAGAAAACTTTTACCATGTAGGAGTGAGAGAAATTATCTAGATACAATCTACCTAAAATAACAGTAATCTTCCCCATCAGTAAAATACACTTAATTAGTGATATGTGCTTATGTAATGACATGATTTGTTGTGATAAAGGGTTTAATATCTATAATATTAGCACCAGATCACTGCATGTTTTTCCTTGTTCCAGAAGGGCTTTCACTGGAGACAAACATATGCTGCACCAGATTTCAATATATCTGTGAAGAATAACAACATTCTGGTCTATGGCCATGTTTTATTCTCTAGGTCTATGGTTAAATTGAATTCTGGTGAAATAGCTAAGTGCTGTTCCAAAGGCCCACAAAACTACACTGTGTTGTGCCAGGGGAGGTTTAGGTTGGACATCAGGAAAAGCTTCTTCACCCAGAGGTTGTTTGGACACTGGACCAGGCTCCCCAGGGCAGTGGTCACCCTGGCAGAGTTCAAGGAACATCTGGACACTGCTTTGTGACACAGGGTGTGACTCTTGGGGATGTCCTGTACAGGGCTAAGAGTCAGACTTGATGAGACTTGTGGATCCCTTCACATTGAAATATTCTGTAATTCTATGATACATAGCATGAAAAAGAATTCTTGCAAAAATGCACATTACAATTGATAGAGGCTTGGGGCTATACTAAATGCAAGACTTGGCTTGTAGCTAATGTATTTAATCCTTTCACAAAAGCAGTAATAAATTACAAGTAGTTGAAAGGGACGCTTGTAATTCTTGCCCTGGGAAAGTTAGGGATGCTTCAAATTGGAAACATGTAAAAATTCAAAAGCTGTTTGCTCTGCTGATAGCAGAGCATGTTGTCAGTCTTTGACCACTGGCATGGAAAGCAAAGAGATGGGTAAATACCAGAAAGGTAGCAGAGCTTTAGGGAGAAAAAACAAACAAACAAACCCCACAACAGAATGAATGAATTAATATTGAAGCTCATTAATATTTTTATGTTGTTGGTGTTGCTGTATCCCCTAGCTCTGACACCTAGGGCTACACATGTAGTTAAAGAAATGGGCAGTAGATTGGGGAAAATACAAAATCAGAGAATTGACTTGACAAGATACTGACCCAAGAAAAACTCTGGAAGGCAGAGAAATCTTTGGAGCAGCCCAGGAAAAAAAAAAAAATCCTGTGCCAGCTAGGGAAGAGGCAATGTTAGATTACCCAAATGCATTGATTCACAGGATCTCCCCAGCACCATATTTCAGCAGAGTCATCCAGGTTTTAAAGTTGGCTTCCCCTGGTAAACATCCAGGGTGCTGATGATACCAATTCATGTGCCTGCTTTACTGCAGGGGAGATTGGATTTGCTGTCTCCTTTCTCCCAGATGGTGCAAACTGTAAGCTTTATTCCCAGTAGGCAAATAGGAGCTGTCACCTGCAGTGCAAACATCAGTGTAAAGAACCCCTGGTGTGCAGCATTCAACACAAAACAGATCCTGTCAAGATCATCTTTGTACCGACAGGCAGGAAGGAAAAGCAAACACGCTCTGCTTATACTCATTTACACGTTATGTTGCCATAAGCTTTCTCCAAATATTATGTAGATGGAAAAGTAGACCTCATGCTGCTGTAAATCAGTAGCTGTGCTGTGGTGGCAGGAGAAAACAGTTAAGGGATTCAGTTTTCTTCCAAGAAAAATCATACTTTTCAATTCCATCTGAATCAGGGCCAAAGGAATATTCCTTATCTGGCTGCAATAAGCGTTCCTTCAAGCAGGGATATTATGACCATCACACCCTGCTCAGGCAAGGTCTGCACTGCCAGGACGTGGAGAGGGATTAATCCATGGGATATGGGTGCCTCTTAGACCAAGAGACCCTGAGGGATTTAGGCACCCACCCCCCCTGCACTTTAAAGAGGATTGGGTTCTTGCAGCCTCACAACCTAGGAGTTCCCTCAAATTTCTCTTCATAAGCAGCAGTTCATATTTTTATTAAGGAAACCACAGATGAACTTTGTGCCTGGGAATACTACCACACACATCCTGAGCTGGAAATTACTGAGCAGGAATCAGGGTTTTTAAATTTATGCATTACTGCAAAATTGCTGCTGCACAACAACATCACTGTCTTAATGTCAACACTTTTTTTTCTTGTACTGGAAAAAAAAGAAATAATAATCAGACAAATATCTTGATTTGGTTGCACCAAACAAAACTTTAGTATGCAAAGCACGACAGCACAACTCAACAGAGAGAGCTGTGATTCAGGGCAAGGCAGGACTTAGAACTCCTTTTCTTTGTTTCACACTGACCCCCAAAATTAAGAGGTAGCTAGAACAGCTCCTCTGTCTCAAGTGCATTCTCTCATCAAGTGAAGTCTGCTCATTGTTCACTATTTCAGATAATCTGCCTTTTGAACAGGACAGACTGAATCCTAAATAAGCAGTGATAAAATCTACAGCTAGAATTTTGTGCAGCATTTCACGTGACCCCAGACTGTAGAATGTGAACATCACCAACCTCTCCACCCCTCTTCATGTACAGTCATTTCTCTCAAGAGAACCACAGCATCCCTTTACTCTGTGTGTTATTTCTCAGCTTGCCTGCTGTCACCTTTCAGTTCTCTGTAGTCTTTGGGTGGGTGCTGGATTAACCACGTCCTGAATGCAGAGACAGAGGCTGTCTCAGTGTAAAGACAGATTAGGTTGAATAAGCTTTATTATTTCATGAATAACTTCTCCATAGTAACTATTCTGCTCCAGAATCTGCTGACCAGACTTAGTGCACAAGTGAATGACTTGTGCTGAGTCTGAGTTACAAAGTCCCATAAAGCCCAAACTGGGCAAGTGAAGGAACCTCAGCTCTCCCAAAACATACTGAGGACAGTGGAGAAGCTTCTTGGTTCTGGAAGGAATCACCCAATGGTGTGGTGAGCATTAAGATGAGTATAAATAAGCCCAACTTTACTCCAGCAACTCTTTCCAAACCATACAGATGTCTGCACTTGATTTCCCACGTTTCAGCTATGTCTTCCTCTGGATTTATGCCTGATGTGTTCTTTAAAATTATATTATCCAACTTTCTATTGTCTAGACATTGCGGCCTCCCATTTGTAGTAGATATTTCATTGTCTAGAAAGATTTTTGTGGTTTATTTTAACATAAGGGCAACTAATTCTCCCAATGCCTGTTCAGAGCTATCTTTTCTTTGCAGGGACACAAGCCCACATGTTTAATGGGATCCTAGTTGGAAAATATAAAAGATTTTGGTACTAATGTTTTACAGTTTATCCTATGAAGGATCACCCACTTTGCACAGCCTAATTTGGAACAAAGAAGAAAGAGAGAACAATAGAGAAAGTCAGAGAAGAACATGCCCAGGATTCTGCAGCACACAGGTAAACAAGACCAAAACTCTGACTCCAGGCTCTATTCCAATGCATATTTAATCACTTTGTGTAAAATATGAAAGCCATCACAAGAAGAATTTTGAAGGCTTCCAGCCCAAAAAATTCTGGCACTTTTCTGGAATGTGGTAAGTATGGGGCAGTGAAGGTCTTTGAAGTCAAGCAGGGTGTGCTTCAATGCAAGGCTCCTGAGGAAAAGCAGAGCTGCTCTTCCTTACCCCTGTCAAGTGTGCAGGTAGGGGAGAGGAAGAGGAGGCTGAGTGTGCTCTGAGGAGAATCCTCTGCAGTGAGAGAGTGAGGTGTGTTCCACTGCCTCTCTTGAGAGTCATGACTAGACCTTGATTAGAGGCAAAAACCTCATACTTCAGGCACTGTGGACACCAAAAAATCTTTAGGAAGTCTAAAGTCTTCAGCTGTGGACACTGAAGTACCAAGATGAAACACGCAGTGTTCAGGATCCAGATAGCAGCTTGGTCTTTTGAAGGAAACAGCCTCCCATACACTCACTGTGGACAGGAAATACTAACAGACCAAGGTTAAATGTGCTTCCCTGTCTTTGGGACATATTCAGTAA
Source organism: Cisticola juncidis (assembly GCA_013400215.1). NCBI lineage: Eukaryota > Metazoa > Chordata > Aves > Passeriformes > Cisticolidae > Cisticola > Cisticola juncidis. The sequence continues at coordinate 1,346,026 of VXBR01010119.1, read as the reverse complement.
TTTAACTGCCACATACCTTCTATTTATTCCCCTAAATGGATCTGCTGAAAGCCTTTATGCTGATTAATTTGTAGACCAAAGAAGGCCTCTCTAAAAAACTTTGTCATAGGAGGACAGGGATTTACAAATAGATCAGCTCGGGCAAATCCTATTTTTTGCCAAAGCTGGACTCCTTAAATCATGTTTTGGGCTTAAGAAAAATGCCTCTACATTCTTATTCTGAGTGCCTCTGATCTTCTTCATGGTTGAAACACACAAGATGAATTAATTAGTGTGTTCTACATCTGGAGCAGCTCTCCTTTCAGCTGCCAAACACAGGTTCCCGACACCAGTAGAGTATCCCATGGTACTGGAGATATTTATTTCCATAGAATAAATGGATATAGAACAGAACTTTTGACAGATATGCAGCATATGCAAGTTAGTAAATTGTCCTGCAGTGCCTAAAAGGGTGCCACTTTCCCATTAAATATAATTGAATCACACTGAATTTATGAAGGCAAAGAGTCTGCCGTATGTGTAAGATCTGATTCAAACAATCTTGAAATAAGCAACATAAAACAACAAAGGACTTCTATTTTATTTCAATCATTGTCATGTAAACTATTTCTAGATGTAGAATGTTAATTCAGAAAAATATTTATTTCAATGTACTTACAAAAATCTGATTTTTTTTTTAATCCAAATTAATCAGTAAAATAGAAAGAGCAAAGTTTTCCCTAAATAAGACAAGGAGAATCATGGCCTTGGACTTGCACTGTTACATTGAAAACACATGCACTGATGATAAGAGTGATGATTAATAAAATACAAACAGCAAGCAAGTCCTGCCATCTTGGGAGTACATGGTCTTTGGACAAAATCTATTATTTCATTGTCAAACACAGAAACATCATCAAATACTTTAATTTTTCACCACCAAGCATAACTTTGTATTTTACCCATGCTGATTTGTGTCCTGAAATTTAAAATGCATTTGTGATTTTCGTGGCTTCCTTAACACCACTAAGGGTGGCTCATCTTTAACACCAGATGAAGATGTAACCTTGCCAAAGCCCAGGTGGAAAACAATTTGGCTTTATACCCAAAGATTGTAAGAGGCCAACTCTTAGCTCTGAGAATGGAAAGATGCCAGATGGAGGCCAAAGCTTTTAAGCCTGTTGTTAAACTGAACCTATGTAGCCACCATTTCTTCTGCCACATAGGCTTGTAGCCTAAGTTAATCAGCCTGCCATTTCACATCTTTAGCCAAATTCCAACGTGCAAGCATAAGAAATGAAACCTTATGTATTACTAAATATAGCGGAAGTCCCATCCACAGTTTTAATTAGCTAAAGGAATATATCATTTCATTCTAAGATATTTAGACAACATCAGGTACATCTCAGCAAGCTGGAATTTATAAGTTTAAATTTGCTTTCTATTTTATTATGAACAATTCAGTGATTTTTCCTTAAAAACAGCTCAGTGAATGTTTCCACTGCTTTGTAAAATCACAGGACTCTCATAAACAATTGCAAAACTGAATTCTAAGGCTACAGATGTACAATGTAGAGAAAACGTAGAGAAATCAGGCATTCGCAATTTATTCTGTCTATAAATGTACATATGAGTGTGTGTTTATGCACATATACAGGCATGAACAATAAAAACTGCTCAAAGGGAAAACTATTCTGAAACTGCAGAAGTTGTGCTCAAGCTGTTCTACCTAAGACCAAACAGTGGCTCCTATATACTAATTTCTTCGTGTGGAATAAACTGTAGAAAGTGAATGGTGACATATGGTTATTGACACCCTGCTATAAAAAGGAATGTACACAGCAAACTATTTCTAGCAATTATTTCCACATCTTGGAAAATCCTGATCCAACTGTAAAAAGTCATGTGAAAGAACGTGATGGATGGACAATGACTTGAACCATTTAAAGCTGCACTAAAAAACTTCTGAAGGATTTACTTAAAAGAAACAGTGGAAAAGAATTAGTTTCTTTTTACTTATTTTCCAGCAGCCCTCTTAGGAGTGTGGTCCTGTTGGGATCTTTGTCCAGACCTGAGCCTTGAAGCAGCTCACCAGAGATCTGCACTAAACCTCCAGGCATTTTTCTCTTTTACGTACTGGAGGAACCCAGAGCTACTCACACTGCACCAGCTGCTAAGCACTGAAATCTGGCTGCACTGAATTTAGCCTTAGGAAACTTAAGAAGTCATTTTCACTTCAGCTATAAATCCGGTCTTTGGATTGAGTCAATTAAGGATTTGATGTTCGGCACGTCCAAATGAAGGACTGAGCACTGGTGGCTTGCCAGTAATAACCCAATATATTGCAAGATAATAATGTATCTTGTGAATACCAGAAAGCTCAATTATATTAAAAGCCTTCAGCTTAAGCAAGGCCTTTTCCTTGATTTCTGTCTCTATTTAATTTTCAGGCTGTGACAGTAACTACTTCATCGTGTGCTGGTTGGTTTCCTCAGAGCATTAAAGTACACAGTAAGTCAGACACAGCCATTTCAAAGATGCAAACAGGGAGGGAGAGTCACTCTGTGCCAACTTGTCCTGGAAATGTACATAAAATATGGTTTAATCATCATCATGATATAACTAGAGGGATTTATTAATTTAGGTTTCATTAACTTAACCATTGATCTCCTAATTCTGAAATTTAATAACTACTCTAGAACTGTGCAGAGGAATTTTAATAATTTTCCTGTTAATAAGCAAGAGAATTTCAAATTAAGGTGTGTTATTGCATTCCTTTTAGCTAATTCATTTTAGTGCACTTGTTTGTAGTTCCAAGAAGAAAAAAAAAAGAAGGAAAAAAAAAAAAAGAAAAAAGAAAAAAATGCCCTCAAAGGATAGAAAATAAGTTTCAAATTTGACATTTCCTTCAAGCTTTAGTTCCATATAAACTTGGACTCCCCTATTAAGAACTCACTGAATTTCAAAAGACATTTGTGTGACCAATCACTCAATGAGATTTAAAAAACAAATCTATATGTATAACAATAATATTATTTTTCATTATTCTGTTGAAATCCATACCTGAATTCTCAAGAAATCACTCCTTAAAGTAAAAGCATATTCCTATGTATTTCTCATATGTTTCTCTTGCTTCTGAATGGGGGGAACTGAAATTAATTTAATCACCCAAGCCCCTTCAGTGTGCTCAGTGACTGTCTTACATCCTTCAACCTTTTCTCACAGCTGAGCCTGACTCTTCATTTTGCTTCTGACCATTCCACTTCCAGGTCACTGAGTTTTGAGCCCCCAAAATACAAAAGATGATGGCTGTAGTGGGGTACCACACAGGTGAATTTATAAATGAAAATTATTTTGAGTACCCGAGGTGCAAGAAGAATTCCAATGCAAAGTTTCAAAAGATTTCTACCTTATATATACATTCTTTTCTCTAATTCTTATACAATCAGCTACAGCACTGAGCTGGATGGACAAGACAAAGCTGTTGGGCATCAGCACAACTACTGTTAAAACTTAGAAATTTGTTAAAACAGTGGGCTGTGGTGCTGCATAACTAAATTAACCACAACATCTTGGAACAGACCATGAAGCACATTTCCCATCAGAAAAGAGCCCTTAGCTTGACAAATCACCACAAAAGCCATATAAAAGAATCCCTTTCAGAGTTAATTTCAATGTTATTATAAAAATCCAGCTTTCCTATCCACAGACAGAAATCCTTTCACTCACAGACAGTAAGAGGGTAAGAACCAGCCTAACACAGCCTCGAGGGTTTGGAGAGACAAAAGCAGGTTCCTGCTGCCTTCACTGGTTTTGAAACCTGAACATGGTTGTTGTGCACACTCAGGATATGGCAAACAAAGAGAAGGGCTGAAGCAGGAACTACTGAGAGCATCTCGTGCCTTCCCACAGCTCCTAAACCATGACAACAAGTTCTCTCCAAATTTCACAAAAAGTCGAGCAAAGGCTAGATTTAGCACCAACACAAGGAACCTTACCAGCAGCAAGATGGTTCTTTATAATGCCAGTAAAAACACAGACATTTCAGAATAGATCTGCTTTACAGGCACCACAGTGCGAGCAACAGGACTAAAATAACCATCTCATGTCTTTGCAAATGTTTACTTTTACATACATGAAACTCAGGTTGCAGTGATTTGCTCTGCTTCTTGAAGATAGTCTGCAGCATGCTGTGCTCTGACCAGCACATCTGTTAATATTAGTAACTAGTTATTAGCCAGACATGGCACCATGACAGGGATCTAGGCTGTCTTGGAATGGTCTTTATCCAAGTCCAAGCAGTCCAAAATTCTGCTGGTAAAATGAGAGGGAAAGAAAACAACAATAAAAAAGTACAAAGAAATTAGCACTTTGAGATGTAATATAATGGGCAGAAGATTTCAGAATAGAAATAAACTAGCTATTTTTATATATTTTAACAGGGGAAACACTTCAGTTTTGTTGCTGGCAATTTTATTTTCCATTTGGTTTTGAATACATGTAAATAAGGCCATGGCTCAGAACAAAGAGATTGGGTAGAGCAGAGAATGTAATGTGTAAGGGTAATGTGTAAGCTCCTCTTTGATGTTGAGCAGTTCCCTCCACAGGCAGCTCAGTTTGTCCAGAATCCAGCTTTAACAGCAGCTTGATCAAATTCACATGCAGTGAACCTGTCCCCTGGGTGTATTTCTGACTCCTGAGGGATTGATCAGGGATTGAGCAAACTTCTTACCTGTTTTGTCACCAACATTCTCTTGTGTACCTGCTGCACTGTTTCTTAACACCAGAGTGTGTAACTGCCCCCAGAACACCAGAAAGAAGGGCAGTTAAACCAGTGTTCTTTACATTTTTTATTAGGTTTCTGCTTTCAAAAACAGATTGGGAATTTGCCAATCAGATGCAAAGCAAGCTTAGAGAAACCAAATAACACCTACAGCTGTAGTAGAATGATCTAAATATTTTCCATGGTTCACAATCTACAGCTGTTGGCAACTAGTGAATATCACATATAAATACCCTTTATAAGAGATGTATCTTTATTTAAAACTTCATTCTTATATAAATAAAGTATTTCACGAAAGTAATGTCAAATTGTTTACAGTGATATGAAGCAGTCTCCATGTGTCATTTATTCCTATTTCCATGCAAAAAATGTTGAAAGAGCTAAAACATTCTTGGCTTCTAAAGAAGAAACCATATTGGATCTTTCAGCTATTTCCTTTGGGAGGACATTAAAGTCAACCCTGAAACATCAACAGGACATCTAAGGAAAAGGAATGGTAAGAGAGAAATCACAAAAAGAAATGATGATAGTTGTGGGGGTCTTGAAAGTTAGATAAACATTTCATGATTTAGCTGGCTTAAAAACATTAGCCTTGCTATTGCCTGTAACAGTATTGCACTGCAGTCACCCTTTGTACAAATGATATCAGGATATCTATTTTACTCTCTCCCAATTAAAAAGTTCATGTTTCTTTTCCACCAAGACTTGCAGATAATAAGAAAAAGGAAATATTGAAAACAGCTTTTGAAGGTAACTTCAAAGTTTCCTTTTTGGCTGATAACACAAGATTTTTCTTCCACCAGTTCACCCAACCACACCCTTCTTGTCAGCTCTTAAACATGTTTTTCAACTATTCCTCTACTCATTGTTCATTAAATTTTCTTCATTTCCTCTGCTAAAACTCTTCTTGCTTATTATCCAGAGACTCTTCCATTTTATAACTTTTTCAAAACTATCTGTTTTTCTGTCCATTAGTCCTAACCATGGTCATGGTCCTTCTACTCATCAAATGGCTTGTTAGAAAAAAAAGAAACACCCCATTTCCATGAACTGGAGATTACCTAGGGAAAACACAACCCCAAATAAAGAGAAAATTATATATTTCTCATTACAGCTTTCAACTGTGAAAGAATGTCAAGCTTTTTTCATGCTTGGCTCGGCAATAGGAAAGACACTAGGTAAAGATATTATTATTATTATTATTATTATTATTATTATTATTATTGGCAGATAGGTTTAATTTTTTTTTTCTTTTTGAAAAGCAATATTTAATTGCTGTGGCAAATTGACTCTAATATTCAACAGAAGAACTGTTAAGTGGATTGCTTTACTCATGGGAAAGGTCATGCAGAAGTGGGTGGAGCTGAAACTGGGAGAGGGAGAGGCAGGTCATAGCAGCCTTGGGAGCAACAGCTGGTATATGAAGCCTCCAGAACCCAGTGATAACTTTTTGGGACACTTGCAAAAATCAATGTAGGCCATAAGCCATAAGTGCTTTCCAGAAGTCTATCTAAGCAGCTTAGCTAAGCCCTCAGCCACAGGATGAGCTTCAGGTCAGAATTCCTCTGGGGAAAATGCAGCAGGTTAGAAAGATCACTCTTGCTTTGGATGCTCTCTGGAGGAACAGGCCTTTATTTACCAGAATATTTCAAAAGACAAATTCTCTAATGCCTTGGACAAGAATCCCAATGATCCAGGAGCATCAGCCTGACTGGCCCCAAATTGTACCTCAGATATCTTTTGATTTTTTGTGGGCTAGTGGAAATGTAATAATTTTCAGACATCCAAACCAACCATCTGCACAGGATGATCTGATCATCAGCAATGTATTCTGTGCCAGCTGGCCAAGCACAGCCTACACACCTCAGTGAATCTGTACTTGTCCTTTCTCTTGAGCAACATTTGTCATGTAATATGAGGAAACCAGCTTGGTTTTAAGGCTAGCTCCAACCTCATCAAAGTAAACACAAGACTTTCCAATGACCTCAGTGGAATTTGGATATGGCCCTTCACCTTCTTCTGTCTTTGAAATATAGATGAAGATTTTGAAAAGTCCTCTGTGGCTCTGCATATCTTTTCAGCATCTAAGCCTGGAACCTCTGTTTACACAGAGCTGGGTGGTTCGCTGCTTCTCTTTCCAGCTTCTTTTTTGTTGTTGTTTTTTACTGATATATTAAATCCTTTAAACAGAGGCTTAGCATACTTAATTTGTTTCCCTTTACTGACCTGAGCTTTTGAAAACCAGATGTTAATCCTGAGCCGCACTTCTATGGATTTTACACCTCATATCAACAGTACAGCTCTGCTCCTGTTGCTGGAGAAAACAGCTGAGTGACCAGGTCTGTACCTGCCACAGACTCCACTTTCAGAAAAAATAATAAATAAAAGAAACACTTGTCTTTCATGATTTTTTTTTAAATTTTACTGAAGAACTCGTGGAGTATCAAGGCCAGCATCCAAAACAACACAATATTTGCAGGCTTGAATCATAAAGAAGGTGCAAATGACTGTGTGACTTCAAAGCAAGTGTCTAATTCCTTCAAGCAGTGAAGTCACAAGACACATGCTTCAACAGGCATGAACCCAATAAAGGTATGAGAGTATGCTTATCCCTAAATTGATGTATCCTATGTGAATCTGAAGGATATAATATTGGCTGGCCTTTTCTCCCTCTCCCCTCCCTAAACCACTTGAGATAAATTTTAAAATATATTTATTTCCATTTTCAACATGAGTAAATGAAACAGGAACATATGTTCATTGTTCTGACCCCAGCCATCAGCCTCACCTGTCTTTCCTCAGCTGATCTGTCCCTTCTTTGGTGAGCACCTTTTTAGGCAGCTTCAGCTTTGTTTGAGGGAAGGATGCAGCAACAGTTCTCTTCCTACGGCAAGGATCAACATAAGATTCATTCCACAAAACATTCTGTCCAGCATTTCTGCTGAGGGATGATCTCTTTCTTTCTTCAGAAGCAGGGTGGCCTTTTCTGCAGTTTAGTTTTCCTCTTTGCTCTTATTTCACATTTTCTGAACTATATTAAATAGTACAGGCTTCACAATTTCCAGCTACAAAATAATATCCTTTGGTTTCATTTGGAATCACAAATATGCTGAAGGACAGACATGTCCCTAACTGCAGTCACCAACCAGTGCTCCCTGATGGGGACACTTGAAAGATTGCTTGGGTGCAGTGCCCAATCAGGAATACATCCTCAGCCCACAGTAAATGCAAGGCAGTTGTGCATGGTTTGTCTAAACATCAAAATACATATTTTTAATATTGCACCAAAATGTATTCTTAATCTCCTATTTTAAACTTTTTAGGACAAGAGTTCTCGCTATTTATTTCAATTATATCATAATAAACATAATAGGTTCCCAATCTTATTTATAAGACCAACTGTAGAGAAGTGGAATTACTGGAGTCCCTATGGTAATAAAATAAAGCTATTGTAATCTAGACATACTTTAAAATATCAGTTAACCAAATGTTAAATCAATGGATTTCAACAAAATATTTTTTTTTTTTGCCATGCATCATCACATTATCTTATCTGGTCCCTTAACTGCAAATATTATTTAAAAAGCTCCTAAACACTAATTGAATCCTGAGCTCCAGACCACAGAACAGTGCATCCTGGGCCACAGTTCAGAATGGGCTGCCCTTATGTGCTTGAACTTTCTTAGCAGCTGGCTACACAGAATTTTCAAGAGGATTTCATTTTTCTTCCACATTTCTCAAAAATGTCTGTTTCTTGAAGATCATCAGTTCGTGAATGAAAAGGGAAAACAAGGGGATCAACTGTTAACAAAGGAAATACTTTTGTGGTTTTAAACTCTGTTACTAAGGTATTTTATAATCTTCTACCACTTAGGGAGAATGAATCTTTCTTATCTATTCTGTCAAGACATTCTTCATGGAAGAATTTAGATATATAATTGGTAGAGAAAACAAAAAATAAAAGCCTAATACTCCTCTGGTTTTCCTGAAGACTGATCCAAAGCTATTACAATTTTTGTGTCAAAATCCCTTTTGTGTGCAAAATTATGGACTGTGTTATATCAAAGACAAGTTCACTGCTCGCCAAAAGCAATAAAAGTCCAGTATTGTTTAAAACACAGAAATAAAGCAGAAGCTTAGAAGTGAAATAATTGACACTCTTGGTTAGGAGGTACAGAACTGAGGCACTTCTAACCTTTGTAGGAGCTGCTAGTACTTACCATCTTGATTTATTTATCACTTATTCCTTAAAAATCATCCCCAAGAAAGAATTTTCAAGTAGTTTTGAGGTGAAGGATCAAATTCAGTCTTTGAGCATATGGAAATAACTCCAAGTTTTACTATATATTACCCAGCAAAATAACCTAAGTGATCTCAGCCTGTTCTGAAAATGGGACTTGGGTATCCTTATTTCACAGACATTAAATATGATTCAGGAGCCAAAAGCCTGAAGATATTTTAGAAGTTGTCTACTTGTGCTGACTTATACTTCATTCCAGGCTCTGATTCTTTGTGAAGGTGTGGGTATAGGAATGCACAATAAATTACACTCTTGTTACATAAATTCTGCTAAATGCAAAACAAACTCCTCTGAATAAACATCAGGTTAATTCAGTCAGGTTATTAATTGTCAACCTAAAGACAGATTTCTCTGAATATTAAGTATTGAATATTGAGTATTGAATATTTTTCTGAATTTTCCCCCCAGCTGGACCAGTTGCTGTAATAGAAGGTGTTGCATTCTTTTGATCAGTGGACTGGGCAAACCAATTGTGAAGAGCAGAGAAGAAAATTAGCTTACATGGGTAAGATGCATTTCTGAAGAAATCTTTCTAGATACCTAAAGGCAAAGTTATTCATCCATGCAAAAAGGACATCAAGAGTGGTACCTTCTTCAAGTTTCTCTGGGTAGTTTTAACAAGGAAAAACAGTTTGTGAGACCAGGATATTAATATTATGGAAGCACAACTAATAGCACATCCATGTTATAGATATACAGGGGAAACTACTGTACAGAAAAACAATAGAAAAAGAAAAAATATTCTAATAATTTGGCTCATATGGACTTCTTTATGCTAGAAATTATACAATATATGCTCTAATACATGTATTTCTTGGCTAAATTGCAGCTATAAACAGAAAATATGAATTCATTCTGCTGTTTGACCTTTGTACTTGAATTTAGCAACCTTCCACAGGAAATTCTTGCTTACAAATCAACACAAGATCAAAATCACATTTCTCATTTCTTTCAGTGTTAGAATCTTAACATGCAACTCTGAACTTTTTTTTTTTAACAGATATGTATATTATTTTATATTATGTAGCAAAATAAATTTTTACAGGGAGTGCAGTTCTTGGGTGTGTCTGGTACTTAGTTTATCTACTTTGAAGGGTTTTTCAAGGGCTGTGTCTGATTGATGGGTCTCTGCCCACAATGAACATAACGTGAGGCAGATCTTCCTCCCAGCACACATTCTCCTCTTTCAGCATATGCTTGCTCTGGGACAGTTATTTGGCATAAGTCAGCTGAAATGAAAGAATAACTTTCTTCAAAATTCTGAAGCCTCAGCTTAATGCCTTTTGGTAACAATAACATGTGAAGATGACAAAACCAGTTGGAACAAGGTGAAACACCAAGCATTTTATAACTGCAATTCGAACCCCACTCACTGTCAGTCACTCAGATGTTGGTCCATATTAATTTTTATACCTTGATTGGGTAAATCCAGAGTAAACTAATGAATGTGGTGTGATTGGGAAGTATAGTTCTTAATTAAATTTCATGAAAACAATGCATTCAGCAGTGCTATAGTTAAATATCCATTGATATTTGCACAAATGACAAACAATATTTGCACAAAAAGACAAACTTCACAGGCTGTCCAAGAAAATCTCTCTCACAGAAATCAGGGAGAATAAAATTGAAAAGATGTAATTTTATATCTATCAAAATATATATATGCAGCAAAAAGAAACAAATAGAGAGTAGCTAAAATCAAAGAAAAGCAAACTTGCAGATTTAGAAGAAGCAAGGGCTCAAAACATTTGTCTGTTTAATTCAATCAAGATCAGTCATTTTTCATACACGTCTTAGCTTCCAAATCACTTTGAGAGATCCCAAATCTTTGGATCACTTTAATTTTGGCTTCTTTTGTCAAGTGTGGAGAGTTGAGGGCAGAATCAGGCACAGGACTTAGAGACACACCAGAGTCATTTATTAGCTAATACATATAGACATAGGCTAGAACAAGTGTATTGTGAGGAAAAGCTATGGCTTGCCATGATGATGACACATGGCAGAATATAACATAAAATATATTCACAGACAGAATTACAGTCACCTGAGAAGTGTCTGCTGGTCGTATTGGCACCAAGGAAATGCAGAAGTGTTCAGTTCTGCTGTTCATTGAAATATACTGATCACCAGTATTGCTGATCACCATCTGAATCTACCTCTTTTCCTCAGATTTTATACCTTTTCCTCGTGTTTTTCTTCTGAATAATTGATTAGTAACTCTTTATTTACAGAGCATTCTCATTTCTTTGTTTCCATCTCTATCATGCAGAATTTACTGCACTGTGTGCTCTCACAGGTTACTGGCTGCTGCTGCTCAGTGCTTGCTGCACCTGGATCACAAGCTGAACCTGCTGAATGCAGAGCCAGGTCACACCACTGGATGTGTAAATCCAGTGGAAAACTTCAACCTGCAGCTGACCAGGACACTGCACTCCCTCTAACTCCACTATGTGCTACCTGACAACTTGATCTCTGCAATTCACACTGAGAGATGAAATCACATTCCAGCCATGTGCTCCATGCTCTGGGTTGATGCCTTAATGATCTTTCTCAGCAGAGCTTCTGTCCTTTATCAAACTTTATCAAACTTTACTGCAACTGTACTCAGTCACAGCAATCTGTGCCTTTGGCACCACTGAGCTGCTCCCCAGCAGGGAAGGATTCCTGCACTCAGCTGTCCTCATGTGCAGATGTGTCACACAGATGTTCAGAGCAGTAACTCACAATCTGTCAGCTACTAGGACACACTTTCCTTCTTCAGCCACCAAACTCCAGATGCAGAGGTGAAAGTTTTCGGTATTTCAGTTTGAAAATGTGTCACAGGCTAAAGTCTTCCTTGCAAAAACTACATTCATAGAGTAAATCCAACTTGTGTTTCCATGGAGGACTGGGAATCTTTATCAAAGCATGATGACTCTAATCCATTGCTGAGCTCACTATTTTTAAGTTTTCAGTCTTGTTCTAAGAAAAATGTTTTAAGAAAAATGGGGGAGACCCAATGTTGAATTTCATCCTAGACATTAACTCCTTAGTGTCACTGAGGTTCTGTACATTTTATGGAGCTTTGACATGGCAGATAAAGAAAGTCTCTGTGGAATGATACAGATGAACATTTTTTTCTTTCTCCTGTTTTTTCCATTAGCATTCTCAAAAATGAGAAGTAAAGATCCACTAACTACCATCAACTATTTAAAGACTCCTTCTGCATGGATCATTTGTAGAGCCATTAGAGCAGGTCTGTCACTTAACTCCATATTGAGAGGACAGACTAACAGAATTCCTGCTAGCTCAAGGTTTGGTCCCCTAAGTGCTCATTCTGGATTACCCCAAAAGCATTTGCACACGATGTGACTGGACCTGATAGGAAAAAAGTAAATGTAGAATCTCAGGGGGGAAGGAATAATTATCTCAGTCTTTTCCTTCAGCACCAAGAAAGAAGTACTGTAAGACCCTAACCCACAGCTTGGGCTCAAAGAGACAATTTTTCCTTTCCTTACACTGAAAATTTGCTGTATTTTTCTTTCCTTTTTTTTTCCTTTTGCTTTGGCTTGTTCTTTTTAAACACTCAACAGGTTACTTCAGGAATTTTAGCTATACCTTGATAAAATATCAAAAACATTTCTTCAAACTGCATTTGCTCTTTTTCAGAACAGTGGCTTCTCTGCATTGCTGTTTACAGCTGCATGAGTTAATCCAAATGGTTACGACCAGAAACCCATCAAGCACTCGAATACTATTTAATACAGCTGCAGTGAAGCAATAAAACTCAGAAATTAGGTCTGTCCAGAATTTTTCCTTTCTTACAGATTTCTTTAGAAGAAACTCTACACTTATGACACATTCATTGTTATTACAAAAGCCTTTTGTTAAGGAGAAAAATGTTTGCTTTTTATTTTTGCTTTGTTTGGGGTTTGTTTTCTCCTTGATACTCTAATAATAATACCAACTATCTTGTAGATATTCTAGTTAATGCACATACAAAAATAAAAATAACTTCTAACTTCACACTTATCTTTGCAACATGCCTATTTAGGATCATCTAGCTGTGGAATTCGCTTTTGTTTATTTATTTCTTTTAAAGAGATTTTAACAAATATTCTTTCTGTGCCTTTGTATATCACACAAGTCCCCATGGAAAATCATGCAAAATGTCCTATTAAGTAGAATAAGTTTTGACCCCAGCATAGAACTTAGTTCCACCAAGCAAAGCCCTATAATTATGTTAATTATTAATCATGGGTATAGCAGCTGTTTCCATAGACTCATATTTTTTTCTTCAGATGAAATTTAGAGTACTGTCTCAGGAAGACCTGGAAGGTTTAAATGCCCATTCTGAGTTAAGTGAGTTAAGTGGCAAGTTAAAAACATCAGCATGATGAAGCCTCTTTACTCTTCTTCATGCTGTCTTACTTCTTAAGAACAAAATTTCCTCCTCTCCACTCTCGGTACCAGGTATGATATGATACTGTTGTCTACTGAAACACAAGAATTAAAAGATTTTCTGAGTTGTCTTGACACCTCTACAGTCTCATTTTCAATTTGGACTTGCAGGCATAGTTTGCCACCTTGTGGCAAATGAACTATGAATTTCACAAATTGTCAGATTCCAAACATATCAAAATCTAAGCCCATGGTACAAAACAACAGCCTTTAAACATTGGCTGTCTTTTACTGAAATAAATAAATAGATAGATAAATAAAATCTGAAAAAAGAAAAGTTAAAGTAATCCCCTAGTTTAACTAATTGAAGTACACTTCTGATTCCTGCTGCCAAGGAAAAACATTTAAGCATTGTTCACACCAGCCTTGGCAGTCATATAATCTGTGTAGTCTGCTGACAGATAAGGAACTAAAGGCAAAGGTATGGCCTTACAAAGAGCAAAGCTCTTCTTTTAAGATCAGCAATTATGGTTAAACTGTCAGAAAAAACAAGGATTATAAGTAGCTGATATTTCTGTATGGTGATAAAAACATGAATAAACACTGTAAATTTGGTTTAAGTCAACCAGAAATAAAAGTACTACAGAACTATTTTATGATCTTTTCCAGTCATTTTATACACAAAGAACACTTTGAATAGATTTATATGTATTCAACCAGGATGCTAGGAACAAAGACCTCTCTATCTAATCAGAGCTACAGTTACCCCCACCCTGGGTATTGTTAAGGACAGTAGAATCTGCTTCCTCTTTCTGGGCTATTTACTACTCAAATAGTCAAGAAGAAGTCCTGTAAAGAAGCGTCTTGGACATAAATCTGAAATGTAAAAGACATAAATTACATTGCACTGGGAGAAAAGGGGCTCTGAACCTCTGCCCACCATACCCCAGGGAGGTTCTCTGAGCGTGTGCATGTGAGCACTACTCCCAGCCCTGCTTGATGAGCTATCCCAGACACACCCCTTTCCACCAAGGTTTGGTTCTCTTTTTGCTATTGTCACAACCTGGGCAATCATTTGAAGAGTTTTAAGTCCCCTGAAATACTTTTCTGTGCATTACCTGGGGAAAAAAAAAGCTATATTCTTAATTAGGCAGACTATTTTTGCTAGTTTGCTTGTTTGTTTTGTTGTTTTGTTTGGGATTTTCCTTGTTAAAAGGTTAAGCTAGCTATGGCAATGCCAAGATTTGCTCAGATTTAATAACTCTAGCTTCAGGCTGCCTTGTCTTTTACTTTTCCCAAACATAGATTCAGCTTTGCCCAGAAGTTTCTTTTGGCTCACAGATCTCATCCAGGGAATCTTTTTGTTTTATATGTTTCACTGCTTTGATACAGGCTCTGAGGCATAAGGGAGATGTGAATGAGAAACTCATGTGGCCTAGGCTGAGCAGTGATTTTCAGCAGGTTTTATGGTCCTAACAGATTGATCTCCCAATACCAACAACAGGAGAGGGTAACCAACTCTGTTTCACACAGAAATACTCTCAAAAAAGAAGAGCAGAGCAGTACTTCATTGAAAAGGGCTTCCCTTAGCTGTAAATATTGTGTTTTCCATCAAATTTTAAATATTAAGTCATAAAGGACAACTGTGAAACTGTCCACAGAGTAAAGAGCAATTCATGTAGTTACTTCAAAGGAGCAGAGAATTATATGACAAACCATGGAGTGTTTCTGTAGCATATAACATCCTAGCTCATCTGGGGATGTCATAAAACAAAGTTCTCTGGATGACTTTTTCTCCACGTACTTAGGAAAATTTCCATTTCTATTTTGAATAAGAGATGAAATCAGACCACACAGCTGTTTCTCAAAGGCACAGATCTCTACAGTCTTTCTCTTCTTACATGCAGAATGTCTTTCCTTCCTCCTGCTCCCCCTTACCGTATGAATATCTAAATATTTGGATTGCTTTTCTTTTTCCTTGTACTTCAAAGCTGTATTGACATCTTATCCTGTTTCATATCACTTTATGGGCTGATAGAATCATGCCAAGGTTGACTCTCCTCTTTCACTCTGTTTTCTTTTCCTTTAGAATGCAGATACAAACCCCTCTCTTTGCTCTATCTAAGGAGCAATTAATGCAATTGCAAAATAGTGGAAACTAGATGGTTTTAGCTTTGCTAATCTCTCTGTATCTATCTGCCAGACTAGATTCCTAAGTAAGTTTACAGATGCCTTAAAATTGTTTTCACTTGCTGCAGCTATTTTGAAAATCAGGAATAATGAATGCAAAAGTTACATAGAAGTCAACATTATCTGGGTTCAAGATACAAGAAATATTCTACTATTTAGCAGTAATGACACTGAAAATCTGCCCAAAGTGGACTGATTCCTTTCCTCCCTTTGTTCACCAGAATTTTTTTTATTCCTTTGTGTTTTTATCACGTGGCACTGAAGAAGAAGACAGAATATCATAAAACACAAGGGTTCAGGCTCAAGAGCTTCCTGATGCCTAAATTAAATAAATTTAATCTCAGAGCAATCAGCCAGATCCTGCTAAGATACTCTGTTCTTCCTCTGTGTAAGTTTATAACTTTATCAAGACAACCAGTAGCACCAAATAATAACTCTTTTTCAGTAACATTTATTTTGACTCTATTTTTAGAGCATAAAACAAGGACAATATTCTAGCTTGTAGTGGATTGTAACAACTCTGCTTTTACACCATGAATCCAAAATTTTAAATAAATCAGAAGTAAAGCATCATTTTAGGAAGATGAAAGCTGAAATCTCTTGTAAATCTGAGATCCAATGCTTCAAGGAAAAGGGCAGGGGGAACATCACTTAGTGCCATGAATCTTCAATTAAATTAGGGGAGCCATGGAAGTTAAAAAATGCAGTACCTAATGCTTTTTTTTACCCATTTAACTGCCAGCCTTTGGGATAACAGGGAAAATATTGAGCTCTTAGTCAGGAGAGGCAACTGCCCAATTAGGAGAAAAGTGCTGCAGCAGCAGCTGAAGAAGGAGCAGCTGCAGAGAGCATTACTGATACACAGATGGTTTAAGTGATATTCTCTCCCTTCATGCCCCAACACAGGGGTGTAAACTACCTCTGGGGGAACACCAGATTAAAGCTGGAAATCATTGCAGGAGTTTGTATTAATGAGCATCCCTTTTGGAAATGCCTGAGAAGAACTTTAATTTATCTTCCTTGCCAATTACTGGATTACTAAACCAAGTTAACTTCAGGTATTCTAGAAGGTGTCCAGTGTTTAGACAAAGTACACTACTTATCAGCTGTAAATATTTACATACCCAAGCCTGAGTTTTAAAAAATTCTTTTCCTGAAAATCTGTTTTTGCCTCTCCATGGTGCAGAAGAGGCAAGAGATGCTGGTGGGCAGGGTTAGATGAGAAGTTCCTTTGGCATGAGCCCTATAATA
The DNA here is from genome assembly GCA_013400215.1 of Cisticola juncidis. Classification (NCBI taxonomy): domain Eukaryota; kingdom Metazoa; phylum Chordata; class Aves; order Passeriformes; family Cisticolidae; genus Cisticola; species Cisticola juncidis. Next base: position 1,329,143 of record VXBR01010119.1, on the reverse strand, counting down.
TTACAAGGAGGTTCTGGGGTTTTTTTCAATTAAGAGAAAACTGAAAAGCATTTTTTTAGCAGGCATTGATTGAGATTTTTATCCAAAAGACTGGGCTTAACTTGTCTAATAATTTTGTTAAACAATCCTGTCTACATTCCAGAAACTCCTCTGAAATTTTTCCCATAAGCAAATTGAAAAGTATTTGAAAAATGTAATTTTGATTTGATCAAGAATTTTTTTTTAATCTTAAATGAAAAACTCATCCCACTTTTTAAGCATAAACTTGAGACTGGGATCTAGACAAATACACGTAGGTGGTCATTTTATCTCTATAAAACAACTCAAAACCTCAGGCATGAGCACTTTCAGGGAGCTCAGGTTCATCTTTGAATCTAATTAGGATTAGGCCCTCTCCACCAGATGCACACCCATTAATTGAGAATAATCTTGTGCTTCTTAGAGGGAACCTTTGAGGGATATAACATCACATCTTCCTCTGTCAAGCAAGAAGGGATGTTAAAAGCCACTCTCCCAGCACATGAAGGCGTAAATTTTCTTCTGTACACAAAATAGAACTGAGTTTTTGTGGGTTCCTGCAGGATTTTGTGGGTTTCCTTATTACAGAAAAAAATAATTTTTTTGGAACCCTTGCAGTAAAGTCAACAGTCTCATGTATGTAAAGAAAATTGTCTTATCTGACACTGCAGGTGGCTGTTTTAACTTCACAAGGGCAACATGAGGCTTTTGCTGACAGTGTGCCTGTCCATGTGCACTCCTAATTTTGTGCTTCCTTTTTCCTCCCAGTGAAACCAATACTTTATTAAAGGAATTCAGCAGGGGAGCAGAAGTACCAAATATAATTAAGCTTCTACCTGCTTTGTGAAAACAGATGACCAGCTATAGCAAGAAAAACTGTATGTAATTCCTAATGGAGGTAAAAAGGAGATTTTCATGTTCATGCATCTCCCACATGGGACAATCTTTTAAGAGGGCCCCAGACAGAGGAAAAGTTTCAAATGGAGCCTGTGCTTGCTTTGAATCTGAAGTCAGTCAGGCATGGAACAGAAATATATGGAGCACAAGACTTCCTTATTTCCTGTGCCTGTGGAAGTCCTTGTTTAAGTAATTAGTCTTCATGACTGTATACTAATAGCTTAAATAAAGAGAATGCTTCTGGTGCAGTTGTTTTTTTATGCAAGAGCAGATGAAACACCAGTTGTGCACGAGATTTCCCTTTGTGAATTAACCTAACAACTGCAGGGTCAATTACCTCTTATCCTCCCATACACTGACGTGGAACAGCAGCTGTCTCTTGTGCTCTTGCTGCCTGGAAGGCACAGAGTGTGTGATAGGTACATTGTTTTAATTAGCACTCTTGCATGGACTTACACTCACTTAACGTTAGATTTAGTGCACTGTGGAGCAGCTCGAGCACTGTCAGAAGGAATGCAGCTGGGCAGGGATGTTGGTTTGATCTCTTGTGTACCTTGAATCCACCAGGAAAAGGTTTGACTTCCTTCTAATGAGCATTGCCAATGTGCCTGGTGTCCTAAGTATGGCTCATTGCTTTTCAGTCTCATTTCCTAAAAGTCTTGGCTGAGTGACATACCTCATTATGCCCTGACATGGAAAAATAACCGTGGCTGTTTCTTAAATTTCTGAAGAAAGTTCTGTGGGAGACGTAGGATCTGAGAAATGCCTGAGCAATGCTTTGGCTCTTCAGCTCTGTTAGGATACCACAACATCCCACAGTTTACCCTAGAGGCATATGCAGCAAGATATCCTTGCTGAAAGATGTTTTGTGGTACTTTTTTTGGTTTGCAATATGGTCTCTTCATTGTGAAGACAGAAATCTGTGCAAGATAATTTGAAAGCATAATCTGACTTTTTTCTCAATATATTCACAAGACATAAGGGCATCTCTGAGGCATGAGTTCTAATTAAGGATATACTAAGATATTTTCATGCAAATAAACTTTGGGATGTCTATATAAGAAAGCAACTGAAATACTATCAGTTAAATTAACTGCAGTGTGAGATAGTAGAGAAAAGGTTTTCCTTAGAGATGCTTTTCAACAGTCTTCTCATCTTTTCTCTTCCATAATGTCATTCTTTCTCTTTTCTCTATTTTTTTTTTTTAATTTTTCAGAGGATTTTTTTTTAATATAAGTGTTTTTATAGGGGAACCAGTTATAGATAAGAAACTTTTACTGTTGCAGACACTTCCATCAAAGCAATTTGTGTAATTCTTGGAGAAGGCAGCCTTTTTCTTCCTGTCTCCCTCAAAGCTGGAACTGATTTACCATCTATCTCCCTTTCCTTGGCACTTACAGTTTTGCAATTTAAAATTCCCTAGTCCCAGCCTTTTCTTGAAAGGTGAGTCTGGCTGTGAACAGAACTTCTGAAAAGCTACACTGGAAGAAAAATTAAGAGCAGATTAATCCCTAGACATAAAAAATAAAATTTAAAAGACCCACAAAAAAACATNGAGTCTCAAACATAGAATGACACTGATTATCTTTCTTAAAAAAAAAAAAAAAGAAGAAGAAATTTAAAAGAGGAGACTCTCTCTCCCTGGGCATACCTGTCATGATCCTCTATGTTCCATTGTAACATTAAGGCCTTTATCTTGGAATATATAAATCAGTATTCCTCAGTGAGAAAGACACCAGCACTTTTCACCATGATGGCAGCACCTTCCTGGAAGTGTTCCTTCATTCTCCTTTAAACACACATTCTTTTTCCCCTGTTAGCAAATAAATCTGTCCTTTAAAAATACAGAAAGTTTTCTGCTTTCATATTTCCTTTCTCCAGTATAACAAACAGAAGACACAGCTTTCCATTGTCTGAATGATGGCAAGTATTTTAAAGAACATTAACAGGATTTTTCTGAAATCATATATTATTACTCTGCTACTGGTGCTTTTAGTCTCATTATCAACAAGACAAATCATTTTTATTCAACTCTATTTATACATGTGGTAGACCAAGAGAAAATGTTTTTAAAAAGGCTCAATGAGGTGTTACTTAAATGTGGTTTTCAGCTTTAAGTGATTTATTATCTATAAATTGAGAGATTTCAGTTGGGAAGGCTCTAGGACGCTGCACTCTTCCTCCTCCTTGCAAACCCTCTTTGAGCTAAGATTACAGCAGGTGAAAGTTCTAATGTCTGTTCAACAGCTCTTATGGAATAATTACATCCAGGACCCATTTGGTTCTCATTAGACCCAAGATTGAAGGAGCAAAATATTTTGAAGGAAGGAAACTTCCCTATCCCAAGAAACACCCCACATCCCCACACACACCTCCCACAGGCCAGCTCTTTCTCACTCCAAGAGCTGCTTAGTAAGCACACAAACCCAACTCCATGGACCTACCACTGCTTTTTTAAAATCCAAGATCTTTCCATGTCATGGTGCATTATTAATTAATTATGTGTCTTAGTCTTTTTCTGCCTTCCAGTGTTTTCCTTTCTAACATATTTTATAGCTCAAATTATTTTTTTTGTGGTTTCAGATCTGTGCTTACTTTTTCTTCATGTTGTCTCCAGTTTTCCCTACTAGTGTTGCTATGGCTCCCCTGTATGATAAAGAATCAGCATCACCAGACTGAGGAGTAGCTTCAGAAGAGGAAAATAGTACATGTAGTATTTTATAGTCAAAATCCCTGCTTTCTTTTGTTTTACTTTGTGTAGATGATGTTCTTCAGAAATTCATTCTGGCCCAGAAAAATCCCTCATAAATCAGACCCCGGAGATCCTGTGTAAATCTCTATAGACCAGCCATCAGAGAGTTGGCTCAGAGCTTCACTCTTTTCTCTCCTAAAATAAATTTCTCTCTTTCTTTCCTGAGGCCTCTGCTTCATTTGCTGTGACCAGAGATGTTGCCTAAGTGTGAAAGGAAAAGGAAGCTGTCAACAACTCAGACTGGGTATATCATTGGCAGCCAAACATTACGTTTCTCAAGTAGAAAACCTTTTTTTTTCTCCACAATACACAGCAGTTGTAGACCTTCTGACATCAAGACTTATGTCTGGAATGGCAACCTTAAGAATGCCTTAAGGGTGAACAACTATTGATAATCAGATATTAATTCATGAGAAGCAGAGTTACTTCTGGAACTCTAATGAATATCTATCCACATCTTCAGGTGCCAAATGCAGTCCCATGCATCCTGCTGGTTCCTAACAAACCTTGAAGTCTGAGCACTGTCAGCACCCTCTAAAATTACATGAAGGCTGACATGGGAAAGTGACTCTAATGTTCTGGGATGTATTTGTGCGAATGGCAAGAAGAGACCATAGGAAGGTATTTCTTTTGCTCATTATTAATGCATTAGATGCCCACTAAAAAATTACCAGCAAAAAAGGGGAAGAGAGCCTGAAATTTAAAGGTCCAGATTTGTTTGCCAGAATTTCATAGTCATCCCTGTGGCTCACCTTATATAATCACTGTTTTACCTCCCTGTGTTTCAGAGATGCCTCAACTCTGTAGCTTTCTCAGATGGTTTTAATTACAGATAACCAAGAATAATTATGGTGAAGTAGTGCAAGAGCACAGCTCACGGTGGCCCCTGAGATGCTGGTCTAGCCAGCACAAAAAGAAGCTAAATCCAGTCCTTTTATATCCTACCATCAAGAAGATGGGCAACAGATGTTGAGAATTATTAATATACACTTCCAGGGTATGAAGGGTGGTGTCCTTCCATCACAAAACACATCAGAATTGCTGTGGTTCATTGTCTCATCTTCTGCTATGAATATTTTCATTGTTTAACCACCTAATATGGACTTCTGCTTCTTATGGAAGCTTGGCTGGAGGGTTTTGAGAGATGAGTTAATCTCTCATGCTGCAGAGACAGCTGCAGCTCTGCTACTCCTGTACTTCCAGTCTGACAGCTTTTAGAAGTCTGTGTATCTATCTAACCTGATTGATCAGTATATTCCTCTATTATTGTGGTAGAATCTTTTGTGTCAAAGAGCAACTTTGTCCCTTTCCTCACAGGCAATCCTCCCTTGTTTTGTGTTTTGTTCCTCAGGTAAGGAAAAATGAGAGACCAAAAGGCTGGGTTTGCTTTCCTTTCCTGCTATGATTTCTTCTGTTTTTGTGATGACACATGTTTCAGTCCCTCCTATGGTTAGCAGGGTGTCCTCAAGATAAATATCTTAAAAATTCTCTGAGTTGGTATAAAACAATAGTAATATTGGGGGATTTCAGGGCTTTTTTTCTGTGTCCAACCCTACGAGTCGGCAGTTTTTTGCTCATGTGAGATTTACCACTTTCCACCCCAGTAACTTGAAAAACAGCAGAGTTTCAGACTTACTAAATAGCAAAGTTTGTCAGGAAAGGGTCTGTCTTTTCAGTGTTCTGAAACATCTTCCCCCCCACCCCCAATGCTCAGGTTGTATAAGGTGAATTTAAACGGCCTTTATACCATCTGCAGTAGAAGACACTGTCAGGAAACCCAGTCACCAGAAGAGAAACGTTACTTTTGGGAACAAAGGTTACTACTTTGGGAACAAAAGTCCCTGAAAAGCTTTATTGAAGTGTTCCAGTAAAGCACATTTTACCAATTATTTTTCCTTATTAAAAAGTCTCATAAAAACTGTACATTCCATCTTATTTATCCTCAGATAAGGATTATTGTGTGCTATAGGACAAAACTTTGTAGAAGTCCTTTGCAAATGTATCTGTATATGATGGCTATTTCTATTTCATTGTGAAGAACAGGGATTGGGAAGTCTACAAAGAAGAAATATCAAAGATATTTTTTGCTGGTAGTGCAATAAGTCTGGCCAGAAATGTTCACAGTTTGCTAACATGATTGAAGAGTGGTTAGGGACTACTTCAGTAGGAGTACCTGACTACTTAGTCCTCATGACATATTCTCCTTTTCTAAAACAAATGTAGAGGATCTGAGATTTGTCAGGGAACTTTTGTCTCAAATAAACAATGAGAAGGAAATAATTAAATCATTGCTGTAATACTGCTCTAGTTAGCAAGGCTTGGAAACATTACAAATGGTGTTCAACTAGAAGCTAAAGCAAAGACATTATTAAAATAAATGATTCTACTTGTGAACTTATTGTTGAGAAAGTGCCACAGTTGCTGAAAGAAGAAAAAAAGCCAGTATAAATTGAAGTAAGAAGAAATTAAAAGGATATATGAGAGTGATGAGACTGCAGTGTAGCTGACCATAATTTTACTTTTTTTCTCCTTCAACGCATTACTTATTTGAAATGGAGATTAATATCACACAGCCACCCTAGTGTCTATTTTCCTCCTCTCCTATCCTGCACAAAAGATCTTAAGATCACAGTTTTTTGAGGGGAAAAAAGACCATGGACTCTGTCAGTTCTTTTATTTTGAATACTCCTTAATTATATGAACTTTTGGCAATTAGAGAATTGGGACACAAAATTTAAAGATACACCCTTTCTTCTGTCAACATAAAGGACTCAGAGCAGTCCCTCAGAGCAACAAAGCAGTATAAATAAAGCAGTACATATTTGTCTTGCCTCTCCCAGTTGTGATCTTTGATATTCTTCAATGTGATAGTCTAAATAGATAAAGATACTTTGTGAGGAGTTTGAGGAAAGAAGAGAAGGAAACATTGAATCTGGAAGAGAGATCACAAAAGCCTCAAGTTGGAGTAATTCTGTAGAAGTCTGGTCTTACTCCATAGTGTGAGGAATCAGAATCCTGTGGCTTGAATGCCAAAGCTCACAGGCCCTATGTAATCTTAGTTCTTTTAGAGGCACCAGAACTAGAATACATTTTAGGACTTTTTAAAATCAGTGCTCAATCCCATTATCCAGAAGCTGTCCCAAGCCTCATTCCCTGCTCCTGGCTGTACTTCAGCCAGCACCAGTCCCATGCAGGCATTTATGGACAGGGGGTTTACAGCCCCTCACCCAGCCACAGCTTTCAGCACCTGATATCCTCCCTTTCAAATGAGTGCACTGAATGTGTGAGGAATATTGCCTTGATGATCCAATCCTAGCAAATCATATTCCTGATCCCAGCCCTTGCCCATGCCCTGCTCACACCTCTCCTGCACAGAGCTCTCCCAGGTTCGGGTTGTCTGCCTGTGCAAAACTCAGGGTTGTTCAGTCACTCAGAGCACAGTTATCACTACATTTATTAAAGGTGAAATTGCCTGAAAAAGGCATGTCTTCACAGCATATTGTTGTGCTAGGCAGGAAGAATTTTCAATCCCACACAAAGAATACCTTATCCACATCAACATCTTTGATTTCTCCTTACTGGCAGGGGCTGCTTCCCTGTCTGTGACTCGTGGTATGATAATGGCTAAAGTTTAGAAGAAAGTGGCTCTATGTAACAGGATTATTGTGCCTCTGTGTGACAGCAAAAGCACTAAGAGTGATAAAAATGAAGTGATATGAACAACCATAGCACATACATTAGCTGCAGTAAGATAGTGTTGAGAGGTGGTTGGTTTGGTTGGATTTTTTTTTTGTTTGTTTTTACTTTTTCCCTTTAAAAAAACACACCAAAAGAAAAATCCAAGCCCTCAGAAGCACAAGGGAAGGACTGCACCCTGACATGCAGCATACAGACAGACACATGGATAAATAGCCAGAGGCTCTCCTAGGCCCCAGCTAACTTGTAAACACATGTGGGTTCCACATGTTCACTTCTGATCTGAGGCTGGTTTCAGTCTCTAAATAGAAGCCTTGGCAAGCTTTTTGCAAGTCCTGGGTGTTTTCTTATCAGACCTGAGATGTCTGCTCCAGAGCCAGCCAAATGATCCTTCAGCAAATGAACCCCTCCAATTGTTGCTGAAAGCTTCCACACCTCTACCTCTGCAAAATCGTCCTGTGGAAGGCATAAAGCTGTAAAAACTCAAAATTATTTTTTCTTTTATTTAAGTCTCTTTATGTCTTTGTTTTGCTTCTGAACTTTAGGACATCACAAAAGATTAGCAAGCAAAGTTTTGAACGGAATAAAATTTAAGAGGACTAAGATCTATAATTTTACAGGCTTAAAATACTTTGCCATTTTAATTATTTTCTGTTCATAATCTATTCAGTTTGGGGTTTATCACACATTTTTCACAAACATTACTAAGGGGCTTCTGATCTTCTCTTTTCAGATATATATTAAAAAAAGCTAAAGAGCTCCAAGAAAACAGATAAACCCCTCATTTGACCCAGACCATGGCTATTTTTATACCCTCCAGATACATACAAACCTCTGAAATACTTCATACTGTAAACAGATTTTTAAAACGCAGTCCTAATGACAGAAGATTGGGAGGGGGATAAGTTAATGACAATTTTATTACCCTGAAGCCGTGCTTTCTGAGAGTTCAGATATGATAACACTGATCTAGAGAACAGCCAAAGACTCCAATCCAGAGATACTGGCACAATCAACTCTGCTCTGGTCCTTCAAGCCAAAATATTTGCACGCAGTTTTACCTCAGCCTTCCCTTCCGCTGGAAACATCATCCCTGTCTTCACAAGCCAATTCTTAAAATGTGACAGATGTTGAAGCACTTTATAAATGGTCCTTGAAAATTAAGATAGCTACTTCTTGAGACCCATCCCTGAAAAGTGGTGAAATATTTCTGCAGCTCATACAATATCCTTGGCTCTTTCTCTCATTGTAGCCAAGGATGGCTTATTTTTTTTCCACAGAATGTTCTGCAGGAGTTTCAGATATCTGAACCAGCCCTAGACACAAGCTCTAAGCTGTACTAAAGACCCAGACTTCAGCAAATCTTTTAGCTGGCCAAGATACAGCACGTTTCCCTTTACCATGGCCAGTCTTGTGTCCCTTAAACATGAACAGACTTTCTCAACAGCCAGCTTAATAATGCTATGGATATTTGCTTTTACCAGAGAAACCCTATGTTTCTCAAAGATAATATTCAACTTTACAATGTGAAAATTCATATTGTGTCCTGATTATTATCACTATTTTTCTGAAATCTGTGAATCTGACGAATGCAACCGGTGGAAAAAGAAGAGTGGATATTTTTAAGGTCCTAGTTTTTGTGTTTATTACTAACCTTGTAAGTTCATCTGATGTCCAGCAGTTTAATCTCTCTCCTTCCTTTTCCTCTTCTTTTCAACAACAAAACACAAAACCAAAATGATATAAACATGCCTGAACAGAGAGTCTGAATTTCAGAGATTGCTCACACAGATTCAGGAGATGAAAACTGATTTTATGTAGAGGTGAAACACTAAAGCTAGTAAAACTCACCTGAAAGCTGAATTGCCTATTGATGATCACCTGCCACCCCACTAGTTCTGGTAATTTTTGGTACAAACTCGAGCAGAAATTCAGACTGCTTTCCTCCAGGTGTGCAGTCTTGCTACCATCTAGTGGCTAAATTAAAACTTTGCACCAATTTCTTTCCATGAGGGGATTCAGACACTACAGTCATCTATATCAGACCTAAAAATTAGTTTGGAGAACTTATATTCATCAGCACAAACATGACAGGTGAGAAAATCATAAACTGATGCCGAGAATGAAGCCCAAAATGGTGGGTTTTGTGGTTTTGTTTTCCATATGAGTAGGAAGGTATGATTTCTTTACAACACAGACACATTGCATAATTTTATTGGAAATTTAGACCTCTACTGACTTCAAAAGAGAAGTCTGGGAAGTATTTGATGTTGTCTCTTTCTGACAATCAAGTACCAATCTAGCAGATCTCACTTGGTCTTGAAAGACACATATGGTAAATTACTCTGATATGGAAAATGATGACTGGTATCTAATGACAAAAATTTTGTTGAACTGGATGTGGGACCTAAAGACAAATAATGTCTAGAGATAATTTACTGCATCCTAGATTTAGCAGCTGGATGTAATCAGTGGAAGAAAATTGGAGAGATCTGTTCATGACATGAACTGGACAGCAACAAAATGTAATATATAAACTATTTAATCACTGATCAAAGATCTTTTCAACTTTCCCATTTTTGCATGGTCTATCTCACTGTCCCTTGCATGGACTATAAGATATATTTTTTCATTTCACACTGGGGAGCAGCTTTCCTGGTGGATTTTTACATATACTGACACTGCCATCTAGTGACAGACGTACAAATAAATAACAAAAGTTGAATTAGGAACGCTGAGCGGCTTGGAGCTTCTGGTCTCAAGGAAGAAACTCCAGTTATTATTGAATCTTTCCATTCAGTCTTCTGGCTTAATCTTTCCACACTTATAACTGAACATAGGGAGTGCTTAGATATATTGGAAATAGTGGGATTTTGGAGAGGGATCTGCAGCGTGGAAAACTTTACTCACTCAGGTTTTCTAGGCAAGGCAAAGTAGAGGTTTTATAGTATCTCAAAGCCATGCTCATAATTAGAACTGGAGCTTTCCTTAGTGAGGGATTAGAAACGATTTGAAGCAACTTCTCCAAGCAAGCCAGAGGGATGTTTGGCAATACTGAAGTTATTTCTAGTTTTTCCAGCAGAGAAGTCAAGGCACATAATATTTTACAGAACTTCTCTGACTCAGCCCAACAAAGAGAACAATACTAGCTAATTTCCACAAACTTGTCTTCACCATAACTTCACACAGTACTCTACAGCTAGTTTCAAAAGGGATTTCTTATGTTAGTAAAAGCATTTTAGGGTAAATCCTAAATGTTGGATATGACCAATGTCATGCCAAATATTTATTTAAAACTTTATACTGTCTATTGGGATCCCTGACAATTACAACTGTTAGTGGGTTTTTTTCTGTATGTTCCAGACCTTGAAGACTTTGCTTCTTGCCCTAACTTTAGGGAAAAATCTACCTAAAAGTAAGGTAAGCTGAAATAAATATTGTAGATAAAAGAAAAGGTGCATTAAGAAATTCCACGGGAATGGATGAAGGAGAACCAGCTCCTAGCCTATTAATAAAAAGAATGAGTAATGCCCCAGAAAAGTGTGGGAATTAAAGTATTTTTCTTCCCCAGTTTTTAAAATTTGACATTATGTGAGTGGTGCTCTCGGCTCAGAGTGACAGAATGGGCTAGAAATAATGACTGAAATGGAAACATGCAAGCAAGATCAATCACATGTGTAACTCTTGGCAGGCCAAGATGCACAACCTGCACATGTTCAGTCTCCCTGTTGCCTGTTCTGCTGCTGAGCCAGTACCTGAGGCAATGTCCAGTGTATGAAATCATAAAACCAGAGACACTGGGGGCTGCACTGTGCCAGGGAATGTATCCCATAGCACAGTTCAGAGAATAATGGCTCTGAACTAAAAGTCCACACCAAAGCCACAGGCTCAGGGCTCCTCCTGCCAACCCCAACAGGTATCACAGGCTTCTGTTAACTGAGGACAACCACTCTTTAGCCAGACAAGGAACAGAAACATCAGCTTCATGCAGAAACTGATAAAGTCACAGGACTCTCTCAAACACCGAGAGTTTCAGGGCTGCTGATGTTTGAAGTGTGCACTGTTGCACTCTTTGAGCAGTCCTGCCTAGTGAGAGGTGTCTTTGCCCATGGCAGTGATGCCTCAAGTTTGTGCTTTCATGTTTTTCAGGTTCTGTGTTGCCCAGGGCTGCAGTTCTGAGCCTCACATTCAGTGTCAGTCAGCTCTTCACAGAGAAGGGAAACAAAACAAATCCTTTTCCTGCTGGAGACCAAGGACAAGGAGTACAACTTTCAGGCCCAAAAGCACAAACGAGGAGGCGCTGAAGGGAGGAATAAGAAGGATGAGACCTCACAAACTGAAGCTGCAATTGGAGAATCAAACCCCAATATGCAAATGGACCAAAACTTATATAAGTGTGAGACCTCGTGACCTGTCATTCATTTTGTGACCATTTTAAGTCCACCTTGGGTGAAGCCCTGGCCAGGCTCTTGTCCGCCCAAGGTGTACCCTAAAGGCCTTTCAATAAATACCTACTTTATTCCCTTAGCTCTGTCCAGTCTCTGTTCCAGGTCAGTCTTCCCAAGGCATCAGCAGGGGGATTGGAACTAGATGATCTTTACCCAAAACATGGCCACTTTATTATTACAAAGATATAGACAGATAAATAGATAGAAAAACAGATGTAGATATAGATTTATCAACATGTGAGAAATTTATAATTTCTGATATACATTTGTGTGAACATGTTCATATTCTTTTGCTTTTCTGTATCAAAGCCCCCTATTTTTAGTTTACACCTCAGCTTGTAAAAACTTGAATTACTTTACCTGATGCCTGTAATTTCACTGAGTCTGCATTCATCCCAGTTTGCCATTTCCTGTGTTTAATTTGGACTCCCATGACAATTATTTTTTGTGCCCAGTTTGTAGGAGTTTGGAAGGCCTGTGCTAGGCCTAATATAGTTTTGATCTGGCTGTGCAGTGAGTTCCAGGGAAATTTGAATTTGATTTCCATGTTCAAATACAAAACCCCACCTAAAACACCCTGTAGCCAAACCCATCCTTTTAGCACGTTGGTCTGGTCTCAGAGCTTACTGCAGCAAACTGCACTACAGAAATCCTGAACTGCTGTACAAGCCTGAATTGTAGAATTAAGCCTTGAACTCATCTCTGAGCACAGCTGTGATGGCAGGAACCTCATCCACCATAAGAACTTGCAAGACTCTTACCAAAGTGGTGAAGGTGCCTGCACCTATCACTGGCAGCTTGCCCCTTACATTGGCAGAGATTTTTTTTTTTAGATTCTTACCTAAATTATCAGGATGGGGAAGAAAACAAAACAGGCTTCCTTCCTCCAAATGATATGACAGAAGTGTCACTAGAGTAATATGATTATTATAAGTTAAAGAGAATTCAAGTTTTTCAGTTCTTGCTAACATTTTTCACAGATACAAAATATCCACAGATGTCAGACAGACCCTTCAAGTTTTGTCAAGTAAGGATTGTAAAATGCATAAATTTACCATCTCGAGGCATACAGTCAGAGACTAGGGCAAAATTCTTAAGTGCCTATTTGTCTTTACTGTATTTAACCTCAAGCATTTCCGAGGAGCAATGGTGTTTTTCTGTTGTCAAGAGCATAGAGCAGGAAGATTAACGGCGAAAATGTGAAGGGTGTTTAGGCATAAAACTGAAACCAAAATTGATGAGGTCTGATCCTTAAATATTTTTTATGCATGTCTGTTCATCTGAAAAAAAATTCTCAAGTCTATCCAGAAAGATTATTACTCCTCATATTTTTTCTCTTAAAATTCATGAAGTTCCTGGATCATTTATAGTAGGCAAATATTTAGTTTTCTTTACTTTGTAATTACTATGATAATTATTCTTTCAGAGAAACAACTGATGGAATCGAGCTGGCAAAAGCAACGGGATTAAACTCTCATGGTTGCAAGTTAACATTTATTCAAGGAGAACACAACTCTCTTTAGCAAAGATTTTTCCTGCTATAATATATTCTCCTGTCATGCATCTCTGCAATTTAAAATGGGATTATACCAAGAGACAGCACAGTGTAAAAGGGAAGGCACTAGACCGTTTGTCTATCTTTGATTAGCAGGTAGGAGAGGGATGAAAGACGATTAGCAAGTGGGAGAGAGATGAAGGAAGAATTTAGATTGAGACAAAATTACACGTAATATTTGGCTTTTATGTATTTTCAGTAATTAGAATAAGACAGCCTTTCTGTGTTCAAAGGAATTTTAATCATGAAAGGTTATACATTATATAAAGACAGGTAGATTAAAAGCAAGCAAATACAGAATATTTCATGCTGAAATAAAAAGTCGCATGTGATAATGACATTAAAATAATTTGCACCAAAGAACTGGACCTTGAAAGCTGGTGGTATTTTCACAGTGAGGCATCTGGAATCCTAACAGCTTTAATTAATTCATGGAGATTATCTGCTTAGGTAATGGAGATCAACAAATCCCTGGATAGATGAGCAGAATTTAGAAGCATTAACAGAGTAAACAACTGGAACAACAGTCTGGCAAACTTTCAAATTGTGCAATCGGAGAAGCTTAGTGTGGTGTTTGTCTATTTTTATTGCCTTGATAACAGTCCCCTTAGATAACCAGTCCCCCAAAACTGAACAGATTCAGAGGGAACACAGCAGCAGGGTGGGATGTGCTGCCATAGAGCTGCAAGGGCCCTCTGCTCCCAGGGTGGCTTTCCATGGCTCTGGTTCTGTAACCGGGAGGGCAACCCAGGCTTTTATTAACAGATCCCTGGGGGCAGACCAGGGTGAAACTCTCTGAGTGATCAGTGCTTGTTAATATACACCCTGCAGGGTTTATTGTAGAACTACTTGGTTGCAATAGAGATCAGACATGTAGGCATTTTGGTTATTATTGTCTGCAGTAAAATAACAACATGAAAGCACTGCAAATGTGAAAGTGCAAAAATATCACCCAAGGACATGCAGAAGGACAAGGACAGACAGGAAAATGACATAAGTGTGAAGCACAAAGGAGAGAGAAAGGACCAGGGGACTCTCTTCACCCCTAGGCCCCATGATGAGACTTGGTCCCTTGCAGTCGTGGTCACGTTGGTGGTCACAGACTGGATCTGTCAGGTGATGAGGGAAACCCCAAAGAAATGGTCACGAAAAATCCTGGGGAAATCGCCAGAACACAATCTCCATTGGGTTTATACTCATTCATGTTATGGCAGGAATGCCCGGGTACCCCCTGAGATGGGGAGATTCACTCTGGATGAGTGGATAATGGTACTGCTTGGGAACCCTTCACACCTTCTAAGACAACACAGCTGCCCATTGCACCCCAAAGCTGAATCAGTTATGGCCCCATGTGGCCCATCAGAGATGAACACCCTCAGGACACACACCAGTGTCCCAGGGGAGGATGAGGGCCCCACAACCCCATGGTTTGTGCAAGGGGAGACAATTTATCCTGGCAAGAGGCACCATCTCCACAGGATTCATCTCCTGTCCCACTCACAGCCCACCATTCACTCTCTGTCTTATGAGATCACCTCACAATAAAAGCCCCCTCCTCCACCTCAGCAAAGCACCCTGGAGTCTCCACACACAGGGAATTTTTGAGTCATTATCCCTTGACCATTCAGTCTCCCACACTGGTTTGAAGCCCACACCATTGCATTCACATGGCCCATGGGAAAACTGTGTGCTTAATTTCATCAGAGTCCAAACAGGAGATAAACATCAGGAAATAGAAAATAAATCAAATGGGAAACAAAACAAAATATAGTTTTTAGGGAGGCAGCTGTCTGAGATGGACAGCTGCAGCCTGAGGCAGAAGAAGGTGTGAGCCATTAAAGCTACTGGAGTTGCTCCATTCTAGATTAGGTGAGGAGCTGCTGTTTCACCATCAATAGTCACACTGCACAAAACAGACATCAGGTAAAAGGAAAATATCAATCTTTGTGCATTTGCATTGTTTTAGTTATGTCTGTGTGGTTCTGCATTGCTCAGTGCTTATTCATTAAAACTAAGTTTAGTTTCTGAGGTTTTTTTTGTTCGCATTGAACAGAGTTTGTTAGTTTCTCATTGGAAATCACACAAATGATAGCAGAATAAAACCTGAAAAATGTATCTGAATCTGCTTTCTCATTTAGATACTTGTATCTAAGAAGTCTGTGATCTTGTACTCAAGAGAAAAAGAATATTTCTCTTATGGCATTTAGAAGAGAGCTACAGTAATACCAGATCCTAAAGTCAATATTAAAGGATTTTTGCTCCTATTAGGCATGGAGGTTAAATCTCATGTGAGTATCTACAAGCATGACTTATCTGTCTTAGAGAAAAAATTTTTGCAAGTACAGCAGGATTCTTCCAACAAAGGTTACAGATGTAGCAAAATACATATTTTTTCCTAGAATAACAATCCAGCCCTCTTTTCTTACATATTTGCAATACTAATCTCACTGCTGCCATGCTTAAAAAAGTACAGTTTGCAGCTACAGAAATCAGACAAAGCAACAAACTTGCCCAAAGTAAAACTAAGTTTCAAACACTGATATTAATTTTATAAGTCTGGAACAGCTGTACCTAGATTCTGGAGTAAGACCTGACAGCCCTAGTTAAGCTGTGGCTTTTTGAGATGTACATCAGAGTGATATGCTTGTGTTTATAGTGATTGTGTTGAATTGAAGATCTGATTTCAAGCCATTTCTTCGAGCTGACTAAATGTTTCTTTCCATCTCCATTTTAAACTTCATATTAAAACTAAAATCTTGCATTAACAAAAAGGTAAGATGATTTTCTTTCACAAAGAGAAAAAGAGATAGAAAGCATAGAGTTACTTTAACAGCAAAATCAAAGCGTTGCTAACAATAGGCAATCAGTAAGAAACATTTCACTCCTAGAGCCCTTTAATGTACCTGAACATTTCCAATTTCCATCACCTGATTAGAAGAAAGACTGTAGACTGAGAAAACAGCTCAGACTTTCTTCTGAAAGCTTTGGAAACTTATAAAAAATGTTTCTAATGCTTTAAGTTAGGAGTTAGGTCCCACCGTATCTTTCTTATCCTCAGATCTCCACATCCACTTGAAGTCAAAAGACATTCACTTTAGGTTCAGTGGTGCTTATTTTGAAGATATGTATTTGATCATGGGTCATTCAATAAGTGAGTAACCCTTTGAATTAATTAAGTTAATGTCTTTAATTAATTAATTAATTAGAGATCAAACCATTATTGTTATGATCTTATTACTTTTTATGGGTTATATTGATAGAAGTTCTCAAGAAAAATCTCAATGTTCAAAGTAGTTGTGCCTGAATTTAAGACTCCATCTAAAGCCAAAGTCCCATGATAGTCACAGTGGGTCTGGGATTCAATACAGTTGCCTAAACACCCTACTTTTCTGTCTAAGGGTTTCATATGACCTCCAAGGCAGATAAATTGTAGTTCTCTAAGAGCTTCTTCTTGGTGTATCATTTTATGCTGGTTTTGTTAGCAAAAAAAAGTGCTTCCTTTTTGTTTGTTTGTTTTGTTTAAGATTCAGAAAATGTGACCTTTTCTTGGTCCTTCATCATATTTGTTGGCCCATAAGAAAGTTTTGGAGATCCAAAAATAGCTGAAATGTTATTAGGTTTTTGCAACTGAACTGACCCTCATAGATCTGGTTGTATGTTTACCAGCCATGTGCTGATATCCCAAATATATTTGTTCTGGAAGGTTCTGCTGACTGTATTGTCTAGAATGCTGTGATCTAAGAGATCTTAGAATCTGGCTTATAAAGACAGCTAAATGTAGATGCTTTCATCTTGAAATGAATCCCACACAAAGTAACAAATCAGTTGTTGGTAAACGACAAGTTTGTCATCATATGTCAGGCATCATTTCTATGAAAATCTAGAATAACACTTCATAATTCATTAAGTAAAGTCACTTTTTTTTTCTTTAAATAGAGGATTTCTTAAATAGAGATTAAAAAATGGCAGGTGCAGAAAGGGAAAGAAACATTTGAAAGAGGTAACTCACACCTTCCATATTTTTCATTGTATAGCTCAGTGCCCAAATCCAGAAAATGGAGGGAATTAAATTAAGTTGCTGCAGCCATGTTTAATAAAGACCATTATGTTCTTACAACTACTTTTTAAAGATAAAACAGCTATGAAGACATTGGATATGAGCTGTGGAAAAGGGACTGTGGAAAAAAAACAGAAAAACTACTGCCAGTAGTTGAGGATATGGGAATGATGAAGAAGAGGGAGAGGAACTGTGGAAGACATTTCCCCAGGACCCTCTGGAAAGACCACACTGAGCACCTGGCTGGGGATAGTTCATACATCCATGTCTTGTTCAGGCACATTAATAACAAGAGTAAGCAACAAACACAAAAGTGGATGAAGACTGAGACTCACGGATACAAAACCACTGCCTGGCACTGTGGAGATCTCATGGGAATCATGAAGTGCCAATTACCATCACTAGTGATTAAAAACTAATCAGCAAGAACACAAAGGCCCAGTGAAAATCAGCAGAACTTCCAGACTGAGGAACCCTTAATAAGTTTGGGATCTTCCAGGTAGACTGGTGGGAATGTTGTCCCCAATGAGAAGCTCAGCAAGAACCAAGGACCTCAGAATACCTGGCAGAATTCCTTCCCTCTCAGAACACCTGGAGACTGATGGAGTTTCTGTCTGCACAGGCAGAGGTCTCCTCATGGGATACCAGGACAAACAGTACTTGAGGGTTGCACAAAACTTATGGGATATTATAAAGGAATTGTGGCAATGTGTGTGACATTATAGGATGCTTAGGATGGAAGTAGGAAAGGGAGCTATTAAGGTGCATTATGAGGGATCAAGTAAGAAAGAATAGTGAGAAAAGGAAATAAAACAAGCTGATCAGGTAATAGTGTCTTAATTGTCTGTTACAGTTGTCAAACTGCCTTTCATAATTGCAGTTTTCACTGTGTTCTCATGAAATCCTCTTTCTGGCTCTGTATGGGTGTGTTCTATTCTGAGTATGTGTGAAAACTGGTGAAATTCAAACCAAATTAGACAGCAAGTAGGATAAAAAGTGCCAATTACAGGATAAAAGAGACCAGCTACTCTGGGAGCACAACTGCAAACTTCTGGGACTTGTATGTCTGCATCACAACCACTGGGGAGACCAGGACAGCTGGGAAGCAGCTGCTGGGTAGGCTGATGTCCTAGGCTGCAATGCAAGATGTAACTAAATGTATTCTATCACCATCTGTTAAAACCGGGTGGGGCAGAGTTCTTATCTCTTCCATGACCCATCCTCCCTCCAGGGGGATATCTGCTGTTAATGGGCCATTGAGGCTCTCTGCATGGCTGATAAAACTACATCATCCCATTGGGAGATGCTCCACCCAGCAGGAGGAGCCAAGCATTCCTACCTGGATGAAACCTGAGAGTCAGAACACCAGGACAGCAAATTTTCCTCTGGATTTCCAGAGGACTGGACCCATCTACACCACCTCTGGACCTTCAGAGGAAAACTGCACCCTTCTATGGGATCATCTCTGCTTCAACAGAACAATCTGTCACTCCAGGAGGACTGCAGCCACAATTTTAACTGGACTGCTACCAAACACGCTGACTAACAGGGTGTCAGGTTGTATTCTGACTCTGTCAGTGTTTTTGTAATACTGCAGTTTAATTTTCCTAGTCAAAACCTGTTATTCCTATTCACATATCTTTGCCTGGGAGCCCCTTAGTTTCAAAATTATAATAATGCAGAGGGAGGGGTTTACGTCTTCAAGGGAAGCTCCTGCCTTCCATAGCAGACACCTGTCTTTCTAAACCAAGACAAGTGAGCATCGAAGGCTCACACTCAGAGTGATTAATGTTTTGTACTTTTTTTTCCACCACTGCATTTCCATTCTAATGTCCACAAATCACGAATAGGAGCAGGCCATGCACACTGCTCCTGTTTGTGTGGGTGCTGTGTGCATTTCTGTGGTGCTGGCCATGCCCTGCTGCTTGTGCTGACTGTGCATGTGTGTCTGTGTGTCCATGCGTGTCTGTGTGTCCATGCATGTGTGTCTGTGTGTCCATGCACGTGTGTCTGTGTGTCCATGCACGTGTGTGCCAGTGATTACACATTTGGCCCTGCTACCTTGGGACACAGCCACAGCAACCTCACACCCATCAGGCTTTCAAATGCCTCAAACAAGAAACAAGTATTTTGCTGGGGAGGAAGGTGGGACAATCCTTCAGAGAGAGAATATGACACTGTCAGCTGAGATCAACAGAACTGTGATGATTTACTCACTAAAATATATTTTTCTATCACAGTTTTTCACACTTTAAAGAAGAAATATGTCAGTTTATTTTTTGAAAGCAGAGGTGTTTAGCCTAGCTTTTAATATTGGTCCTATGAGGCTTTCCAAAAAAAAAGTTTTAAGCAATATTGGCAGTATTTCAATTTACTTGAGTTTGGAATATCCAGAAATAATGCAGTGTTTTTTGCATGGGAGCCAACAAATGTGTCCTTATTTTTATACGAATATATCAAAACAATAGTAATGGTCTTAGCTTCATGTAAAATATCATATGTTGCTACTTATAAATAATTGGGCAAAAGTGGGCTCTGATGTGATTCATATTGATTCTTTAATTTGAGGATATTGCATTTTTGGAAGGAAAGATACACTAGGCATATCAATCTTGAGGGGGAAGAAGCTGTATTTGCTGACACTGCTGCTCTAGCTCACAATTTCTCAATATGTCTGAGGAGATGGTGCTCTGCAGCAAACATTGTGAAGCCAAACAATTGTGGAAGCCCACAACAAATGCACATCTGTAGTGTAACTATCAGAAGGGAATATTTCCCCTCAAAGGAATTATTTATTATTCTGTTCCAGGTGGCTTTCACAGGTAATATGTCAGGATTCAGACAAGTTGAAAAGTACATGGGTAATTTATGGCACCAAATGTATTGTAGCTTGGAAGGTCAAAGCCATATAAATTGAGAAAATAAAGAAACAGTCTTGAAGAAAATAACATTCACTCTTTCATGTTAAAAAAAGAGAAAAGGGCTTAGATGCTCTAGGTTTTGTCACCAAATCCACTTCTATTTCAAATAACCATGTAATGAAGATCTCACAAATTGACCGTTCTTATTTTAAGAAATTTTTTTTTCTCCTGTAATATGTGATGGAAGTTAGTTCAAAAAATTAATTGGATCAGAATAAGAAAAAAAACCCACAAAAAATAACAAGTCTAATATTTAGAGCTCTTCTAATTTTTACAAAAAAAAAATGACACTTGACTTTTGAGCAATCATTGTCTACTAATAACTGTGGGCAGTTTTGCATTTTTTGATTTTTTTCATGCTTCTTCAACTATTACAATCCCTTTCAGCTGTTTGCTTTGTTTTGTGTTTTCTTGGGGTTTTTTTGGTTTGTTTGTTTGTTTGTTTGTTTGTTTTGCTTTCTTTTTTCCATTTTTACTTAAAAAAGCCAAAAGCTGTTTGGCCTTGGGTCTCTACAGGCCTGCACAGGTACTGGCAGTGCTTGAAAAGCTCTTCCCCAGCTCCATAAAAAGTATAATTCATTCTTCTCTGAAATATTTTTAAGCCAGTTGGTATGCAGTTGTTGTGATCACAGTCTTTCAGTCCTTTATTGCACCCTTCTAAACCAAGAGCAAGAGGCAACACAGTTCTACTGAGTCAGTAATTGTTTAATCAAAATCAATACAGAGAATTTTTCTTGCTTTTGAAACAGCATCAAGCATTTCAAGAAGTTTGCTGATAAAGAGGTGGTTTGGATGGGACGCTGAAGAAAGGCCATTTAAGGTATTGATAAGGCTGAATTCCTGATAAATGGAGACAACTTTCCTGAAAACACCAAGTTACAGTGCTGGCAACAAGAGGAGTTTCCACAGATGCCATTTTCTGTGCTCATTCAGATGAAATTGATGTTCTGCAAACCTCATTTTGCCCCTGATCTGGGAGCTAAATGCATTGTCAGACAAGATAGGAACCTGACAACAGCAGTGACAAATTTATTCCATTTATTATGTCAGTTGTCACACTTTGGCAGCTTTCTCATTCTCAAATTACCATCAGGATACAAAACAACTATGGTGGAAGAGAGTTATTTGTCTTCAGTATGGATTAGGAAGCTGAAATTTTTCACAGTCATTCTGTTTGAGATGGATTTGTTTGTCCACTGCACTGATGGTTATACTCTTCTTTCTTTATTAAGACCAAGAACCTTCAAGTATAGAGCTTAAGTCCGTTTCCCTCTTGACAGCTTTATCTTTCCATGGGGACTGAAATGATACCTTTAATGGTGCTGTCTGTTTGCCTCACTTTGGGAATAATAGCTCCCAAAGTGACTTTGGAATCAAGCAGTCAGGCAAATATCCAGCTGACAGGTATCAGATATTCAATCTTCTGCTTGCTGAGATAGACCATGGGGTCAAATTTGACGTCTTGGGCTGTAATATGGATTAGTCTTGCCATGAGATCCTACTGATAGATTTATAAAACTAGTTTATAGCAAGCTGTATTTCTGGTCTTCTGGAAGGCAGTTCTGAAATCCCACCAGTCTGCTGGTGACACCTGAAGTGACGAGAGATCTGTTACAATGCAGCTGTACTGTCTGTGGTATTTGCCAGTGTAATCTGTGGCACAGATATAAATTCAGCCATGCTGCTGCTCCCTCCAAGGGCTGCCTGTGTGGGCACTTGAACATTCAAAGCTGAAGAGGAGTTTGGCCAAGTGCTGCCACTGCTGCCTTGCCCTTAAAATGTTTGGCACTAGGTTCTCTTGCAGATAATGGTAGGCTGACAATTGAGGCACAAACTCCTTTTAGGCTTTTACTCCTTCTTGAGTAAAGGGCAGGGAAATGTTTGGGAAGTGAGGAATGGAGAATACTGATTTTTGTGAAATTATGTAACACATCCTGCCTTGCCTCAAGACTGTGGCACAGTCATTAGTATGAGATCCACACTTTCTACCTCTGGTTAGAGAAGTCAAGCCAGCTGCAGAGAAATTGGATTGCAGCTGCCATTGCAGCTTTCACTCAAGGGTTCTGTGTTGTGCCATTATAACTGCTGTAGGGCATTTTCTTCTGTTTATTATTTTGTCCCTTGGATACTGCATTTCCATCCTTTTATCCTCGTGCCTGAAGCAGTGTGGGGATATATTACAAACTAATGAATGATAGCAGTATTAACAGTGAATCCTTATCTAATGTTTTCTTTTTAAAAAAATAAATTATTAGATGGCATGTATGTTGTGACTGAGCACAGACCATGTGTCACTGTTTTTTCTGAACAGGTAAGCAGTTGAGTCTTTTTAGAAGTATTACAAAAATAAAATCAGTTTTTAATTTTTTTCTTTAAGATCTTCCTAATATGTGCATTTTCCACATTTCTGCCAGAAAAAGTTTTCAGACTAATTAACAATAACAGGAGAAAATAAACAATGAAAAATCCTTTAAAAATATTCAGTTCTGACTGAATTTACTTTACAGTGGCATCCACCTTGTCCAATTATGAAATATTTCAGATTAAAAAATTCAAAGAGAAAAAAAAATCTGTGTTTAAAAAATTAATCATAACTTCTCTTTCTGTAGATAGCTATGGGAACACAGATTGACATAACTCTATAATTCTAGAAATTCAATTTCAATTTGATAGAGAATGATTTCCATATCATAGGTGCTTTTTAAATAAACATGTATCTCACGGTAACAGTATTTAAAATTCCGGAAGGATTAAAAATCCTCCACTCACACCCTGACCTTTCATTTGTGCACTCATACACATGAATTTTTTCAACAGTGTCACTTTGCAAAACTGAACAGAATTTCCCTTATGCATCAACCCCTACCACACACACACACACACATCCTAGTTTCAACTTAGTTTTATAAAGCCAGTCCAGCACTGTCTTCACTCCTCTTTGAGTCTGGGGACTTCTCAAGCCTCCCATCCCACTCATCCCCATGCCAGATTCTCTCACACTATCAGTTTTATCTATTTTGTTTTTCATACGTGTCAGTCTGCTGTGTGCATAAATTAGCAGAAACATTGATTTTAGATTCCCCTTGATATCGTAAAGGAGGTTGCAGCTGAAAGGTTTTTTTTTCCATGAGATTACCAAGGCTCAGAAAAATCCATTTTTATCTGGCTGTCAGACATGCTCCAAATCTACTGCCCCCAGACATCAATACCTCAAACACTGTTGCTAAAATAAGCCTCCCCTTTGTACCATGAAATTCAGTTTCTCTTGGGTAGAAGGGTGTGGCTCTGGGTTTCTTCCAGAAAACAGTTACCCTCCTTTTGTTCTGCTAATTTTATGTGATTGGCAGCATCTTCACAGTCTGGTAAGAGCACACTGAACCATTATGAAGAAAAGTGTAAAGTAAGCTTTGTTAAGGGACAGTTACATGTCTGATTTTCCATTTTTTTGTTCTTATAAATTGGGGATAATTTTCAAATAATGAAATAGTTATTTAAGCTACAAAAACCTAGACTCCTTGTAGCATTTCTCTTCAGCTAGCGAGCAGAAATATAGAACCCTGCCAGTGAACTGCGATCCTCTGCAGTTCTTTTTTAATTCCTTTGTCTCCTTTGCCCAGAACAAACATTGCACTTGAAGTTGGATGATGAAGAAGGTACAGATACACTAAACCTTCACTTTCTCAGCTTTCTTCACCCTGCACCTAGGGGTGACGTAGAAGCTATTTGAGAATAGTTGGGCTCTGTACACACAGCTCACCCCAAAGCATTTTGAATGATGCTTTCTCATCCAAACATCTCCTGAGAGCATGCTGTGGTTTCTCTCAGCCCACTAGCAACAGGACAAGAGGAAATGGCCTCAAGTTTCACCAGGGGAGTTTCAGATTAAGATAATAAGAAAAATTTATTCACTGACAAAGTGGCTAACAATTGGGAGAGGCTGCCCAGGGAAGTGGTAGAGTCACCATCACTGGAAATGTTAAAAAAATAGGCAGAGGTGGCAATTTGCCATATGCTTCAGTGGACATGGTGGTATTTGGTCAAAGGTTGGGCCTGATCATGCTGGAGGTCTTTTCCTACCTTAATGTTTCTATGATTATATGAGTCCATGAATTATGCTACTACTGAAAAATCACACCAAATATTTTGGCACTTTGGGCCAATACCAAAGGCTCAGGTGATGCCTTGGAAAGGCTGACCTGGAACAGAGACTGGACAGAGCTAGAGAATAAAGCAGATATTTATTAAAAGGTCTTTAAGGGTGCATTTTGGGCAGGATGAGAGCCTGGCCAGGGCTACACGCAAGGTGGACTTAGAATGGTCACAACATGGACAACAGGTCATGAGGTCTTAAACTTCTGTAAGTTTTTGCCCATTTGCATATTGGGGTTTAATTGTCAAATTACAGCTTCAGATTGTGAGGTCTCATCCTTCTTGTTCCACCCTTCAGCCCCCCCTTGTTTGTGCTTTTGGGCCTGAAAACTTGTAACCATTGTGCTTGGTCTCCAGCAGGAAAAGGATTTGTTTTGTCTCCCCGCTCCATGCAGAGAACTGACTGACACTGAATGTGAGGCTCAGAACTGCAGCCCTGGGCAGCACAGAACCTGAAAAACATGAAAGTTAAAGCTTAAGGCATCACAGGGATAGTAGAAATAGCTAAGATGAGAGAATCGTGAGCTGTCTGTTGGCATAGGCAAAATGGAGTTAATACAATGCAGATTTAAAGGTGATTTTTTAAGGTGATTCACTTACGCTGTAATAATTGTCAGCTCCTCTGGGAGGAGCTTGTGTGCAAGCTAAAAGCCACATTTTCAGTAGGAAAACTGCATCATCTGTGTTTAGTGCAACATTCAACCTCATATAATTCTTAATAGCTTAAAAGCATCCATTTGGCAGAAAAAAGTGAACATCCAGTTCATACAACTTTTAAGCAACCTGTAATAGATTTCTAACTTCCAAGATCTAGCCAGAAAAGCACAAATCCTGTGGTCCTGAAAGAGTAGACCAGAGGTATGGTTGCACAGCTGACAGCTGCTGACTTAGAAAAAAATGTTCTGGAGAAATCAGAATTTTGAAGAGGAGGTATATGTCTATGATGCTCCCCTAAAAGCTAGATTGTAAATAATTCTGGTTTTAATATGCTCAAAATATGTTTAAAAATAAGGAAAATAATGCCATGTTGTTAATATCACAGAAGTGATTTACATGTGCATTTGAATTTTTGTGTGTGAGGAGCAATCTCAAGCATACAGTCACCAATCAAAAGTTTTTATTCCTTCAACCACAGTAAAAAAAACCCCAGCAATAAAACCCAAGGCATTAACTTCTTTTGTATAGAAAAGTAGTCACATCTTTCAATCAAAATGATTGTTAAAAGTAATTTTTCAACTGTGACAGAGGAAATACTTGAAAAATTGTTCTAGCAGTCCGGCAGTATGTGGTGTCCAAGATACCTGACTCACAAAGCAAAAGCTTTTAACTGAAAGTTTGAAGAAAAATAGTTTTATTTAATTCAGCACTTTTCCATGGAAACTTCATTGTCCTCTGACCCTGTTGTCAGCAAACAGATTTGCTGAAACTTGCAAGGGAAATTAAGCCTGAGGCAGACACCTGGTGCTCAAATTGCAAGAGTCCAGTCACAGTGTGGACAGGTAACATGACAGAAGATAAAATTTTGAAGTAGAAAACATAAGGAAAATTGTTAAACTGTGCATTAATTGTAATCTGCAAATAGTTAAATGTCAGGAACACAAAAGTGTGTAACAGAGGTCTTTATGTTTGCATGGTTGGTAAAACCTGTGCCTTCAAATGGCTGCTCTCAGCATTAATTTTTAATCATCAAACCAAACAGGACAAAGAGCTGATCACTAATGTCTGTCTTTCACTAGAAAATCTGAACAATTTTTGGTGTTTTGCTGAGACAGCAATAGTTTCTGAATGTAGACATTTTGAATATCCAGATGCTGGCTTGCACAGAAAACACATTACACTTTTCCCTACTAACACTTATTTTATGCAAGGCATTTCACTGTCAGATGCTGAGCTGCCTTGAAGAATTTTGAACGAAGACAAAGAGCTGTGAAATGTGAAGCTGATGTCAGTGCTGCAGAAGTGTGAGAAATTTTATGTTGGAAACTGCATGGCAAGTTATGCCATGGGAAGGATAGAGCTGATGTCATTTCATATGTATTAAAATGTTAACTGTGCCAGTTCTTTGCTTTTCAAGAAAGATGCTCAAATTATGAAAACTTCCCTTTTTTTTTTAAACTGGATTATATATGTTTTCTAAACTATGTGTTTAGTGGCTAAAACTTGTGTTCTTTAAAAGGACCCAATATATGCTGGAAAGCTTGAATGAAGCTTACAGCAGGAAGGTATGGCTTTGACTGATTAGAATGGAAGTCAAGAAAAAACCCCAAACCCCAAATAAATCCCCATGTAAAGCCAGAGAATTCCAAGAATTATACTCTAGAAAATTCATCTTCTGTTTCTGCAGGTAATTGCAACCCCTATTCACCTTTTTCTTTTTTTTTTTTTTTCCCATTCTTTTTAACTTTGCTCATGGTCTAAATACATTTTTATTTCTGCAGTACACTGGAGTTTGTTGTAAGAGCTGGAATCCAAAATCTGTCTCCTAGGTAGATGTTTGATGTAGATTTGGGTGTACTTGGTCTAATCATTCCATAGGAGTTTGAATTTGCTGAACTTTCGTGGCACAGATACTGATTTTGGCAAAGAGCAGAAAATCTTTACTGCTTTTCACTGACAATGAGAAGGCTTTTCTCACTTCACGATGAGAAGTACTCCAAACACTGAAACATACCTAAGTCACTAATGTGCCTTCGGATAACTCACTCAAAAAAAAAAAAAAAAAAAAAAAAAAAAAAGAATTATTGTCACTCAAGAATCTCATTCAAAACCTGTGGAAATTATTAGAAAAGCTTCTTCTGACTCAACTTGAATCCTGATCCAACATCAACAAAAGTTAATGGGCCAGCTCATCCAAGCGAGTTTTACAGGATCAGACCTTGTAGGAGAATTTATTCTTTGTTATAAATGCAGTGTAAATAGATCTGGTTTTGATGTCTTACAAGAAGGATGAAGGCAATAAAAGGATTATTTTTAAGTCTTACAAAAAATGTAGAAGCAAATGTATTTCTATGCCATAGAAAATTTAAAACTTAATTACATCCTGCCAAAATGCAACCTGATTCCTATTAAGAAACATTTGTTTCCAACAAATAGACAAACTGTTGTTTGTGAAATACTTGTTACTTATTTATACTTTTAAAAAATCACAGCTTCATTAACTTTGCCTTTATTTGAATTCACCTGTGCTTGCTCTTATCCAGTTGCTCTAGCTTCACAGGTAATTTTTATTTAAAGTGTGCCTCTGCAATCAGGAATTATTACTAGATTTGTGCTATCTAGGGCAAGGAGACATCCCTGCCTATAGATCTAAAATATTAAAATGTTCTCTAGCCCCGTACAGGTCTGAGAGAGCAGGAACTGAAATGTAAGTGATCAGGTCTGATTCCCAGTAAGAGGTCTGTAAGCATCCAGTGTGATCTGAGGCTCAGAGTGTAAAAGGGAAGGCACAGCCCAGCTGGTGGCAGATCTCACAGTGCTGTCAGTGAAACCTCAGCAGACCTGGTCCTAGGTAAGAAATGCAGGATTTGATAGGAAATCATGGAGAAGTGGTTGCCAAGTTCAGTGGGAGAGAAGAGAGAGGGGAGAAACTCTCTGCCAAATGCAGATCCACACCATATTTTGCTGCAGAGAATGTGCTGTGCAAGCAGTTGATACAAGCACAAAAAGCATCCAAATTTGTCAGTAAAGGAGAAAATTTTCATTAGCAGGCATGCACTGAGCTAGTTCTGCACCTGGAGCCTATCAGGCTTCACAAGACAGTTGTGTGTCATATTTAACCTTCAAGTGGTGACTGATCTTCATAGCTGAAATCTCAGGGGACAGGCTTGTGAAGGTGACAGCAGGAAAGTCAGTAGTCCAGTTTTCCTTCAAAATGCATTTTAGTGGGAAATAATTCCAGTAGACAAGTCAAAATAGTCTCAAACCATTGGAAACCTGGAAAACCAGACACTTTGCTGATAAACATCAGCTACATTATTCTAATTTATCCAGGAGTAATGGGATAGGATTGCCCCTGGAAGAGACTGCACAATGCCATGATACAAAGAATAATGAAACACAAAAGTCTAAGTGTTATTTATAGATTATGCTATATTAAGTTTACAAATGAATCGTCATATTCTGACGTTAAGTCTGTGCTTTCCTGTCTCACAGAAAATATATATATTGTTGTGAAAAGTGCAAAGCTTAATCCAAAATGTCTTCCTTAGAAAGAAAATGTGAGGATTCATGATTAAAAATAGTGATAACTTAAAGTGACAGAACACAGAAATCTGTAGTGTTGAAAACTTACTCTGTGTTCTCTGCAAAAGATGAATGCTTTGCTTCATAGTGACACTTGGCAAAAGTCAGTGGAACTGTTTCAGAACTTGAGATTGAGCATTTCCTTACCCACAGAAGTGTAGAAGCTTTTACAGCAAATCTTGTCTCAGCTGTTTCCTTGAATCCCAACCGAAAGGATCCAAAGTCCAAACCTCTCAGCCCTGTGTGTGCTTCCAGAGTGACCCAAGCACAGATGCAAGTGCCATATGTGAAACCCTTTTCATTCACATAGGAATAGTTGCAGATGGATTAACCTACTTTCTTAAAGATAGGCCGATGATTTTCCCATCCTTGGATCTTCTTTCTTAAATATGTGTGGACAAAACAATTTTAAATTATTAAATGATTAATTAAACAATTTAGGTAAACACTAAAGACCTGGCTTTGCACTTATTTTCACCCTTCCCTTCCCTTCCCTTCCCTTCCCTTCCCTTCCCTTCCCATCC
>VXBR01010119.1:1145788-1299793 GCA_013400215.1 Cisticola juncidis | reverse complement strand
CCTTCCCTTCCCTTTCCTTCCCTTCCCTTCCCTTCCCTTCCCTTCCCTTGCCTTCCCTTCCCTTCCCTAGGTGGTTTGAATACACAATATGTAATTTATCAAAATTTTCATTAGTCAAAACAATTTTAAGAATGGAACATAAAATCTAAAGGGATAGAAAGTCAAATTGTAGGACAGAGACTGCCAAACTGTGAAAAGGTTAGGTCCTGTGTTTCAAGGCAGAAAGCCAATGTACCTTTTATACAGCAACATGAAATAATGTTTACATTTTAGATTTTTAAATGTATTTCCCCATTAAGATTCTTAATAATGGATGAACTTTCAGACTATGAAATATTAATTCATTAAACAAGGATATCTAGAATCCAAAAGCTTCACATTTGATCTTGATCTCCAGACACAGCTTTCTTGTTTTTCTAAATCTGATACAATAACCAAATTGACTATCTGCCTTTTTTTAAATACCTTCTTATGTTTGTTAAAGCAAGGGAATCATCCAGGTTCTACATGTTTTGATCACATACTGAGCACATAATGTTTTTCAAACTAAACAAATACAGTGTTATGATAGTGCTTAGAATATGGCAGGTGCATTGCTTTGATTTGAGAAAACCC
Source organism: Cisticola juncidis (assembly GCA_013400215.1). Taxonomy (NCBI): domain Eukaryota; kingdom Metazoa; phylum Chordata; class Aves; order Passeriformes; family Cisticolidae; genus Cisticola; species Cisticola juncidis. The sequence continues at coordinate 1,299,178 of VXBR01010119.1, read as the reverse complement.
AGTTGATTGTTTCTGGCATTTAACATTGGACCATGGGCAGAATATGATGTTCTAACCATTCACCTTCGTATTAAAACTATTAATGCCAAATCTCTGTAACCCACCTGAATACACTGTGATGTTTCTGTTCTGTTTCTTCTATGGTGCCTCTTGGATGATTGAGTGCAATTAGACAGCATATGACCAAATTCTAATAAACAATATGTCCTTCAAAGTGATCTCAGTCACTGGTTAAAAAAATGTCAGATAAGTGGATATTTATGAAAAAAAAAAAAAAAAAAGAGAGAAAACTCTTTGGGAAATGTGGCTTAAATATAAGAGTTTGGATGGAGAACTCACAGGGATTTGGGCTCATATTGATAAAGATTAAACATCACATTGGTGCCACTCTAGGTTCCTGGCTTATTATGTAGCATTTTTGCTATTCACTTGAGCATTTGCATATCTTACACACTGAACAGAAAGAGTGCTGCATTGGTACAGTCAATATTCTGAGCAAGAAACACCTGAGCCACCCTCCAGGACATGCTGTAGAAAACCAGTCAACACTTCTATGTGTGCATTGCTTTTTATAGTTATACAAGAGGTGTGTGTTAGACTTTTCTAACAAATCAGTGACCTCCACAAACTTACATAATAGTCATATATTTTTAAGATTTTTACCTAGATGCTAAAAGTTTGATTTGGAAAATTTCCAGCTTGAATCTTTTCCATCCCAAGAAACTCTACTAACAGCAGGTAAGAGCCAAAGCTTAAAGATTATTTCTTGAAGTGGTACAACTCTGCTGAGAATCTCACCAAGTTGAAACACAAGAATTCAAAACAGAGAGCCTGAATTCAGAGTTCACTCTCTGAGGAGAGATGTGAACACTGAGATACTATTCATAAATGCTGTGTTAAAGCATCACCAAAGTGTAGAAATGGTTGTCTTGAGCATTGGATTCCCCTCCCTGGGACATGTCCTAACCACTTGGACCTAAGAGCCTCTCTTCCACCCAAGCTGCACATTAGGGTTGTAAGTGCCTGTCTGGATCTCATCCCTAACCTGAGGATATAAAGTCATTAGCTCAAGCCTGGCTGCCTTGAGTTCTGTGCCAGATCCCTCTCCTTTCCCATTCCAACACAGGAATAACACAGGCGTGCTCTGTGGTCTGGCAGCAACTCCAGTCTGAGCCTGAGCCAGGAACACAAACCCTGCTTGAGACTCCTTCACGTGCCACTGGCTACCTGGCTCGTGGCCAGCTGGGATAGGGCCACAGAGCTCTTGAGGTGCCTGTGGGGAGCAAAGGATCCCACCTGGGTGCATTCAGGTCTGTTGTCAACTCTAAAGTGCAATCTAAGTTCCATTGTAATAAACAACAAAACTTCCACCAAGTCAATAAGATCAAAATTACCTATGCAGCACCATGGAGTAATAGACAAGAATCCATCAGCTTGGGCTCTGAACTGTTGCTGTATCATTTGTAATGCAGTGGTTCAAGGCTGATGGGCATAAATTAGACTTTTTTGTGTGTGGTACATTTTGAAAGATGCCTTAAAAATTCAGAATAAATTCTTTCTCTTCCTAATGCATCACAAACACTAATCTCCATTTTTATGCAGTTTATCAATGCCAGTAATCTGTTGAACAGGCAAAGCAAAAAACGGGACAAAAACTAGGAAAAGTGAAGGCATGTGAAAAGTTGCTTTACTATTTCATCAGATTAATTAATATGGTTGTCCTTGGGCCTAATTCAATGCAGAGAACTGAAGTAATATTGCTAGATGGCTGTAAACCTCAGGGAAATCCTCTATTAAGAGAATGATGGCTCTGAAGGGAATATCAGGCTTTATTGTTATTCTATTTCTTAGAACACCATGTTCTTGAAGTCCCAAGTAGCATCAGCACGCAGGACTTTATTCAGTAAATCAGGATTGGCTAGACAACTTGTTTATTCTTCACAGACATGCACTATAATAGTCTGTTGAATTTCCATTCCAGGAGAATTATTTTTCTGCTTCAGAATTAGTCCAGTGAAAAAGGAGAAACATCTCCAAAGGCTTGAATGTTGAGGGAGAAGACACAGGATTAGGGTTTCTGCAATCAATATTGACAGTGCAGCTCTAGCCTACAAGACAAACAAGTTTAAGAGCTTCTCTCAACCAATTCAGGGGACAGAAAGGCAAATTTTTATTTCTAAAATGGTAATTCAGACAAAAAAGAGATTTTTTATGTTTTCATTTTCTGCATCCCAGGCTAGTGCCTCACACTTTGAGATACAGGGATTTCATAAGCCTTCACAACAATCTTTTGATAAACAGGTTTTACCTTTAAAATTATTTCAGCTATTTTATTTTTTTAAAATACAGATGTAATTACATGTCAAGTATTTTTCACACCTAAATAAAAGAATTGATGATAACTTTGTACAGCACTTAAATTCTTTATGCATTTCAGTTAATCCAGATATTTCTTTAGCATGAACAGCTTCATAGTACAATACGTAATGCATAAATGTAATATTTATTAACAGAATTAGACCAAAATCCAGATTTTTGTGTTAGTGTCAAGTATCAGAGATATCCACCATTTCAATTCACAGCTGTACAGTTTGAAATCCAATGAGGTATTGATCAGAATCGAAATACATTAGGAGGCCTTAAAGAGAGCTGGACAAAGACTTCTTACAAGATCATTAAATGACAGGACAAGGAGGAATGGCTTTAAAGTGAAAGAGGGTAAGTTTAGACCAGATGTTTAGAAGAAATGCCTTATTGTGAGGGTGATGAGCCTGCCACAGGTTGCCCAGAGAAGTTGTGGATGCCCCATCCCTGGAAGTGTTCAAGGTTGGATGGGCCTTGGAGCAACCTGGTCTGGTGGAAGGATCACAGGGCACCATCTCCAGCCTTGCCACAGCCCTGCCCTGCCCAGCCTTGAGCCAGGCCAATGTCCTGTCCTCATCCACAGGGAAACCTGAGGATACAGCTGTCCCTGCACCCCCTGGTCTGCCCTGGTCCTGACCATGCTGTCCCCAAAAACCCCTGCTACTCCCCAGCCCAGGGACCTGCCAGCACTGCAGTGCCCTGGCACCATGGAAAAGCATAGAGTTGATGCAGAAATAGAAATGTGACAGCTAGAAGCAAAGGGTTCTGTTTTAGAGGTGTCAGAACACAGGCAGCTATTAATGATTCTGACAAAGTACAGTTATTCACTTTATTTTGAATGTAAGAGTGACCAGACCCCTACTTAAATTCTTGCCTCCCCTTGATCTCATTCCTTTCAGAAAAGCATTTTTCTCCAAGATCCTTCCTTTAGGACAAAAGAAGTGGGTGGCTCAGTATAACCATTCTTTTATTTGTTGCTGAGGATTTGATTTATATTTTGGCTTATATTTCTATTTTTATGGGAATTTTCTCCAGCTCCCTTCTAACATTTGAGTTAAAAGGCAGTTTTGTTACATTTTTGTCCTAACTTGCCCTACATGGCCCCTATCTCAGGAGCAACACAAGCAATAGCCACCTGCTGTGTCTGTCCTGAATGGTCATAAGCAAGTTTGAAGGGCATTCAGCAGCTTGATGAAGCTAAACTTTTTGATTAGAAATTTTCAGGATGAGCATCATTGTCAAAATTACCAGCTTCCACTGGGGACAGAGCCGCAGGCTGGCTTTAAGGTTTCCTGCAATAAAAGTCCAATGAACTCATTGTCCTGGCTGCCAAACACCAGTGTGAGGCCCTTGACAGCACGATGATATCAAACCTCCAAATAAAAGCAATTCTCCTAGCAGACTGTGGCTTCCGGCAATGCACATAGCTTGATACAGTCATTAGCTTTTATGCAGTTTTAGAGCAAACATTTTACTAGGAACCCAATTTTCTTCTGACAGAAGAGACTATTAGGGACCCCAAGCATGACAAGTCTCAAGAGTCCTACCAACTGTAACAGGCCATTGACAGAAGGTGATTTGCCATTAAAGCTATATATATACACGTTGGTTGATTTGAGCATTAAAAAACCCCAAAAAATGGAAAAAGAGAAGTATCTTAACTCATCTAACCATCTTTATGGTTAATGCTCATCTTAAAAGTTTGCAGAAGGGGCTTCTATAAAGGCTGTATTCAGAGGATGCTTTGATTTTTGAATAGGTAACAGCCTTGAGTTTTGCATTATGCAAGGACAGCTGGCAAAGCATGTGGGCTGTGAAATAAGCGGGAGGCTTGATAAAATCCATCCTGAAAGAGAAAACAAGGTTAGGAGCAATGAGCTGTGACTGACTAGAGCTGTGGGAGCTTCAAAACCTTCCCCCCAAATGCAAATGCTTAGGGTTACTCTTCTGGATGATCTGTTGAAGACGTTGTGCTCTGTGACAGCACAGAAAGAGGGAAGATGAAACTCAGCCCCATCCTTTGCTGTTCTGCAATGACCAGAAACACAAAAAAAGTGCTCATCTTGCAAATCCAGTCTCAGTTTCTACTGGAGGGGAACATACTGTACTGGAATACAAAATAAGTTGTATTCTATTCTTTTAATTTCAATGTATTCTTCATGCAGATTTTTTTTTTTTAAATATTGTATACTAAGTGATACATTCTCAAATAAAAAAGTGTTAAGAGTTCACCCAGGAGCTCATGTTCTGGCTCCAGATATTTGGGATATTTGGCTCCAGCAATGGTGCCTAGAAGAGGCATTTTAGCATTGCACAGTATTCAGGAGTTTCTGTTTGTGTTGCAAGCCCCAGAACCCAAAATTAGGTCAGATAAAAATTTGTTCAAGGGAGTCGCCTCTTTCAGCCATCCAGTCATTGAAATGACACAAACATTAAATATGTTTTTCTAGATCATTTCTAGAAAGAAAAAGAGGATTTTGTCTTACCCATTATCTTTATGAAGTATGTCCTAGAGATATAATGTATGAAAATCCACCTCCCCAAACACAGACACCATATTTATTTAGGATTAGATGGCAAAGATGGATTTAATGAAAATGTAGTAAAAATTCTCAAATCTTAAACATTTTAAAATATCTTGTCAGTAATGTGGCAGACAGTAAAAGACATAGAGACTTTTTTTTGTCTTTCTTGTGGAGGTTGTATTTATCATCTCAGCTTACTTTAGTACTGTTGGTATCAGCTAGATATAACATTGTTGTCCTGATTAAATAATTAAATTGCAATCAGACAAGCCAATCTCACCAAAAAAAAAAAATCAGGTGGAATGGATAAAGATGTAACATGAAGTAAAAATCAACCCTAATAGGTTGATGAAATGCCAGAATAAAATAACAAACAAAATTAACTTAATTAACCTTCAAGGGAATAATAAAAGCAGGACAATTTCATGTGTTAAATAGTGCATTACATTATTAAGCTTTGACGTTGTTTGGCAAGTGATCCCTTACATGAACAATTTTACAGAAGCCAGAAGCTTCCTTGTGTACTGGGGGTTATTCAGTCAATTGTAGTAAAGTTTACTTTTCTAGTCATTCTAATGGTTTCAAAGTTACTTCTCAAGTTATGCTGCAAGTAATTTATCTTTCAATAAGAGGTACATCATCAATCATTGCTCACAGCAAGATTTTATTCATGTGAGGAAAAAATCATGATACTGTCTTTGGCTTGCTTGGGGCACTTCTGGAGAATGCTAAATAATTTCTTTGCACAAATACTGTGAAAATAGTCAAGATGAATAGACACAATATAGTCACAAACCAAAAAGCCACAATACAGATGCTGAAGATCTGTGTGAGCAGAAGTTAAAGGTCACACAGGGCCCAGACCAGGTCAAATGCTGGAAACCTGAAGTGCTGAAAACAGGCACATATGGGAAGGGGCTGCTTTGAGCTTCTAAGTCAGCTAAATGCTGAACTAGAGCTAACACAGGACCTGCACCTTCCCACAGTGAGCTGTGATATTATCAGTGAGGTAATCAATGGCATTTTGTCTCAGAAAGGAATATCTTCCGACTTTGGCTGAGTCTCTATCAGAACATTTAATCTCTACTCTGCAAAAGAAAAAGCTTTATATAAAAAAAACTGTGAAAAGATATAAACTTTTAAAAAGTTGTTTCAAAAGTGATTGTACTTTATATGAATGCTTTAGGGAAACCATGTGGAAAGATACATTTTTATTAAGCTGAGATTGATCAATCCCTACCAGAGAAGAATGGAAGTGGTAGACAGTGACAGTATTAAAAAATAAACTAAACTGACTCACCAGAGAAGTGTGTCATGGTTGAAAGACAAAGGCAATTTCTAAGTATTTTCTCATTCCAGGAATAATGGAAGGACATGAACAAGGTAGATTAGACTTGATTAGATTGCGTGACTTTGGAAAATATAGAGGAGATTTGTAAAATATAAATACATGAGACCTGATAATGGCATTTTATACTTATTCAGGATAAAATTTTGCCTATAAGAAACCTGCCCTTCAATCTGTGCTTTTTAATTGGAAGGACATATTTTAAAAATGCCTACAATACAGGAAAGTGTTCTTAAAGAAGACCTGGAAATTAATGGAATAATTTTAGCCTAATTTCACACTATGACAAAAGCCATTTTTTTTCTCAAATGGAGTTCCTGTTGAATTCAATAGGGTACATAAGCACATTCCCAAAAGCAAATTCTGACAATTTGAATAATTACCTGTCTGTTAACATCTCTTAAAGTGATGGGCAGTTGCAGGCCTAATGACTAAACTGCTGTGAGGATTTCTCGTATTCATTTAAGAAAAATTTCCAAACAGCTATTTAGAAACTATTTTTTGTGATATAAAACAACACAAAAACGTCAGTTTTAGAACTTAGGTTTATGGAACAGTGGGTCTGAATAGTCACACCGTAGACATCCTAATATCTTCTACTGTAATCAAACAAGCCCAAGAGAAACTCCCCCTGCACTAATGTCAGCAGCCTGGCTGCTGCACTGCACTTGTCCATAAAATTCACTGCAACCCACACCTTGCTGGTCTGATGGTGATCTCAGGGCTACAGATCAGGTGAGAACCACCTCTACAGATACCTGAAAAATAGTTTCCCCATTACTGAACAGAAAATCAATATCTTTCTTCAGAGCATGATCTATCTTTTGCCTTAAGTATCTGAAAAAGTGTCCAAACCTCTAGCCTTTTTTTTTAACCATACCTTTCCTTTTAGTTTTATGTTGGTGGCAGCTGTATGCTCATGTCTGCAGCTCCAAAGCTTGGACTGTTCATATGAGATTTTCTACGTTTTTCAAAATCTTCATATTAATAAGAATATACCACAGATTTAAGCATTTAAATAAGCAGAAGTGTGCCAGCATGAAAATATAGAAGCATACAAACCCAGTCTGCTGAACACACTGACAGGTTTTCTCTTGTGTAGTCAGAGCAGCTGTTACAAAAAGAGACAGATTTTCATGGATTTTATGAGATTTTGATGTGTTGATGTGTTCTATATTAAGAGCAAATATTGCTCTCTATGAAAAACAAGTATTATTTTTGACATTCAAATTTACTAATTACATTTTGCTAAATACATATAATGCATATTGATTTTTTAGAAACTTATGCAAAAGCTTACATCAAGCTTATGATGCCTGACAAAGAAAAACTGCAACAACAAAAAGTAAAGCAACAAACCCCAAACTATCCCTTTCTATCTGCATAGGAAAGTGTTCAAAAGCTGTCTATGACACTGCTAAGTTAATTTCTCTACCACCCCCAAAAGATAATTTTTTAAAATCATCGGTATTTTCACTCCCTGACTATTTAGCATAGACATGAAAAATAGAGCTGTCTTTCTGAAGCTGTGTATACCCCAAAGAAAGTAAAAGCTCTTTATTCCTGTGCATGATGTGGGGACAACAAGTAACACAACCTGTACCTAAAGAAGTTCTAACATCTACAGATGATCATAAGATCAATAGAAACTGGGGAAAATGTCTTCCATTGTTTACAGATTCTGGTAAAAGCATTGTTTCAGAAATTATTAAATAAGTTAAAATCCGAAATGGATTTCTGGCTAATATTATGAAAGAAAACTAGAAACCTTGACTACAGAAAAGCACATGATGGGCAAATCAAATTAAGACCATAGGGGTATAGGGAAGTGCTTTAACATTGGTCTTGGAGTTTTCACCATTATATCACAAAAGACAGGAGAGAAGTAAGAACAATGAGTGCTTTCTTGTTTCAGTATTTCTTTTAGACTCCTTTCTTTCCATCCATTTTTCTCTCCCAATATCCTTTCAATAGAAGGGTTTTTTTCACAGTCCATGAGCTGCTCATAATGTCTGCAGCTTTTATTATGTCTATAGATTGTGCAATGGAGTATCAAGCAGACTCACATTCAAAAATTTACCCTAATTATGACTCTATCTGTTCTTTTGTGTAAGACCTAATCCTTTGTATTCACATGGACTCCCTTTTCCCAATGTCAGCCAGCAAATCTCAGTAAGAATGAAAGCGACAGTCAACTTCACCAGACACATACCTGAGGGGTCTCTGGTAATGTCACATATAAAAATATCCTGAATTTGCTCCTAAATCTTTGAACTTTCAAACTGACCTTAAACTCCCAGCCCATCATGAACTGAGTTTTGTGTTCACCTGTCCCTCTGTCACACTGTTCTGTTGATTGTCCTGCACTGCCACAACAGCAAGGAAAGGGGCAATACTGTAAATACCCAGGAGCTTAATGGCTTCTTAGGACAAAAGCAATTTGCTGCTCCAATAGAAAACTCTACCAACTGTCTCAGAATTTTGGAATTATTTTCCAGATGATGGAAATAATTTAATGTCTCAAAATGAGTGGTTCAGATGACAGACATTTCCTTCCCTCCACTGTCAAATGGAGTTTCAGTTGATATGCAGGTTTGCCTTTCTGCAGAAAGAAATCAGTCTTACAGTAACAGTTCAACGAGCAGAGACAAATATTATATATTTTGCTGGTTATAAAGTTTTCTGTATTTTTAAAGCACTTGCTTCCCTGAAAAAGAATTCTACTAAGCAGAGCAATGATTGAAAGATCATTCAGAATAAGCACAAATAAATTACTTAAATACTATACCCTTTTTCTGAGAGGATACTGTAAAAAGGGAGAGAACAGAACTACTGGTGTTGTCTTGCAAGAGTGACATGCAAGAAAATAATTTTCTTTCCCAATTTAAACATAAAAATTTTCAGGAGATAGGAGAGGTCAGTACTTGCAGCTTCTGACTTTTCTTTGGCCCTGCTGAGCACATCTCTGGTGTTTATTCATAATTTAGAGTTTACAGTCCAGAACTTGATCTTCTACCTTGGGCAGATCTCTTACATGGTGCCTCTCTGTCCTTCTGCTGAAGGGCAAGAACTGTGTGTTTGGACAAATATTAATGATGTATAACAGTTAAGCTAAATCATGCTGTAAAATTCTTTAGAAGAAATTGTATATTCACCACACAGTTTCCTGTAGGGAGAGTCATCTCTTCAAGGACATGACTCAAATGGGTGTGGTATTCAAACTGACAAAATAAAGTGCACTTCTGTTGGAATGCTGCAAACTCAGATTTTGAGATTTTAGTATATAAAAATGTGTGGGAGTCAAGACAGTGGATTTTGGGTGTTTTCTAAGTCCTTCTTCTTCACCTTCCTCCTTCTGCATGGGTCTGAGTGCTTTTCACTAATTGGGTGAGAATTGTCTGCATTGCAGGCCTTGGATGGTCATAATTGGATCAAAACCATAAATACTATAGGTGTCATCTTGGTATTGGGTACTTATCACTTAAATAACCTTGGAAAAACTTAGAAGCAGGCCATTTTACCTTGTTTCTCTACCTTGCTAGTTGGAACTCATGCCTAGTGAGTCTGTAAACACTGTAAATAGATAAGAGATAATAAACAACCAAGACCGATCCTGAACTTGGGTTTCCTGTGCCTTTCATCCTGACCTTGCCAGAGGAAAAAAGAAACCAGAACTGTTACACACTTCTTGCACTGTCTGGGCTCCTCTAGTTTTAAGGAAAACCAGCACATTTTGGACACACAGGAAAATAGCATTGTTGCTATCCACCACAGTATCTCTCCAAACCCACTGCCTGGGAATCACAGAATCATGGGAGGGTTTGGGTTTGAAGTGACCTTGATCATCTCATTCCAAACTCCTTGCCATGAGCAGGGATGGCATCTACTATGTGGCGGTGCATTTTTTATTACTATGGTTATGTTCTGTTAAAAAAAAAAAAAAAAGATTTGCCCTGTTTTCCCCTTGAAAGTTAAGATGGTTTTGCCTAAAGTTATACCTGTCCATGTGCACTGTCAATCACACCAGACCCCTTCCCCTCTTTCCAGACCCTTCCATGCCCATCTTCCCTTGAACCAGTCCCCTGTACCCTATCACAGTCACCCCACTATCAATCAGGGGTTGCCCATTCCTCATGATCCAGAAAGTTCTACCAGGTTTGGTTCCCCATTGGACTGTTGATGTGGGATACTCCCTTGGTGTTCTGGTATGGGTTATTCATGACTGGACCACTCCTCTTGTCTCCTCCACTGCCTTTCCCTTGTTGGCTTGTTGTATGTAAGCTCCCCTTGTTCCACCCCTCTTAAAGGAGCTGACACACACTGGTTTTGATCTTTTTCTGTCCCTGCCCATGCTAGAGAATAAACTTATTTGGCTCCATACAGAAGAGTATGTTCTTTTTCTTGGATTTTTGGCACATCTTCCAGTCTGTTGCCAGCTAGACCCATTGCCCTGAGGCACCACTACCTAGACCTGGATTCCAATGGTCTGGGAGCGGCCAAACTTCTCCGTAACAAATGCTGACCTGAGCTGGCCTGTGGGTGGACAGGTCCTGGAGCAAGACACTATTACATCAGTTTGTGCAGGGATCCCTATCCAACCTGGCCTTGAGCACTTCCAGGGATCTTCTCTCTGCTTCACTGGGTTGTCCTGGGTACCGTGGAGAAGGTGGGACACAGGGCTGTCCTGTGGCTCAGCTGGCAGGTGGCGAAGTGCTGGAGGAACGTTCTGCAAAGCTGGGCCCTGGGCAAGGCACAGCTCCAGCTCCCAGCTCCTGGCAGACAAAGCTGGGGTCCTGTGGTGTTCCTGCACATGGACAGAAGGAAGGACTGCACTCTCATTTGGGTTTTGAGGGCTTCAGCAAACCTCCTAAAGTTGAGCTTGGTACCTTGGGGTCGTGTTACAATTTGCAGCAAAATCCATGTACCTCAAGGATACGCACACAGGTTTGCAGGTGATATAATGCACATTTTGTTCTAATCTTAGTTTACTTATTTGATTCAACAGAGAGGTTTTATAAGATTTATTTGTTTATAAATGTCTCCTCTATCTTTTTAAAGTGACAGCTTCTATTTATGCATAATTTCCAAAGTAATTATTGTGTTAAATCATGGATATTTTGGAATACAAGGGAATAGTAAAAAGCAAGTTTTTTTCAAAATAGTTAGCTACTGACCTTCCAGGGAGCCTTGTTTCATTACCAAATTGTTTCAGCAGTAATACTTTGAAGTTTAGAGATAAATCCATACCATAGGTAAATTTTACATAAGAGGGAGTAGAATTACAGAGAGATGTAGAGCTGTTTAAAAGACAACTTTTAAAACTAGTTGTCTTTGTTCAGTTTGGCATAGGAGTGAAAAAATACCAATCTTGGGAATGCAGTCACTTTATTTAAAAGGAGGCTGTGTCATCCAGATCAAAAAAATTAAATTCATTGAGCTTTCTATCTCTCTTTTATTTGAAAAATATCAGTAGACTTCATAGGCTGATGAACATTGGCAATTCACTCATTCAAGTTATTATGATTAACAGCAATTTCTTTCCTTCAAAAATCACTGTTAAATGTGCCTGGGGATCCTGGGACTGACTATGTACCTAGAGGGAAGGACCTTTCCTGGCTGTACAAATGCCAAGGGCTGGACGTGTCCCTTCCACAGAATGAGCTTTGTGAGGAAAAGTTAACACATGAGCAGGGAGAGTTTTACAGCCAGAAATCAGCCCCAGTTCAGGATTCTAAAGCCAAAGCTGCTGGACATGGTGATGTAGGCAAAAAAAAAATGAAATTCTGTATTCTAATACAGAAGGGCAAAGTACTAATCATGTTTGCCTGCAGAAGGAGAAACACTTCATATATCGCACAATTTAAATTTATTGAAAAATACAACAGTAATTGTAAGTTACAAAAGCAATTTCTATTCAAGTATCATATCTAAATTTCAGATTTGGTCCTTCACTTCCACATGAATACTGAGTTAAACTTTACGAGAGCACTTTTAAACCCTTATCTCCAGTCCTATGCAATTTTACAGCATGGGGGTTTGTTTGTTTTCTTTTTAGAACTGACCTTTTACATTTAAATTGAGAAAGGTGCTTTTAATACAATGCTCTACACAGTGACATTTTAGTGACGAGAATGCCAAGGTACATTGGCTTTTATTAGAGAAAAACAACAGCCTTAGAGCCAGGTTATGTTTTTCTGGTGTTCCATTTCAGAAAAGTATGCTTGTTCTGGCTTAGACATTCTGAAAGCAATTGGGATAGATCACATAAGTGCTAAAAAGAGATCTTGGGCTGTGTTTCAGCTTTATTTCTTCTATTTTTCCCCCTCTGTTTTTGCCTGTGCTTGGCCAGAAATGAGACAAGCTCTCCAGAGAAGCTGTGATCTCTAGCGTTACAATTCCTTACTCCATAATTCCTCTGTAGCATTTATTTACCTCACACTTTTGAAATATTAGAGATAAGTTTTCCCCTAAGATAATGCAGATCTTTTGCAGTTACAGTTTATTTCAGGAAACCAAAGTGATGCATTCATCTGGATCTCTGACAGATACTTCTGACCATGTTCTGGTGAGAATAGATAAAGAAAAAATGATTGAAATATGATGCAACATGACTCAATACTTCCTGTCCTAATTCTAGGCCATTTAAAAGAAAACAAAACAAAAATCCCTATTCTGCCCATTAAAAAGCAGTGTAATTTGTGTGAGGGCTTCACCATCCCAAAACTGTTCTGGTGGATCTTGTGCATCTGAGGATGCAGTGATCTGCACAAACTTGCCCTGTGAACATGTAAAAACTACACATGATTTGCATTGACTAAATTAAAAACTCAGCATGAGTGCAGGTTTCAGGACTAGGCTTGAGGAGTTCCATAGAAGAAAGTTCATCAAGCTTTGAAAAGCTTCCCATTCCTTTTCAGTTTGAGAGAGAAGGATTCTAATGAACACCTTTCAAAAGGGATCACTAAATTGCAAGTAACGTTTCCCTTGTTGTGTGAATGGTGAGATATTCCTGTTACCTATAATCAGTATTTTGAAAACCAGCTTCTTTAATACAAAGCTCTTCTGTCTCTCTCCTACCCTTCCAAGAGCAAGCTACAAACATACAACTGCTTGCCCTCATAAGTTAATAGGAACAGGAGATACCTTTTAATTCTAATTTGCATTAAGTTTTATAGTAAATAATGGAGAGAGAAATCTTAAATGTTTACCCCATAATTGATTTTATAGGCTATGCGGTCACAGGAATAATAATTTAAAAAGACATATCACATAAGGTCAGTAACAATTTTTATTAGCTGAAACTAAAGCAATTAATAACAATAATTTAAATAAGTAAGCTACTCATGTGTGATGAAGTTCTGCCAGCATTGGTCACATGGATTAGTGTAATTTCCCTCAGGAAGCATGTCACTATGGGACAAACTACATTACAGTTATTCCCTGTTCTGCATTATCCTTGTTGGCAAAAACCAAGAAAATATTCAAGCACTTTTGATACACAAATGCAGGCACCTCTATGCTGTACTTCACTTCTACCTCTTACTAAGAAGCCTGTGAGAGACAAGAGGGTCAAATACAGGAAAGCTGAGGAGATGCCCTAACTGAAGATCTTTGTGTCTCTTTAATTGAATACATTTGTAAAAAGTGAGAAATGTGAGAACAGCTGTAAAGATTCAGCTGCTTATTAAAAACTGATGAGTTATAGAGCTCATGTTAAAAAAAAAAAAAAAAAGGCGTATGAGAGCATCTCAATTCCTTCTATTTCTGCTCCCTCTGCAGTGAAAACCAGACTTCAGTTCCCACTTGGATATGAGGAATGTGACAGGAGCTCAGTCCCATGGACCTCTGGTCAGAGGCAACATCTGCAAGCAAAATTTCTAGCTACTTATTCTGAATGTTTAGATTTCATTCTTGGTTTTCAAGGTGAAAATAATTTCTGTTTAAAGTAGGGTCATTTTCCAAGGGCAGTGCCTGAACAAATCCCAGCATTTCAGAACTTGTACTGTGTCTCTACTCCATCAAGAACCATGGTCTCTGGGGAATGAAGACCAACCTAGAGATGTGCTTCACAGATGATGCATATTGTGAAGCATGCATTAATAGAAAGTATTCTCCCCACAGTTTACATCATTAGAGACACAGTGAGATTGCCAGGTATACTGCTTAAAGCCAAGATGTTCTCACCTAAATCACCTCATTTTCGTTACATTTCTGCTTGTTGACAGGCTTTGTTGAAAAATTCTTTTCATACCTTGAAAGAAAGATGTTGTAGCAGAATTCAGAAATAGCTTATAAATAAGATGCTGAAGTGCCTAGGCAGCCCTAGCAAAATGGAAGTATTAAAGTTAAGTTTTGTGAGAAAAAAAAATCAGTTTTGTCAAACAAGAAAAAAAAAAAATTCAAAATCTCTTCTTTCCATATGGTTTAACATATCTTGTATCCAGACATGCTCAAAACGTGTCAAAATTTACTATTGTGGGCATATTATACAACTCGGCTGTTACATGCTCAACCTCAAGAGAAGAGAGAAAGACTCTGAGAATGAGAAGTGAATAAGAGCTTCACATTCTTTTGAGGTACATCAACCCAAAGTCACAAGACATCTGAGAATGTGGACACACACACACACACACAGAGCCAGCCCTAAAATTACTACTTTGCAAAGTTCAACTGCCACGTTAGAAAACACCACAATGAGAACTGAATTCCTTGTGCAGCCCTCCTAGCTGCTTTTTGGAAAATGCGTGTATTAGGGAGACCAGACCCCCTCTATAACACAGGGTCCTCACAAAGGATTGTGATTTACTTTTGTGATTTACTTTTCTCCTTGTGCAGAGACCTTTTACTACATTTGGTGTGTAGTTTAACTACTTTTAACTACATTTGGTTCAATAAAGATCCCCTCAGCTCTTGCTGCATCTTGTCCCAGGTTCTCACCAGCAAAGACAGTTAAACATAGTATGACATTTCACAGAAGAGTGGTGCAGTTCTTCCTCAACTCCTAACATGCTGTCCGCTGAAATGATGAACTTCCCACGCCTACCCCAAAATCTGCTGACATGAATTATTTTTGAGAGATATTTGTACCACCTCCTCCATCCTGTTCTTGTCTTCATACGTGGTAGAGAACAGGCTAGACTTGCCTGCTTCACTGCAGATCAGCATCTACAGTGTCTGCCTCCAACGACTCTGAGACACACTAATTAAACTTACATAAGTGTCTTCAAGATAATTTTACCAAGGAGCCACTGTTTCTCACTTGCAAATTCTATTGTGTCTACAGCACAGCACAAGTAAACCCAGCATAATGTGGATTTTGTTCCCACTGCAGCTCTCTGGATCTGCTTAGGAGCCAGGTAAGCAGATATCAAACTTTCCAAACAGGGATTGTCACTTGAAATACACTGAGCTCCCCACTGCTGCAGTACCAGCTCTTTGCAGAAGCACTGGCTAATCAAAATTCGTTTGGATAAAACAACATTGTAGTTACTTCTGTGAAATTCTAGAGCTGTGGATAACAAAAAGAGCTTTGGTAAGCTTTTCCTGTGACTGCAATAGAGGCACTTTGACATGACAGTATAAAGTCACAGTCTGATCTACATAATCTATCCCAGTCTAATGCTGGTTTTAATATTTAGTCATCATGCAAATGGATAGTGACAAAATTCATCAATATAATGAGTCTTGCTACTGAGATGACAGAAAGTCAATCACCATGGGTTTAATATTTTTCTCTATATTACTTTGTATATAATATATAATAAATTACAATATAAAGAATACTTTATAATAATTTGCAAATAGACTTCCATTGACTCAAGATTATCTGTCACTAGAACAATTCTGCCCTCAGAACCAAGTGAGTAAAGATGATGCAGCCCATTCTTTCTTCTGCATCCAGTTCAGGGCTACCTGTGTAAGTCAAGGTTTCTGCACTACCTTAGCTCTGCCCATTTACAGGCAATCAACAATAGCATAGTATTGTATCAGTTTTTAAACCAAAGGGCTAAACATTTACTGAGTGTACACTGTGGGGTTTGGTGTATCAAACATTAACTTTTATTTTACCTTCTTCATGTTCTCACATTTAATAATTTCTCACTACACAAAGGTTTGTTGTCCTAGATTTAGTGCCTGCTCTAATGAGGCAAATTAGGGAGTTCTTGACAGGTTACAGATAGAGCAAGGGCTGTGTCTGAATGGGTGTGACAACTGCATAAAAATCTTGAAGAAACATTTGTGTATACCAGCTTAAGGTCTATCCATTCAATTAGATTAAACTCTGACATTTGACCTGTTTGCCTTAAATGTTGTTTACTCTGGAGAAAGCACATCAGTAACTTACCCAGCATTCACTGAACAGGAATATATGGAGAAAAAACTCACTTATAAATAAAGTTGTACTGCAGTATTTGCAGATCTGTTGCCATGCCACCAGCACTAAAGGAATTTTTTTTTATCCAGCCAATAACTGTTACAGAAAAGTTTAGTCTATGACCGGTGCACTTGAATGAAAAGTTATTTTTAACAGTTCAGACCATAGATTTTCTACTGGTTTACCAATTAAAGTGCTAATTACCTAAGTATTTGAGGATTTTTTTTTTTAATATTAACATTTCATAGTAAGTTATCCCCAGAGAACTCTGAAAACTGTTGTTAAAATCTTGGTACTAATTCATATAGAATCCTCTCATTGTACTAATCTTCATCTGTTTTATATAGTCTGCTTTGTGTAACTATTAGGCCAACATTTACAGTCTTTTTCTTTTGGTGGTTGCCATGTGTCAGCTCTTGCCTCTAATACTGATGCACAATTAACTGTATCTTCCTCTTTATGGAAGATATCCCACAGAGCTTTTACCCATGTTTCAGGGCTTCTTTGTGCCTCTGACTTCTTCCAGAAGCCTTCCCTTCAACACAATTTGTTCTGAATTGTCACTACTAAAAGAAAAAACTGGGCAAAGCCTTTGATGAAACCACCTGAAAATATCAGCCCATTTTAAAAAACAATCTGAAAACTGGTTAAACCACTGGTCAAGCTTATTCATGGACTATTTATGCATGGAATTCATATGAGGAGCAGCAACCAGAGATCCTGGATCTGGCATACTTGACTGTATTTGGCAGCAGGTTTTTTGTTGTTGTTTGGCCACAACATTTAATTAAGAAACTAAAATCTGTCTTTTCTGGATAGTCTAAATTTTTAGACTTTTATAATTTTTTAAATTTTTTCCCTTGTGCATCTTGTTCCTATCCTCCTGTTTGGACGAAGCTGATCATCTGTACTTCAATTTCCATAAAAGACAACCTTTGTTTTTTGAGAATTCTGTCTATTTAAAGAAAAAAATACCAATGGGATATATAATCTCAGCAAGTCACTGTTTCCAAACCATTACATGTGCAATAGTGCCTCACAGTTCTCTGTATGTTATCAGCCATCCTATGTTTTGTGCTTATTATGATAATGACTAAGTGATTATTAAATATTATGACACTTCATTTCTCTAAGAAGTGCTAAAATATAAATATAATGATTCTGAAGAAGACATCACTTGAGAACAGCCTTTAATATCTACAGCTGACAATATCCTGTAACATGTCAGTGGAATTTTTACTATACAAAGCAATTATCCAAGAAACATGCAATTTTGTGGCAGAGTCAAACTACAATATTGTAAGCACAATGTTCACAACAGTGTAAGGCATGTTTGGCTTGCAAACTGCTCAGATTGGGGCTGTTTCTATTTTCACGTGCTCAGGATTTGATTTTTGGGACTCTTGCCACATGCTATTTCAATGCCTGCACTAGTGCTGAAGATATTAAGGCATCTACTTACCTGCTGAATATTTTTTAGTGAAAATTTTGAAAAGCAAATATGTTTTCTTTCAATAATCTTCTGTAAAAGTGCTTGTCATGTTATCCACTATTCAGGAGTACTTTTCTATGTCTGTTTAGATCATAAACTAATGAGGCTAGGAATTACTTTATGTAATTCTTCTAATGCAGATTTCAAAGATGTGGAAATTTAATCCATTGAAAAAACACCTACTTGATTTCTTAGACTGGGATTTCAACTAATGTTATTCAAAGTGACACTAAAGAGATAAAAACAGCTGTGCAGTACTTTTTTGGCTTTTTGCATCAAATGGCATCCAGTAAGAGAAAGAAATTTAAACAGAAGGATAGCTGTAAATGTGATGCTCTACATTTAAGTAGTTATCATTATTACTAAACCTACTATTTGAACATATAGCATGACCTAAATGTGCCTCTGGAATGTACTTTTAAGAGAGTTTATACAAACTGCTGTACCATTGTTATGTTAATACCATAATTTAAGGCTCTACATAATCACTACAAATGTAACTTTTTCTTAAAAGTTATCTGCAAGTAAAACACTACTCAAATAGAAATACTTTCATTACATACTTTATTCCTATCTACACTGAAAAGGTTCACCAAATGTAGCTATTTAAAAGGGGTGGGGATGGAATATTTTACTGAGTGGTTACTCTACTTCGTAAATTCCTTTGGATGCAATTTTATAGGGATAGATAGAGGTGTCTCTTCATCTACTAGTAGAAATAATTTACTTTGAAGTAATCAAAAGGGAAATAAGAACAATAAAGGTTTAACTGTATGAACATGTAGCTCTGTAGAGGCAGTGAAAAACTGTAGAGGAAAGGGAAGAGTTTATATAATTCAAATAGTACTAATACAATTGTTTTTCTAGGATAGGCTATACTCAGCTTGCTTTCTCTCAGCTTGGTAGAAAGCAGATCTTGCAACTTTAGGGGGTTAGATCTAGGAACATTTTCCTGAAATAATTTTAGATATGGATGCAGTGTTTTTTTCTTTCAGAAGTGAAATGTATTCAGCAATACTGAAACATAAAATATACATGTTATATAGAAAATGGATCTTGCCAACATGTTTTAGATTGTCACGTTAAAATTTATAACCTTTCACTTAGAAAATATGAATGAAAGACCTTTTTATTTGATTTTAAAAATAATTTTAACATAACCTTGTTTTTAACTGTGAATCAAAATCTGTTTCTGATTATTTTGAATTGACAAAATTTTCCTCACTGAAAAAAATATTTGCATAACTGCAGCATTAACCTTCCAGCAGTACAAGTCTTACACTCTCAGTGAAACTTTAGGGCTGTAGTACCACTAAAAAGACAGCAGGTCTCAAGATACAAATTCTGTCTGAAAGCAGAACCAGAACTTGGAGACTTTATATCCCTCAGCTTCCCTCCTCATCTGCTCTTTATTTATCCTTCCTTACTCCTCTTTATGCTCTTTTCATTTTCCTAATTCCACCTCCTCCTGTCCACTGCCATTTTCCTCCATGGCATTCAGATCTCTTGCATTCACTGCACATTTACATGTGGCTTTGCATTTAGCACATTCTAGGCTGTCAGTAAAAGCTGTGAGTGCCCAGTCTACATCTTACTGGATGTGGAAAGCCCTGAAAGGGCTTCGGATCGTGACTCTGTGAAAAAAAATTGTATTGAACAGCTCCTGGGTAAATTACAATCATAGCAATCTCTGGAGGAGCTAAATCAACTTCCTAAATCAATTACCTCTTAGCTTTGACTCATTAGCTACAGTCAAGTCAGTGGAGAAGGTTGACCAAAGAACATTTTCATGTTCGCACTCCTTTGAAATATTCTCAAAGATCATCAGACCTATTTTAATCTTTTGCTTTGTTTTTATGCATTTTAAATTCTGACAACCTGTAAGTTGTTCTATTGCAGGATCATTAACAAATTACTGTTTCTGTATTGCAACTGCAGACTACTCAATGAATTTCTCCTGAACCTTGGAGACAAACCCATGACCTGCTGAATTTCAAATGTTCAAAAAGTGAAAGCAGAAATAAAATGCTATGGCCTCTTGTTCAGTGGATAATCTCTGAGTTATAACTCATGAGAAATGTGGAGAATGCAGAAGGGATATCTGAGCTACACCACTCTGGTCACATCCTGCACATCCTGGTTGTCTTTTTTTGATATATTTTTATTTAATGCCTTATCTTTGTGTGATTTTTAAACCTTAAATCCTGTAGGTGCTGGTTTTCTCTCTCTCACAGTGTTACTTCTCCTTTAGCTGGCTCTGGCCTGTGAAGTTTCTCAAGGCTCTTTGAACTCTTTAGCAGTGCCCTCTAAGGTGTGAGCCACAGTTCCAGCAGGGTTGTGTCCCCAGCAGCTGAAATGACTCTGAGGGGAGCTGTCAGGGGACTGAGACCCTCGTGGGTCAGATGCTGCCAGAGGAAGCAGGAAACTTGACACATAACCACAGCTTAGAAAAACACAGGTGACTAACAGGGAAATTAAATGAAAAATATTGTTAGGGAATGGAAAGTAATGACAAGTTTTCTTCATACTCATTTTTTCCTTGTCATTCTTCTCGAGTCTATACTTACATTAATCCACTGATTATAAATAATAGTTCATTTAAACTTAAGAGGCCAGTCCATGCTGAATTTCACGACTGAAAAGCATTCATCACATAAGAAAATACACCTGTAGACTCCACCACCAG
This sequence comes from Cisticola juncidis, assembly GCA_013400215.1. NCBI lineage: Eukaryota > Metazoa > Chordata > Aves > Passeriformes > Cisticolidae > Cisticola > Cisticola juncidis. The sequence continues at coordinate 1,278,388 of VXBR01010119.1, read as the reverse complement.
CCTCTCACTTCAGTTAGGCCAGTAGCTACAGTATTTGTATAGGACCCAGCAAAATGGAATTGAGAGCCTTTTGTTTCTGGCAACCACAGTGCAACGAATGAACAACAGAATCAACTTGAAGCTTCTGGTAAAAGTATAAAAGCTATTACTTTTAAAGATCAAAGAATATCTGAATGAGATGATTGACAAGAGACATCTTGGCATTACATTCTAGTTTAATACACTGGAATCATACAGCTATTTTCAATTACAAAACACAGCTTGAAAGTGCCATTATGGATAAATTGACTTATCACTTTTTTTAAACCAACTTAGATTACCTAATTTAGTAATGCAGAGAAAGAAATCTAATATTTCTGGCACAGTTTGGTCTAATGTCCAGAATTTGCATTATAACCTTGGATAACTAAGATCATGACTAGCACATCAATCTGTTTTAAATTTGGAGCACAAACATATTTTACAACCATGTAGAACCTCTGAACAAACCATCAGAAGTTCTGCAGAAAGCTGAAGTTTCAATATAATTCCCTTTGCTCTGCTGTTCCTACTAAGGAGTTTTTCCGTGAAAAGAAAATAAATCTCATAGAGAAGAATTTAAAAGGGGCATGATGAGATGGGGTACATGGTGGGGGACAGGAAGAAGAATACAATCCATGTTTTAGCCAAAAAGTATGGTCAAAATAAATATAATCGTGGGGTTTTTTTGTTTTTTTTTTTTTTTTTTTTTTTTTTTTAATATTGAGGCGGTCATTTACATGTGCATAAGAGATTAAAATACTTTTTTGGGACACATTACTAAACAGTTCTTGCCTTTAAATGCAGCTCCCTGTTGGATGGAGTTTGCCAGCTCTGTTGAATAATGCACATATTCATTCAAAACACTGAGCAGATTCCTGGGAAAGATTTTGTTAGGTCTGTTAACTTTCGGTTTATTGTTCTGTGCATTTGCTGGCTATAGTCTGCTGTGTGCCAAATGTCATTCAGAAATTGCTGCATGTTAGTAGTGCATGAAATTTTGTCTGTAGCTCATATCAGCTTATTGGTTTTGCAAAATGATTGTGATTTCTTGAAGATGAAAAGCAGTACACATAAGTGATAGTCTCTTTTATTCATCTAAAATACCAGGTCTCTTGAGTCCAGTTATCCCCTCTATTTGACTACATCTCTGTTTAAAACTGATTTCTTCTCAATTGCCATAATAAAAAAAAAATGAGCATAATTTACTGAAAACAGCACCTGACAGCCTGTGATATCACAGAGCCAATTCCAGCATTGTAGCCTCTGGTCACGAGGGATGAGTGTTCTCTAAACCCAGCATTTAACAAGTGTGGTCCTCAGGCTTGTAGTTCCCCTGGCTCAAACAACTCCTGTTCCGATGAGTGCCCCACCATTTCCATACTCACATCCTAAGGACAAATGCCTGCTAAACTTTATGAGTCCTGTGGGGGCTTCAGTGTGACGGAGCAGATGCAGTTCTGCTGCACGGGTACAGTCCCTGGCCAGGGCCAGGAGGATTTGCTTCTGCACATCTCTGCCTTTGTAAATGACTCCTGCCTGGAATGGACTGCACGACAAGGTGCTTAAATCCGGGAAGCCTGACGGAGGGAGAGAGGCAATCTGTTTCCGTAACGCCAAAGTGAAAAGAACAGATCTGATCATATTCTGCAGGTGTCCACAGAGGGGAATGTTTCTCTTGGTGGAACTGTCTGATCTAACAGATGAGGCTGGATGGATACCAGAAACAAATTATGCTTTGGAAAAGGAGTAATGACTCTTTGGCATAAACTGTCTTGGGAAGGAGGAAAGGTGAGACTCCACAAAAACGGAAAGATTCAATGAATATATTTTTTCAAAGCAATTATATCTATATTTAACAAATAGCTTTAACAAAGGTCTGAAGCAGGAGCCCTTTAAGTTACTGTTAGAAATAAATTGATTTCATTTATAGAGTCTGCATAGCAGTTAAAATGATACTTACTGACCATTTTCTTTTCATTTAACTTTACCCTCCCCCCACAAGAGAAGAGAAAGGCCATCGATATGCTGGCTAACATGGTACACTTCCATCAAAAGAAGATTTTACACCAGTTTTTGTTTATCTTTTCAAATTTTATGCCTTAGTACAAGTACAAATTATGAAGAGAATGTAGTGAAAGCTCTGGGTATCTTTGGAAGGATGTTGCAGTAACTTAGACAACTCGGTAAGTCTGGCATAAAAATGTAGGGTTTTCTGATCAGCTTTTTGTTACTCCTCTGTCAAATCAAGAATGGCATAGCACTGAGCAGAAATGTCATCCTTTCATGAATATCATTCAAGATACTTCACAATTTTATTATCCTCTCAGTTCTCTCCATCATGGAAGACATTGCTTTATTGCTTTTATTACAAATTCACGGCTTATTTATCAAACAGAATGAATCTGGAATCTGTTATATCAAGTGAGAATTGCAACACCTGAGATGCATGATGATACCTGACATCCTATTTCAATGTCAAATGTCAAACAAAAGTCCCAAATCGATGTTCTGTTTTCAAGAAATTATAGAAGGTTTCTGCCTTCAAAAAATTTGTTCCTTTATGTGTTCTAAGAAATTCAATTTTCATTGCTATTTTTCTAATTTCTGACATATAATTTTTTTCATGCTTTAAACCTCCCTCTGAAGTCATGAAAATTCTTCATTCCAAAAACAAGAGCACATTATAATAATTTTTTGTTATCTAAGTCTTGTTTTGTGTCAAAATGATAAGCCTGCTTTTATGGTCGCATTGAAACTTCATTTATCATTGCTCTGCAGCAACAGATGGGAAAGCTGGAAGTGACAAGAGCATGCAGCTGTAAAGCCTTGTGCTTGAGATGGGACAGAGAACAGATTTTTTGGTTTTTAAATTAGGAAATGGTGCATAATGAGTGTATGGAATTCTAATCTGTTTAAAGCATTTAAGTGCAATTTTGTGTTGCCAGGATTTTTGGCAACTATTTTTACTAACTGCTATTTAATGTGTAAGTAAGGTGACATCGCATTTCATAGCATGGCTGAGAATAAATAATAAAATGTCTGCTTGTGTTCCTCCACCTCTCCTCTCCCAAAATGGAACAAATAAACAACAGTTTTTTGGTTGTTTTGTTGATGTAGATATTGCTTTTACTCAAACTTTCAATGACCTAATCAGTTCAGGTCAGATCAATGGTAAGGATCACTAGAGTAGCTTTTGATTATTGATCATGCTATCTGTTTGCCTCTATACCAAACTGTCAGGGCCCAACACACTGGTTCTCAATTGTAGGAAACATTAAAACAAGTAATTAATTTTTCACACAGCTGTGTGTTCTCTTAGTGTAAGCTTTTTCATTTACTAGTTTATTTCACCTGTCCTGCAACAAAACATCCACAACATTCTATTCTATTCTATTCTATTCTATTCTATTCTATTCTATTCTATTCTATTCTATTCTATTCTAGTCCATTCCATTCCATTCCATTCCATTCCATTCCATTCCATTCCATTCCATTCCATTCCTCTCCAATCTTTTAAAATTTTTATTCAGGTACATTAGATTTAATCCCAAATATTCACTTCCTCCTCAGGTGTGTTTCTGATTACACCTACAGAGGCAGAGAACAGATGGTCTTGCTGCTTACAAGATCTTTCTTTTAAGAACCTGTACAAAGAGAATAACATTTTTGACCATAATGAAGTATTGCTCATGGGAAATAAAGTGTGCATTTGTAACATCCATCTCATGCATCCTTTGATAAAAATACTGAGACTTCAGGTGTCTCACTGTGTAGCTGCAGCGCAAACGCAAAAAGAGTTAAAGAGAGAAAACTGTGAGCTGGGGTCACTGAATGTCACTCAAGTGTTTGGCAATCTGAGAGTGTGAGTGAATGTATTTACAGATGATGCTATAAATTACATATAGTTATAGTATCACAAATATACATACATACACACTACAGCTGTGCAGTAAATTTCACTCACAGGGAATGGTAATGCAGTAATCTTTGTATCAGTCAGGATCTTGGCTTGCAGAGGGCTGGATTTTGCTCCTCATTTCAATTTGCCATCAGGGCTGTGCCGAGGAGAGCCCTGCTCCTTCAGGAGGTGCTGCTGGCTTCCATGACAGAGAGGGACAGCCTGGCACAGGGCTCAGGGCAGGGTGAACATTCAGATGAGCTTTCTGACAGCAAGGACAAGCTCAATACCTGCTAGACACTATTTCTCCCTCCTCTTTGTACACTTGTTTTCAGAACTGATTCTTTACTTTTTAATAGTCTGTTGTTTCTTTTAAATTCTAGACAGATCACCTCATTGGAATTCTTTTATTTATACTGAAAGAACTCAGAAGAAATTCAAAGCCTTCTTGATTGTATCTGTACTCTCCAGGACAAGCTTTTCCCTGGCATTCAATTCCAGCCTTTCACAAACAAATCTTTACTCTGTTGTTCTCAGTCTCAACAGTCCACAACAAGGAACAGGAGGTTTGGAGGTGTAGCAGTAAACAGGAACCTTCTTTGCATACAGCATACAATCATAACACCTGTCTCTATAAATGCATGTAAAAAAATTACATTCTCCCTGTGCAGGTAAATTTCATGCCAAGAAGGAAGTGTGCATCACTTGACATGACAACTCAAAGGACTTTGCCCCAAGACACCTGCAAGCTCTGACAAGACAATGAGAAGTTGGAAATGTCTGCCCAGTCCAAAGACAGTGCTGCAAATTAACTGATGATGGCAGCATGTGTAACTAGATGGATAAGTCTTTCCCTCCCACACCTATCCTTTTCTCAAAACAACAGCAGAAGAGAAGAGAGAGAGTGGAAAATTACAGGGTGGGAGGAAGACAAAGAAATAGAAGAAAATAGAATTTCTGTTCTCTATATTGTATATGGTTTGAGCACAGAGGGGAAAATAATAATTTGGATAAAGGAAAAGAGAGAGTAAACCTCTAAGTCAGTTCTTCAGCGCTGAGCAAGAATGATAAAGTGTGATCATCACGCACTTTGATGTTAAGAGCACTTTTTGTACCCTTCCACATATTCTGCATAAATCCAAACTGAACTCAGGTATTCAATGCTATCGTAGAAGATATTCTATTCAATAACGTGGTTTCATTCATGTAGGAAATTTGATGCAATTATCTCCGTATCATTTAAGAAAGAGACTATTTTGAAATGATTTTAGTGTTGTCTGTATGTGTAAATAGCTGTCAAAGAAAATGCTTGTCAGTTGACTTTGTACTGTACATCTTCCACCACTAATATTTGGTCAAGACTGAGCACATTCGATTAAATCTGTGCAATAACCATCTTCCATTGTCCACAGAGAGAACTGGACTGAGTAAATTGAGTGGAGCACCAGGAACGGTTCAATCAACTTTCAGGAAATGGAATGAATGCAAGAGAAATCAGGAGAAGCTGAACATTTCCCTGTGTTATCAGTTTTCACCAGGCTTTATTTTCACCGAGAGACAAAATACCATTTGTCTTGGGTGAACAAGTGCAGCATAAAAGTGGTTGGAAGCTTACTCCTACCTCACTCCTACCTCGCTCTTACCTCGCTCCTACCTCACTCCTACCTCTGCCCAGCTGGGCACATTTAAATACATCACAAACGGCTGGCAGAGGATCCCATACTGGAGTTCAAACCACAGGCACAGGGCACAGGCCATTTACTGGGCTATGGGAACTGGGAAGCACTGTCTTGATCTAGACTTACACTGTGGGTGTAAAAGTAGTTATAGTTCCAGATTTATCAGTCAGGGACTGAGGGCATCTCCTCTCTTTGTTGGCAGTAAGGCTTTCCTGGCCAATTCTCACACCCCAAGGTGCACCTGCAGCACCTCTGCTCTGCTCGAGGCCTGTTGGCACTTGACTTCCACAAGGTGAGTGATTCCCTTGTGGAATCACTCACCCTTGCAGGTGGTGTCAGCAACCCCCAAGCTACCTGCCTAATGACTGCTGAACTGGAAAAGGTGATGGATTTCACAATGAATACTCTGTGTGACAAGAGATGTAATTCTATGGGTTTCTGGTGACAGTATGTCAGTGTGTCATGATGCTGAATTCTGCCTTTTTACTGATCGTTGTAAACTAAAACAACCTTTTCTCTTTATGTTTTCTTCATCTATTTTTCTCCTCCCATTTATTGAAGTCAAGAGTACACTAAAGGGGAAAAAAATAATGTTTGCTCTTTTAGCACTACTAAACAGACCAATCACAGTTTTCTTCACAGAAGAACATGTGTATGAATCCTACATGGAGATAATGAAAATGTACACAAGATACTGCTCAGTTCTTCAGGAAGCCAGTAAGTATTCAATTCACAGGTAAGGAAACTGAGGCCAAAATCCATACTTAACTCCAGCTACAAAATAAAAGTGCTCTTAACCAGCATCAGGCACTCCAGGTACTCCTATACTCTAGATTCCTCACTGGAATGCCACTGTAACAGGCATACTCTAAACAACATCTTTTGCTGAAACCCTCCCCCAAAGCCTTAATGAGTCAAAGACCATGTTGCACTAAAGATGTTTTGTTTCAAAATAACTTTTTTCAATAACCACTAACAGGGAAACACTTTTTCTGCTTTTCTGTCTGGCGTCTTGGGGGGCTGTTGGAGGATGGGCTCAAGGCCATGTAAGACTTTCTTCACCATGTCACCTATAGCAAAGTTGTGGGAAGGAGAGAGTGATAATTTAATATTCCATCCAAGCAGGAGGAAAATGGCACCAGCTGGTGGTTCCATGCTCCAGCAGCAGCACTAAGGAACTGCAGACCAACACCAAAGGCAGTGGCAGGAAGGAGTGATTCCCATCATGGCCGGATAATGGACAAAAACAAAAGGCAGCAAGGTAGGGGATTTTTCACATGAATTCTTAAAATCAGGATCGAACATTTTCTCCTGGGCAGATGGCATCCTGGGACTCTGCAGGAAATTTTGGCAGCTTTCCTCACCCTTCTTCCCCCTTTCTTCCCTTTCTGCAAACACCCTTTCATTATTGCATAGAGTACCAGAAATAGACAGCTAAATGCCTGGCTAAATGTAGCACAGCACAGAAGAGGCCAGTGAGGATCCATTCAAACTTTGTAGGGGCTCCCAGGAGGCTTCCCTGCCTCCCCTTGCAGTAGGGATGCTGCTCTGGTGTTCTTCTGCCTCACTTGAGAGAGCTTTTTCTTACCCACCCTCATCATAACATGCTGAGATCTCTTGTCTCTCCTGTGCTTAATTAGAGCCACATGTGCCTTCGATGTCCATTAACCAAACTTTGATGTTTCCAAAGCAAAGTTCTCACATTTAATAGTCCAGCCATATTCTGCTTAAATTGGAGAGAATCCCTCCATGGCAAACCCTGTGCTAACAGTAATCAATAACCCAACAGGAAGGGAAATGTGGACTGCATTCACTTTTCTTTAAGCTAGGGGAAAACTGAGCTCAGCTGTGCAGGCAGTGGAGCAGCAGCTTCAGCTACACTGTGCTGTCAGCACCAACCCATCACCTGTCAATCACTGACACTTTGGTAGAAGCCATGCTAATTTGTTATACCATGGGCTGTACCCTGGGAGTTTCATGTAATCCTGAGACCTTCACAACCCTGACACACCAGAGCCCAGGACTGCCCCGCAGCTCATCAGAAAAAATAATTTAAAATAAAATTTTGGCATAGAGGTGTCTGCTTAGAAAAAGTTGTCTCACCCTTCTTGCAGTGAGTTTGTTTCTCCTTCACTTTATCCATGTTCCTTGACAGTGGCCCTATAGCAGTAGTCTTTATTAGTTTGGGTCTCAGCTCTTGCACATCCATTCAGTGTGCAGGGTCAGTGGCCAAGCAGAAGCCAAGGTCACACAGCAGATTTGGTCAGGTAATCTCAGTGAGGTTAAGGATGTTTCTAAAGACTGAACTCAGCTTCCCTCCTTTCATGCCTGAGTTGTGCACCACTTTTTCTAGGACCTATTCCCAGTCCCACATCTCATTCAAATATTGAGAAGAAGGTTTTGCTGCAAAGTGTTTGCAGCTGGATCCAGGGCAAACCAAAGTAGTCCCAGAGATGTATAGTTCTCACCCCGGTTTCAGGAAGTTGTCTCTCTTTGTCCTTTTTTAAAATATTTTCTTTCCATACCACACAATAAGGATAGATTAACATAAGAAATGATTTCTTCATTTCACAGCCACATGGAAGAGAAGCTTTCGTTTTCTAAACACTGGAAGGATGCAGACAATAAAAGTGGTATACTCCAAGCTCAAAAAATCTGGTGAATTTTAGAAGGAAAGAAAAGCTTGAGACCAGCAGTCCACAAAAGACCAGCAAAACAGCACAGCTCACAGAATGAACAGACTTTGCAGGGCTACATTTCAAACTGTGTTGCAGCTGGCATTTTACTTGGATTAACATTGTCTCTTTTAGAAAAATTTGAAGAGGCTTCAATGTCTTTGCTTTTCTTGCTGGACTCTGCACATTGCTGCAGAGCAATGATCACTCATCTGACATGATGATAATACAAAAGAGCAGGATTGTCATTAGTACATTTGCATTAATTCTTTTGCATAAATGCTAAATAAAATAAGCTTTAAAGGGCTCTTGAAGATGTAGGTGCAGTTGCAGTACAAAAGGAACTCTTTTAGTGCATAATGAATATGGATATTTGTATACAAATTCAGGTAGAAAATACATTTCATGAGTCCTCTCATGATGTGCAGATTTAAAAATTGCATGTTCAGGTAATCTTAGGAATTTGACCACAATACCGTAACAGTCTACATGTCTGCTTATATGCTTATATTTCTAAATGTATTGCCTTAACAGATCTGTTGGGGGGGAAAAAAAGCACCAAAACCCAGACTTCAAAATCCAGGACTAATAATAATTTATACCTAAAAGTCTTTATAACTTGGTTTTTTTTGTGTCATTCTTACTCACAATGAGCCTAATTGTCAAGTTGAAAAAAACCTATATAAAACTGATAGAAAAAGCAAAGCTGAAATTGTTCAGGGACTTTTAATACAACAATGCGTCTTATTTAAAGAAATGCTTGCAGATTTAATGTCAGAGTCTACTAGAATGTCTTCTTTCAACAGACATTACTCTTTCATTTGATTTTCAGTCTGTCATGTGAAAGGATTGTTCATAATCCAGCTGATCAAGAGGGGCTCCTTTGAAGGCCATGATCAAGAAAATGGATTTAAGCTACAACAGCTTTGATAATACTCCCCCAGCATGATAGGCTGCTTTAAGGTTGTGGTTCTTGTGGCTGTAAAGTCCCATGTTGATTTAGCTGCTGAAGAAAAAAATGTCTATTAGACCCTCCTATGGCTAGAGCTTAGGTGGCATGGAGTTTTTTGATGGCATTATTAAGAGACTGACTGAACAAAATACATATCAAGACATATCAATACAATACATGTCAAGAATGTCAAACAGCCTCCATCCATCGTGCTCTGATTTAGCTTTTCAAGATACAAGGCAGAGTGACAGAAAAATGGATTTTATTTTCCGTACCAAGTCAATTAGTTTGAGGCAATGAGAGTTAACCATGGTAGATCTACCTTGCACCATCCTAAAGGATTTTTCCATTATATTTCAAAAAGATCATCTTAAAAAGAGTTATCAGGTTGGCAGCTGAAATGCCAGTTGTAGGTCTTAGATTTGATAAACTGCATTTTTCAAAGTGCAGGGAATTGCTTTTTAACCTTAAATTTGGGTTCATCTATGAGGGGTCAATTGTCTGCCAATCTTGCTATTTTCAAGATACTGAGAAACTAAAAGGATTCTGCGTATAATGGCTTTTTAGCAGTTTCTGTGGAAGAGGAGAGAGACAGAAGTCCCCTAACATGACATCACAAGTAAACTGGCAAAAGGTGTTTGAGCTACTAGAATTGTTGTTTCTTCCAAAACTATGAAGAGCTTTCAGTTACCAAGGGGGGGAAAGGGGAGAAACATTGTGACAAACTTCCCTCATTCTGTTTGCATTGTCAAATCTTGTATGTTTGACTTTCAATTCAAAACAATATTTAGAAGTGAATAGAGTATTTTGTGAAAGTTTGTGAACTGAACTAAGTTGCTTTGTAGATGCCAGAATGTTTCATATTATTTTTGGTAGTGTAGTTTGCATTTGAGAGTGATTTTGAAATCCCTGGATTCATTTGTTCCTAATAAGAGAGAAATACGAAGACTGGAAGATGTGAAGGAAGTAATAAAATTCCAAAATTATCAACCCCAAGAAAGTAATTTTGACACACATTTCTGATCTACATGGCAAAGCTTTCAAGGACCTTTGGAAAGACAAAAAGAATTTCTTTCCAATAAAACTTGGTCCAATCAAACCTGGTCTAATAACACTCAGGTTTATTAGACAGATTCTCTTCTGTGATGGAGTTGGCAGGAGGTAACATTAAAAAAAAAAAATCTCAATCAATTATGATGGCAAAGGTGGTTTTTTCATTAGGCTCCTGACTTTTTGCTTTCCAAGAGCAGGAGTCATGAAGTTTTATACTTTTTTTTTTTTTTGAAGACGGAACAAGAGCAATATGTCAGAGATTAGGAATTTATACCCAAATGCTCTTTCAATAAATTCTTTATTTCTTAGGTGTAAATGTGAATGAACATTGGATATAAATGTTGACCTTCATACTATTGTTATTTATAGAGCTGGTTTTTCACCATATCAGGTATTGAGGGAATCAATTCACTCTGTCATGCTTGAACCTAACAACATTGAGATATAACTGCAGTAGAGATTTTAACTGAATGGTCCTTTCTGAGGTTTTTTTTTTTTACTTGTTTTTCCACTGAGTTTTGACCTTGGTGTTTCTATCAACACTATAAATGAATATCTGAGTTCAACTTGTTGTTTATAAACTTCTCTGAGCAGATTTGGGATAGACAAGTCATTTTTTAAGATCTGAATTTTAAGACAACAGCTCCAGCATGGACTTCTGTACATCACAAAAAACTTTTTTGAAATGCAGTTTTCCTCAATGACCTGTCCCAGTCAAACATTTAAAACACTAAAATTGCTGACTTTAATGCAGGCTATCAGCTACATATAATTAATGTAGTGACAGTACCAGTAATGAGCTAAGACTCTACTATTTATGAAAAGTCAAATAAAAAAAAATTCATCATTAGGTAAAAGAGAAAAGAGAAACAGTCAGTTTTTTCCATAAATGTTCAGTCCACTGTAGACCTCACATCACATTCCCATTTTTATAACAGAGAATTAATATTTGTTGCATGATTTTTAAAAAATTTTAAATATATTGTAAAGAGTCTGAAATAATGGGAGAAAGTGTTGTAGTTTCGGGGACTGGAAACTGGGGACATATTTTGCATGTGCTGTGGGTGGTGCAAATCTTGCCAAGATATTTGGAACCATCACTGGAAGTGAAGGGAACCAAATTTTGTGCAATCTTGTCTCTGCTAAAAAAGGACTGGACATGTAGAATTCCCTGAACCACACACAGCAGCTGTCAAGCAGAACAACACTGATACCAGAGCATCTTAACAATTAAATTACAAAATTCAGAATATCTCTCTCTGCTTGAGGGGATAACTGCACTCACCCAGAAAGCCATTCCTTAGTATACTGCAGCCCTTTGTCCCCACCACAAATATGTCCTCCATACCACAGCCACATTCAAGGCTTTTCTCATGAAGGGGTGAATCAATGGATCCCAAATCATAGAACTGTTTCATTCATATTTCTCTTTCTCCCTGTTTTTTCCCAACAGTTCCTATGAATCTTCCCTTCTCAGTTTTCTATCAGGAACTATATCAACAGATGGTTACTCCTTCCTCATTTGTGCTATTCCATTTTGCAATAGCTCTGCAATTTAACACTTATAATCACATCTCAGTGTCTGGCTGGGCAACCTTTATTATCTTTACATCATTTTTACCATCCTTCACTGAAGAATGTATCTTCTTGATGAGACAAAGAGATCAACAGATATTAGCACCACAGTCAATTGCTTTTCTCATGCTGTTGTAAGAAATTGGATTTTTCTCCTCCAGTGCAAATAACTCTGCAGATATTCAACTGATGTTTAATTAATAAGAACTTCCTAATTATGACATTCTGGGTTAATGCCTACTAAAAGATGAATAAGGGATTCTCAAACCCCTTATGTCCTGCCTCGTCCTGTTCCTCCCTACTAGGCTACACAAGATAAGATCAAAAAGTGGGTTTCTGAAATATACTTCTCCCTGTACAGCACAAATGGGTTCTAAAATCTGCAAGGAACTTGCCAGATTCATTGTCATCTTAAAAAAATTAAAATGAGCTCCCTAAAACAGGGGGATATAACATACCTTTATGTTGTGATACAAGGATTCCAAAAGCTAACCAAAACTGATTGGTGCTAGATGGAAGGGAAAGTTTCCACATTTCTCTTCCACTGAAGAGAAAGTTGTCCATTTAAAGGGTATTTTGTACCTGTTTTGAGGAAGCCAGTACATTCCTCATTGGGTTTTTTTTTTTTGGGTTTTTTTTTGGATTTTTTGGGGGTTTTTTTTTTGGGTTTTTTTTTTGTTTGTTTGTTTGTTTGTTTGTTTGTTTGTTTTTTTTTTTTTTGAGTTGGAGTCGTTTTCTATATAGTATGTTTTTTTGTTTTGTTTTGTTTAGGTGTTTTTTTGGTTTGGTTTTTTTTTTTTGTTGTTTGGGGGTTTTTTTTTTTGGTTTTTTTTTTCTTTTTTTTTTTTTTTTTCCCAGTAGGCTCTCTGCTCTCTGGAACTGAATATTATAGACTTGAATTCATTCTAAATTGGATTACTCCTCCATTTAATCTTGTTGTCCTATCAAGCCCATAGCATAGCACACTACTGTTAAACTGCTCAGACCTGATGTAATCTTCCCTATGCTGCAGCAGTTGTTAATCTGTAAAGGAAATTCCTTTTGTTCCTTTAGTCACTACAACACAAAGCATCTTCTTTCAAAAGGCTGCCTCCAAAATCTGTAGTGTTCAAGAGAGATGTAAATGGTTGCCTGAAGCATTAGTTTTCATTAAACCTTATAACCCTGGAACAAAGGCACTCAGGAGGAAGCTGTTGATGAAAACAGGAAAGACTTTTCTATTGCAAATACTGTGTAATGGAGATAGAAAGACACATTCAGTGATTTTTCTAGCAAAGTTTAATTTATTTGGAGACAGAAATTATACTAGATAATAAGGGGATACAGAACAAAAGGACGTTCTGATTTAGGCATAGCCATCTTGTGATCTAATATAACAGAAAACTGGAGATTGTTTTTTAATATTCTGGATTATTACTTCTTTAGTGCAATGAGGTGACTACATAAGAAATAAGAAATGGATTTCTACTTTATACAAGGCACTTAAAAAGGAGGAGCCTGTTATAAAGTCCACTAGAACCCAGGGACAGATAGAAGGACGACTTTCAGACAGCCCTCCAGGTCTTAGACTCCCCTTTCCCAAAATGCTTATAAATGGAACTCATGGAGCCTAGGTCCATGATTTTTGTTAGAAAATTCTTGAAATCATGTTTGTCAGTCCTCAGCATTGAGTCTTAAACCTGCATATGTCAGCAGACAGGCAGAGGCTAAAGTGGGTTAGAAGGTGTTGGTATGTCCTGTGGCTTACCCGTGTTTCTGAAAATAAAATGGAGTAACAACATGCCAGGGTGGGGATACCCATAGCAGTACTTGAATTACTCAGTTCTAATACACCCAGAGAGCCCTTCAAATATTGTTTTTATATGTGATGATAAGAGTAGCCCACTTAGGTAAAAGTACACAGGAGCATCAGGGTCTTCAGGAAATTCAGGTCCAGATAATAGGAAGGAGCAGATGTAATCTCTAAGGTAAACAGAACATTATACTTAGCAAAAAACAAAACAACAATTGTCAGAGAGAATGAAGAGAAATTGATAATCTGAGAAACAGTTTTTGAATTATTTATCACTGAAGAAAGTTTTTTTGCAAGATCAGCTTCGAAGAAGAGACATAATGGATGGTTTAGAGTAACCCAAGCTATTTTATAAATACAGGTTGAAGCATTTGATATATTATTCTTACACACATAAATCATGTGAAAGAAAGAAAGATAAAAGAAAGAAGACCACGATCAACACAGCTACAGCTGTCTTTGCCAGCACTTTTTTTACAGAAAAATTCCTGGCTGCAGGATATTATTCCCCATGGGGACAGCGTCCACTGTGTAAGGTAGCAAGAGGAAAAAAAGAACTAATTGAATTAGATGAGTTTACAGCTCTCCCATGCCAAGGTCCACAGTCAGAACCTGGTGTGAAAACCTCTCACACACTGATAACACTGATAACTCATTGGTAATTCATTGGTAGCTGGAGAGGCCTTGGAAGGAGCTTCTTTCAGCTGGTGCACACATGGTCATTCACTTAACTGAACATCAGCCAGCATAAACTCTGGAAGGAAACCCGTAGCTATAGATTAAAACTGAATCAAAGCCCACAGCACTGTTCAACCCTATTTAAAACTCAATACTGACTTCGTCAAAACTGTTGATGAAATATTGTTGCCATATGTTCTTCAAGAATATTATCTGTCCAGATCTTCAGAAGAATTCCAATCTAACTCTGAGCTCTTAATTTTTGTTAGAGAACACAGAATCAGGAAAACATATTAGTGGACAGATCTGGTTGTTAATTGCTTGGAATCTCTCCTCAAAAATAGCAACAAGGAAGTTGAACCAATATTTTATACTGTTTTTCTCAGAGAGAAAAAGTTTTAAAAAAAGTAAAAAGAAGCACTTTTTAAAAAGTAGGTTTTTAAAGACTGGTCAGTCTACAGTTCATAGGTAATGCATAGTTCAGGTACTACATAATTAAATCTTTATTTATAGACTGTTTTATGTCCTGAGATGGTTTGAAATTGTTTTGGTGACTGTGCCAGATTGCAACAAACTAAGTGCATATTATTAATATCTCACAGCCTATCAAGCTTTTCATCTCCCAGAAGCCTGAATAATCTTATTCATGCTGAATATTATCCCACACATTAACACACTGCTATTTCCACACAAATTGTAGCTACTGTTTTGCAGCCATAAACCTGCTGGGTTGTGAAATGCATTCTAATGGTATTACACCTTTAGAGGAAGAATGAACTTTTAAAAATAATAAAGAAAAATATTTCTAACTAGTTATAAAGCCTGAGGTTGTTTTTTGTTTTGCTTCTTGTGCGTATATGTGCTAGAAAGGCTGCAAAAATTACTGTGGAAAATTCTATGCTTTATCTCATTCTTTTAAGACAACACACAAATTTTGTACCAGCCTAAGAGGGTTAACCATGATATACATATTCCTAAATAATTTAATAACTATCTGATGTAAATTTGATTGATGAATGTAATAGATCTGCTCTCAAACTTCAGCCTATATTCCCTAGCAGAGTGCTACATGGATTTTCCAAAATTCCCTGGAATTCAAGAGATTAAAATGGATAGTACCTACCTCTGAAAGAGCAGTTGCTAAGGGCAGAGATCTGCAGAGTGGATCTGCAGAGAGGAAAGTGCACAAGAGAAGATAACCGTGAAGAACAGAATGAGCTTCAAGCTAGAAGAAATGTATAAACACTTTTCATTATCTGATGCTGTGGAAAAGAAGTTAAAGATCAGAAATGCTGATATACAAACCAAATAACCTTAATCTTCTAAAGTTTCCAGATGTAAAGTGAGCAGATTAGAAAAAATCAGGTGTAAAGGTCCAAGAAATCACATGGGAGTAGAAGCAAAGGATTATTCTGTATGAATTGGACCAGAGATCAAAACACATTTTTTGTCCCTTTCTCAGAAGTGTTTTGGTAAAATATCTGTCTTTATCTTTTAACAATTCTGGGAAAAAAAAAATCTGCAGAAATTTTTAATGTGAAGTCAATTGTGTTGATTGTGATACTTCTTTTGGATCCTAAAGAATAATGGAGGTATCTCAGGTAAAATTAAGTAAGCTTAGACAAAGTGGAGGTTGTATAAATTTAGCTTTTCCGTGTCCTGTCCTGTAATTTCCCAAGACATTTGAAGGAAAAAACAATTAATTTTAACTATTTTTATTTATTTGAAAACCATAAATGGAAGTTGGAAGCTTGGTCAATCCACTCTTGGAAACAGATCTTTTTCATGCATTTTTATTGGGTTTTATCGGCCTTTTCATTTGGCTGCTCTGTAGTTATTTATGGAATTTTATAACTGGCAAAATATAGTGTTTAATAAGAGGTGACTTGTTTGAAGCCAGAAATGTTTCTTCTAGTTCTCTGTAGGAACCATCCTGGCTTTTTTTCTTGGGAAAATGATGAGGATTGTCATGTGGGAGCTCTGTTATTTTTTCTTCCCCCAAAAGATACTTCTATATTTTATACTCACCATGTTGGAAGCATATTAACGATTCCTCTGATGTAAAAGATAACTGCTGAATGTTACTTTGCTTTAATCTCTAGTGTAGTGAGCCCCAAAACAAAGTACAGGCAATAAATTATAGGGAAAACCACTCTGGAACTTCTTCCTCATGATATGAAGGCGGTTCTTTGTATACATTTGTGGAATAACTTGCATAGTTGTACAATTAATAGATTTTCAGAATTTATTCCACAATAAGGCGGTTTATCACCTCATCTACCATGTCTGCTGTTTTCATATTGGCCAAGAGTCTGACCAGCAAGCTGTTTCTCCAATTCTCCCTGCTCCTGTATTCACAGGATTTCTGTATTGCATAGAAGTTTTGAATGGGTGTAAAAATACATGTGCCTGGAAGATATAAGAGAGTGACTGAGATTTATTACCTGTTATAGTTTAAAGAATAATCTGGAATATCCAAATTAGATCTATACATAGTCTGTGCAGCCTTGTACTCCAGTCATTTATTCCCTTGCTCCTCCTCTCTCTCTCATCTTACATCAATAATGAACAAAATGTATAAGTTGAGGAAATATTTGTCTCTCATCATAAAACCAGCCTGATAGATCTTAAAATAGATTCATTCTTTAAAATATTTCTGGATCTTTCAATTTGAGAAAAATATATTATTAATATTAATAATGAATATTTAATTAACTATTTTTTGCACACAATTCATATTTTCCATTTAAGCCACTTTTAGCTATTTATCATGAAGTCCAAGCTGTATCACATTTTAGCAATGTCTGTGTATCTTGTGATAAAACATGCACTTCTGACATTGGTAAAACGTACTCCCTAACAAAATTTCTGAAGGAAAGTGGGAAGATTTGCCTTCTGAAGTTAGTAATTTCATTCCACTGGCTAGGAATGGACTCTGGATTCCAAAATATCTTATATCTAGGCATAGATATATTTTTAGCTTGCATGTCTTCCATTTTAAGCCCAAATGACATCACCCTGTCATAGCAAGTCCAGAGGAAGCCACCAAGATGATCAGAAGGATGGAAGACCTCTCCACTGAGGAAGGGCTGAAAGAATTGGAATTGGAATTGTTCAGCCTGGAGAAGAAAAGGCTTTGGGGTGACCTAATTTCAGCCTCCCAGTATCTAAAGGGAGGTTACAAGAAAGATGGAGAGAGACAATTTACAAGAACCTGTAGTGACATGACAAGGGGGATTGGATTCAAACTAAAAGAGAGTAGGTTTAGATGGGATGTTAAGAAGAAAATTTTTACTATGAGGGTGGGGAGACCCTGGAACAGGTTATCCAGAGAAGGGTTTGTCCCATACTTGGAAGTGTTCAAGGCCAGGTTGGATAAGGTTTGAGCAACCTGGTCTAGTGAAAAAATGTCCCTGCCCATGGCAGGGGGGTTGGTGCTTTCCTGGGCTCCAAAAATGATATCTAGGAGCTAAGGGTGTGTGACAGCTGTGTGGAGAGAGGGAGCAAAGAGACAGCAGCTGCTTCAGCTACACATTGGCAAGATGTGGGATCATTGAGTTCAACCCTTGGCCCTGGCACAGCACCATTCCCAAAAATCACACCCTGGGCCTGAGAGCGTTGTCCAAACTCTTCTTGAACTCTGTCAGCCGTGGTGCTGTGACCACTGCCCTGGGGAGCCCGTTCCAGTGCTCAAACAGCCTCTGAGTGAAAGAATATCTTTCTAATATCCAGCCTAAACCTTCCCTGACACAACTTCATGCCATTCCCTCAGATCCTGTCACTGCCCACAGAGAGGAGAGATGTGTTTATTTTTAACAAAGAAATGAGGTTTCAAAACTCTCTGCTGTTACAGACCACTTGAATTATGCAAACAAAACATGACATGTTAACAATATTGCATGCTGAAGTATAACATTGCCCTTTCTCAAGGAATGTTATGAATTACTTAGATGCACTGGAAACCTCAGTGACTCTGGATGATGCAAATGTTGGGTTCTCATCCCCTGTGCAATGCAGACTTCACTCCAGGTTATTAAAATCTGCTGTGGAGGGAAAATGTATTTTCAATAGATAGATGAACTGTCCATAACAGCCATAAGGGAGAGTTGTCTGAACGTCAGCTATGCTTATTCTGCTTAACCAGCTAAAATACGTGCTCCTGTTGCTAAAATATACCAGTGTGTGAGTGACACACACCCCTCCATTACAGAGACTGACAAAATAGATCTTGTTGCATGATCATTCCATTGAGACTTCTCCTTTTACTGAAGAGGGGGATTCTGTCAGCAAAGTTTGTTTCTTCTTAAACAGATGCCTTTCCAGAATGGATCAACAATTCTCCCACTGATTGTAAAGGGCTTTGGATCACACGTGGATATTCTGAAGGAACTTTCATTGTGTTTAAGTTTTGCAGGGTGGCTGCCATAAGTGATACTTGAAAACATCATCCCAGAATCATGTTGGCTTTTGGGATGAAACATACATGATCTGTAAAACTGAGGTGTCTCATATAAAAGCTTGGTGTCTCATTTTAGCAATTTATTTACAGGGAAGTGATATAAAAGTTTTAGACAAACCTGTGGTGGGATTCCTCTGACCTAGGACAGGCATGTGGTTCAGATTGAGATTCAGATAATGGTTTCAGATAACTAAATTTAATAATCTGAATTTCACCCTAAAAGTAACTCGCTAACTTCTAGATATTTTAAGATATTTGAGCTGAATCTTGCCTTTTGTCTCAAAATACTATCCAATTTATGAGAGAGTATTTGCTATGCATGAAGAATGATAATAAGATGCTGGGACAATTGATTACCTCTTCACTTAGAAGTGAAGAAAAAGGGAAACAATACAAAGAAAAACTCAGTCTTTTGAACACAAGATCCCTTCTACGACATCCAGGAATTCTGATTGCAACTGCCTGCAGATCTCCAATGGGATTTACAGGAAATATTTCCACTCATGTCTTTTAAATTGTTATCATCCATGACTTCAAGAAAAGTTTTCTAAATGTTGTTTGGGGTTATAACACAAGGATTTGGAAATCAGCACGATGAAGTTACACTTCATCTTCCTGTAAAGACTTCACAGAATCATTTTAGACATAAGGGAGAATCACATGTAAAAAATAAAGTTTGTAACAGGTCAACAGAATAGCAAGTCTAAAACAACTGACAGGAATATTTAGTTAACAAAATCTTCATCCTCCCCTGAAATGTCTTCACTGTCATCACCTCCATTCCAGCTAGATTTTAAAGCAACACAATAATTCCTGCAATAGGAGCCAACTTTAGAACCAGTCTCTTATAAAGATATTCACTCTCCCTCTCATATGCTATTTCCTGGATGCCTGCAGAGGAAAGCTGGAAAATGAGACTACACTTCTAACAGTCCAACAACAAAAGAAACCAAGGATACCTCACTTTGTGAAGCCTAGAGGGATATCTGGAAGACTAATTCAAAGAGTCTTCTTCACACACTTAAATTTCTCTCAGATCAACAAAGACAATGGGTATTCATAATGGCTGCCCAGGTGAGACACCCTTATTGCCTTGTTTACTATATGTAAGGCCTATAAGCCTCTAAGATGATTTAATTTTCTTGCCTGCTGAAAATGAAGCTGCCAACAGTTGATGAATAGGAAATACGAGGCTCAAGAGTATATTTAAAATTCCAGACACTGTGCCCACTTCTGAAAGTAGCCAACACTGTGGTAAACAAGGATCTCTGATGGGAAATCATCTGAAAGGGTTCAGAGGCAAGACCTGTGCAGATCAAGTGTTCAGCTCCAGCACCCTCTTCCAGGCAACAGAAAGACATTAATTCAACAAAGATGGTTTTAAACATTTTCGTTGTGGAGGGTGTGGAATTGCATGTAACATCTTGCTGATAGTCACACAAATGACAAGACTTCAGACAATACTCAATTTAACTCCTGAATTCCCCATTACAGTTCAATTCCTCTTTGTGTTAGTCAAGTAAAGGTTTTGCAGTATGTATCAAAGGATCTGGCCTGTTTCCATATATAGCCCTGTCATTAGAGCTTTAACCCTCCCAGTGGATGATGGCAGAGGAGGCCAAAATATGTCAGATGAGGTTTGTCTTTAACAGCAACAGCAATTGATTTTACATTTGTAATTGGCATTTGATTGGCTGAATAGTCAGCACAGGTTGTAGTCTTTAAGGAGTGGAAATGCCACCCCACTGAAGTGCAGAATACTGAAAAGGTCAGAGAAAAGGAGAATTCCCCCTTTAATTCATGAAGAAAGAGACATTAGCATCCAGGGAGCCCACACACATGACAAAGGTTATAATGAGAAAAGAAAATGGAAAACAGATAATGCATTTTTATGAAAAAGATCCCAAGGAGACTCTAAAAGGGCAAATGTCCCATATTTATCCCTCTTGTGAGTGTCACCACATTGAACATGCAGACTGTCATTGCTAGGGGAAAAAAAACCCACCATCTTTTCTGTAAAAGAAAATATATATCCCATGCTTACAGAGGCAGAAAACACCGAGATGTGATATTTTTAAACAGAAAAAGACACAGTGGGAAAGATGTAATGAAAAGAAAGGGGTGTGGGTTTGTTTTAAAAATTCATACATTTCCTGCAGAATTCAGGAACAAAGAGCTGTCAGCTGTTCTTATGCAACTGGAAAGACTGAGGTAGAGGAGATTATTGTGGAAGAATTTTTTTTTTCTAAAATGTTCCAGATAAAGATGTTTGGACCAAATAAATATTTTCTGCCTTTTTTCCCTAAATTCTGGAACTATTCTTTCATATGGTTTACTTACTACATTAACAAACTTATGCATATGCATTTATCTGCTGTGCAATAAATAAAATACAGCATGTGTTCCTTTCATGTTACTTAATTCTGTATATCATTGTGTGTAGGTTAAGGTTTCCCAGAGAAGTCTGCTTTGGTCAGTAAGACATACACAGATAAATTAACTTTCTTCTCCACTGTCTTCATAAATATGCACATATATGTATGTGTGTGTTACTATTTGTATGCAAATATATCTATAAGATTTCTCATTTAATCATCCACATTCGTGCACACAAACATAAATAAGGATATGGATATATATATATGTACATAAAAGGAAAATAAAAGCATCATAGAAAGACATCCTATAATCTTCCCCTTCCCTTGAGTTTTTCCCCCAAAGCAATTGCCCAGTGTATATCTTCAGACATATACTAGTTCTCTGAATAGTTGTTTTTAAAATTATTTGGACTTTTGCTGCTAAAGCTGAAATCCAGCACTCTGGAACATTCTGCTTTGACAGCTTTTAAACTGAAAAGTCAGCTTTATGATAAGCACTTCTGTCTTCCTCTCCCTCTCAAGCTTTTTCATAGTTTTTCATTAACTTCTTTGCTGTTATATTCAAGCCTGTAAACTCCATGCAGAAACCCTGAGCCTTCAGTGGGGTTACAAGTAGATATGAAGATATGAAAATATGTGCTTGAAGAGAAGAAAAAGGTGGCAAAATAGGGCAGCATCCCTTTGCTATTAGATGAGTCTATAGTGTTATTAATTTGCATTTGAAATTGCCCAGGAAAGTGATACATACACAAAGAAAAAAATTGTTCTTTTTCAAGATAGGATGCAGAACTACTGAGAAACAACATGAACAAATTGTTTCTGTTTTCCCCATTTTGCTGTGTGAAGTGCTGCATTTGTTTAGCAGCCTGCACTTACAGAAAGAAGAATGGACTGTTATCTAACTGCTCTAAAGAGATTTGAAATAATATTGTACTTTCAGAGAAAATAAAGAACTATATCAGTTTCATAACAGATCAAAAACCGGGAGAAATTTTGGAAGCATTTATATCACCTCTGAGGCTACTAAGCCAGACACGTAATTTTGACGGTTTTGTGGAATCCCTAATTTGAGAACAGATTATGACGATGCTCAGAGACCTGAGATAGAACATCCCAGCTCAATCTTTAAAGAAAAGCAATCCTGTTATTTTCCAGAATGTAATGAAGAGGAGATTACGTATTTAGAAGAGAAAAGTTGTGGCTGAATTTTTGAGAACACAGAAGTATCAGAGGCAAAACAAAAGTAAAACTTGAAGATTCTGAAGACAGGCTAGAGGTGGGGAAGAGCAGAAACCTGCAGGGGAAGCTGGCAGACATTGGCAATGTTCCAGCATCTCATAGGACTGTCAGACCTGCAAGATGCAAACCCATTTACCAAAGAGCTGCAGAGAAGGACAGAAATAATCCATGAAGAAGTACCGTAGGTCTGTTTTATAGAACACTATGCCTCTGTATTCAACACAGAGGTGTTTGCAACACTAATAACTACTTTAGAGAACATTTCCTGGTGGGATTTGCTCAAGAGTAGCTACACACTGTGGCTGAACAATTACTTTAAACATCAGGAATGTTTCTTTCTAATTACAAGTTTAAAACCTGCACAAATGACTGTGATAGGTGAAGATATAGTTAAGCATGTTAAAAGAAAACTGGTTATGTGGAGCATAGGTAAAGGTCAGATTACGTCATGGAAAGATTTTCTACTGTGAATACTTAGCGCTAGGTGCAAAAATCAATATGTCTTAGAAAGGTAAATTTGCAGGTGTAAGGAAATACAAAATCTGTCTGATATTAGTAACTTGATTCAGTTCCCCAAGCAAAAGGACCTAACATCCCATGAAAGATAAAATACCTTATTATGACTACCTACCTGGCTGGCAGATTCAGCACAGGAGCTATGGGACATCTCTGGGACACCTACAGGGTCTTTTGAGTGACAGTCAGAGGACAGATTGACACAGTGAGTTCTGCTATTTTCTATTGCTGACAATATGAGCTTATGCCACCTTTTATGACAAGGCAGAAGCCTGTGGTACAAACACCTCAACATTCTCTCTCACAAGAGTGGGAGCCAGGTGTCTCAGCAGTGACTTCATTTTCCAAATGATTAGCACTGAAGATCACTTAAGTGCACCTAAGTGTTCCTAGATATTTCTGTGGGGTTGACAGATAAAACAGGATCAACAGGGAAAATTCATGGATTAGCAGCAGAAGTGAGCTATGAAAACCTTAAATCTGTGCAGGTGCTTCCATGTTGTGTCACAAACTGCTCTTGGTTCCTCTGAGCGAAATGTTGGGGCATGATGGAACAAGCAAAACTAGAGTAGCAACTTTGAAACTGCAAATTTTAAACTGTTAAACTTCTAAAATATTGTTCAATAGAACAAAGCTTAGAAACAGCCTAGTTGGTATCTACCCAAAGCTCACAACTTTGGGTACTGCAAATGCCTGCAAGGAGATTTAATGAAACAGAAAATGTACCATGATAAGGAATTGTAGTTGTACAAGCCTTTGCAGTAGAAAAGTAAAGGATATTTGTACACAGTAAAACATAGGTTCAGTGGCTTCTCATGTAGTTGCCATTATGGGTTAACTACTGCAGAAATTCAGAGCTGGAGTTGAAATAGGAATTATTGGCAGCAGGAGGAAATACAAGCATAACTGGGCCTGCAGGTCCTCAAATCATGAGGAACCACAAGACCCTAAAATATCAGTAGGCAAGACTGACCTGCACAATGTAGATAACAAAACTCTTCAGTGAAATCCAAGGTGTAAGAACTGAAAACAGCATTACCTGCTCTCAATTTGCCCTTATGGCACAAAAGTTATTTTGGGCATTCTGATGATGTTCTGAGTATGTATTTCCATAAATACATCCCCACTTTGAAAAGTATAAACACGTTTATTTAATAACAATCTCTTTCGCCATTAATAACTAGTTAAACAACCATGTGTGTACTTTTTTTTTTTTTAATTTTAATTTGTTCTAGACTTCTCCCTTGAATGCACCATACAGCTCCAAGCACATAAGTGCTATTAAGAGCCTGTTCAGTGTCATTCAGCAGTTCAAAACAGGATAAGGCTGTGATTACTATCTTGTCACTATTTTTTGCTCACTGATTATTTTATTTGAATCCTCAGATAACCCTTTAAAATTAATTCATTTTCCCCCCATTTCTACAACCACTGAATAGATAAGGAGACATTTAGTTAACAGCCATATTTCTTGGTAAAAGGCATATTTCAGTAGAGCTCAGATTGTGCATTGTAACATTATGGTTCTTAAATGTCCACATTTTTAAAACCTGTCTCAAATTTAGGTGTTTTCACCTTTTAATGCTGTCAAAGATATCATAATATCACAGGACTCAAACTTTATTATCAGGGGAAAGTTTAATCTCTAATATAAAAAATAGTAATTTATCCTTGTAAA
This sequence comes from Cisticola juncidis, assembly GCA_013400215.1. Taxonomy (NCBI): domain Eukaryota; kingdom Metazoa; phylum Chordata; class Aves; order Passeriformes; family Cisticolidae; genus Cisticola; species Cisticola juncidis. The sequence continues at coordinate 1,253,795 of VXBR01010119.1, read as the reverse complement.
ACACTTGCTTATTTACTCTGAAATGGTTAGCTTAATTTTTTTCTCTATAAAACTGCACAAAAGAAACATTTGCAAAGACAAAGACATGCCTTTAAAACAAAAATTGATCCCTACACTGAAAAAAATTATAAAGGATCTCTACACAATTGTGTGTCCTAAAACTATGTTCCTTTCATAAGCTTATTGTTAACTTTATGTATATATTCCTACCTTCAAGTTCAGCAGTTTATACCCATTACAGAGCAGAACAAAACAAATCTGTGTTGGTGCCTAGACTGGGAGTGCAAATCGGTTGTCTTGAGAGTGATGAATGAGAGTATGAAAACAGCCCTGGTAAGGTCTGATCCCTTAAAATGATACCATGATGATATATGCTCAACACTTTGCAACTGCAGATCTCAGAAGAGGTTCCATCTGGGATCAATAACACTGTCCCTGTTTATGGAGGAGGAAATTGGGGTCCTTGATGGTGGCTCCCTGCCACACACACAAAATTTAGTCACTGAATCCCAGTTGGGGTTTCAGTTTCTGGAAAACACAGCTTCCCATTGTCCAGTTCCACAGAAGTTTGGTGGGACCAAGATTAGGCTTGAAAATTATTGAATGGCACAAGTGGCATTGCAAAGGGATTTTAGGAGGTCACAAATGCTTTACTATCAGTGCTACTGCAGCAGCTGCAAGCTCTGTTTATGTGTCCATCCAGGAAGATTATCCACATCCATCAGGAAAGGGAGATCCCTGACCAGATGATCTTGTACTCTGAGTGTACAGCATGGGGCAGTAGCAAAGCATTATTGAGATTGCAATAACTGATTTGAACACTAACCGTAGTGCACTCATATTCAAGTCAAATTTTCAGCATATTTTTTGAAAGGCATGATGAGAGAAGTCATGTGAGAATTTCATTCTTCAGTTATATTTATAAGAGAACTCGTTGCTTGCTTCCTGAGTAAAAAAAATGAAATAATATTTACAGCTTAAAATATTACCTTGGTTGAATAATTGCTGACCCCAAAATTTGAGGTGATAAGTTTAATAGACCACTTTTATTTATGAATGTCTGAGTGTTTTGCATCCTGAAAATTACAGATTACATTCATTTCCCACAAAAAATTAAAACAAATATCTTCTGTCAGAAAACAGCTTCTCCCAACTTCAATTAAACTTCAGAATGACTTTCATGCATCAGAGACTGCACTGAAAAAATCAGTCAGTTCTATCTTCTCCACAGCAGCTTTGTATTGCCACATATGGCCAGCATTGATTCTTCAAGCACTGCAGAGAATTTCCCTGCATTTTTCAATTTTCTGGCAATTGCACCTTTAACTGACAGTGAAATTATTATGGCTTTTGCTGTCATCTTAACTTTATTCAAAGTACTTAATATATCCCAATTTACTCAGTGTTAAAACATCTTGTCTAATTTTGTCTTTACACTAACAGATTACTTCCCACATGCTCTTCAGTAGAACAGTCCACACAGTAATTTATTTTCTGTAGCTTTGTTACTCTAAAAAACAGTCTGGATTTAAAGTTTTGTGTGTAAATCTCTTGATTAATTGAACAGTAATATTCCTCATCAATTTTGGATTATCAGCCCTGCCAAGGCTTGAATCCATCTGGATGTGCCTTTGGTGTTAACATAATGTTTAAATTCAAAATTATGAACTCTGAAGTGAATTTTACCAAAACTAAGCAGCAGTCTTGTTGCAAACTAAGGGTGTCCATGCATTATACTGTTTGGAAATATTTAATCACATACAAAAGACTTTTCAGACAGATCCAGCAAGAACAGAAATTCTCTGAGACATTTTTTCCTACAGTCCTTCCCTTCTGAAAGAAAAGCTGTCAGTGACCTTGAAGTATTTTATCATGGATGGCAGATCAAACACTTGTTCACCTCTGTTGTGTTAAGGGTTAGTCATACAAGAGCACAGGTGATATTTTTGCTCTTCAGTCCCCTGTTTAAGAATATTCTCGAAAGGCTGAATAGTGGTAATTCTCAGGGACATGAAGAATGGCTGTAATAAGTGGTTATTGAGCATGTCCTCTTTCTTAACTCCACATTTCTAACCCAGAGCGGACTGAAGTCCTAAGAACTTACGTCAGTGAAGAACAAACACTGCTGTGTTTACTGCACTAAATTCAACTGATACACAGTTGTTCAATTCTTGCTGTTAAAACAGATCTCCCTCGTGAGTCTGGGCAAACTCTAATAAGGTCTTTGCTACAGTCTCTCCTCTGCACAACAATACTTCTTCACTCGTTTTTGTTGTTCTTCTTTCTTTCTTTCTTTCTTCTTTCTTTTAAGCCCAGAGCAGGAGGAGGCCTATCAGTCTCTCAAAACTGTTGAGTAAATGCAGAGTGGACAGGCCACACTGTGTTCTACAGCTCCATATCTCTTGGGATCTCTTTAGGACCACTTAGGATCCTAAAGCTCCTTTTCCTAAAGCCACGTGGCATTTTCAGCCTGGCTGGCAGGTGCTTTCAGGCTGGGAGAGACACACTTGTGCCCTTATGTACAGCATCCCCAGGCAGAATATTGCTCGATTGACCCTCTAGGTTCCTTACCGGGACAAACAGCAGCAATCAGCATCCAGGAAATAAAAATAAGTACAGCTGAGAGCTTCAGCTCATAGAGTCATAGGATAGTTTGGGTTTGGAAGGGCCTTAAAGATCACCTAATCCAACCTGCCTGCCACGGACAGAAACACCTTAGTAGAGCTCAGAGCTCAGAGCCGCATCCGACCTGTCCTTGAATACTTCCAGGACCGGGCAGCATCTACCTGCATGGAGGGCAGTGGGCGCAGGGGGGCAGGAAAGGCGCTCGGACGGGAGAGACGGNNNNGGCGGCGCCCGCGCCCCTCGGCATGGCGGCCCGCTCCCGGCCGGGACCGGTGCGGCTCCGGAGACACGCGGTGGGCCCCGGGTGACACCCCGGGCACACGGGGACCCCGAGGGACACCCCGGGCACACGGAGACTCTCAAGGACACCTCGGACACCGCGCCTCCCCCGCCACACCGGTGCACCCTGCCTTGTGCCAGGACGCTTCGGCAAAGCCCGCCAGAGCTGCATTCTGCCCTCACGCCACGACAAGCTGTGGAAAATGTCCCTGGACAGCCCCTTAAGGAAGTTTAGTTTAAATAAATAAAATCATTAGAAACGAAACCAAAAATCCCTAGCGCTGAAATACTCTGTTTGGATGGTTTTTAAATGAAAATCCAGCCGTGTCCTGGGGTGCCTCAGGCACCAGGGATGCCAGCTGGTCAGAGGACCTGATCGTCCATTTCTGCTCTGCACTGGTGCAGCCTCTCCTCGAGCCCAGTTTTGAACATTTCAGTGTTATAGGAATATAACGCCATTAGAGAACCCATCCAAAAAAGCCATATGAGGAACGGCTGAACCCACTTGGTTTGTTTGGGCTGGAGGAGACTGAGGGTAGACCTCATTGTGGTCTGCTCCTCATGAAGGGAAGGCGAGGGGCAGCCACTGATCTCTCTGGTCACCAGTGGCAGGACTCTGGGAAATGCCCTGTAGCTGTGTCAGGGGAGGTTTAGGCTGGATATCAGAAAAAGATTCTTCACCCAGAGGGTGGCTGGGCATTGGAACAGAGTCCCCAGGGATGTGCTCAAAGCACCAGCCTGACAGAGTTCAAGAAGTGTTGGACAATGCTCTTGGACACATGGTATAATACTTGTCCTATATAGGGATAGGAATTAGACTTGATGGTCTTTGTGGGTCCCTTCCAACTCAGGTTATTCTATGAATCTCTGATCTTCAAATTCATATTTAAGAAAAGAGTTTTAATTCCTCAAGGAAGAAATCTCATCGTATGTGCCAATAATTAATGTGAGAAATAGATGAATAAACAAAAATCAAACAAGGGAAAATCATTATCCATTAGACATGCAGAATGTCTTTGGCATGTGCATGTTCTGTGCTTGCCTAATGGAAATTTTGTTAATATGAGCAGCTGGGATGTAAGGCTCCCTCCCACCTCAAGCACTGCTGAAGGCTGGGAAGGAGGCTTTAAACAGGACCAGCGAGTCATTGCAGTCCCATAATCAGAACTGATAAGAGCTAAGTACTAACTATTAGGAAGTACTGTCATTCTCCTTCAAACCTGGGCTCCTTCGATTTGGTGTGCTCGGGCACCAATGCGCAAGGTCAACTTTTCAACGATGCTTTCCTTTTGTTCTCTGAGGACAAAAGCACAGACCCTTGGGATTTATATTCCGAGATAAACTGTATCTCCTGACAGTATTAATAACAGTCTCTGAAATGTCATTTGATGCTCACCGAAATTGTACGCAAATATTAAACTGAAACATTCACTCGATCTTCCATTCATCTATTCCACGGAAATGTCAGTGGTGAAATGCTAATGGAATGTGACAAAATACTTAAGCCAGAAAACTCATGAGGCAAATTAAGGCCACTTGACTTTTCCCAACCACTCTAATAGCTACTGAGGCACTGGCAGAGCCAGAGGAAGATTTTGTAGTGCTCCAGGGACATCACAGTGTGGTCTGTTGAAAATAGCTTTATGATTCCTGCCTGACCTCAGGTTTTCAACCTCCTTTGTGAGATAGTATGAAAAGTAAAGCTTCTTAAAGGGAAGAAAATTGAAACAAGTAGTGGGGAGATTTTGTAAAATTATCTGTAAATCTTGCTTATGGCTCCTATAGTGGTTCCCAATTTCCACAGTCACTTAAAAGTAGGAGAAACAGCTTCAGTTTGTGAGATGAACTTCAGATAACAGGCATTGCAAAATCTCTCTCAGCTGGTTTACTTCCACAGTCTCCCCTGGGTTTTTTTTTCAGGTGTATAACAGATCTCTTTCCACATCTAACATTAAATATAGGTGTATTTCAAAGAAATAATTTGGAGTTATATTTGTCCTAAATTAGAGTCCAGTCCATTGCTTCTGATCTGACAGAGAACTGGAAGTACACCATCCATCCCCAAATATTCATGTGTTGTAAAAGCAAACATGGAGAAAGAAAAAAAACACTTTCCCCATAGCATTAAATTTTGAAAGGAATTATTCTGAAAGGTGTCCACAAAAAGCAGAAAGAGACTCAAAAGCCAACACTCTGTGCATCCATACCAGGTACAGAAGAGGTGGATCAGAGGCAACCAAACAGGAACAGAGACCTCCATTTACCTCTTGAAATGAAACAGAATATAAATGAAGCTTGGCATTAGTCTGAAAGGATAGCTTGAAGATAATCTATTCAAAGAGAAAAAAAGACCCCCAAACCTACAACACAAGTCCATAGCAGAAACTGATGAATGTGTATGTGGGAAAGAAGAAAAACTGCACCTTGGAGTCTGGTACAATTTGTAAAAATTATTAGTTACAAACCAAGATAACGAGAAATATGGGAACTAGCAGTAGATTCTGCTAAATCTGCACCTGAAAACACAAGTAAGGACCTCCAAACACACAAGAAAATGGACTTCATCTGTATTTATAAATATTTTATGGATGTAATAATGAGAAAAAATATTTCAACATCATTGACATCAAGAACAAATAATCAAAGCCATGAATAAATATTTGTGGGTATTGAGGTGGTCATGAGATTTAACAAAGTTAAAAGATTTTTGTGTGATTATTCACACAAAAAGAAACTTCTAAAAACCTAGTATTATTTAGCTTAAACACAAAACAGCCACAGGTTTCTTATTTACCAATTAATTGCATCTGCAGAGTTCTTCTTCTTGATGCAAACCACTTTTACTTTTTTTATCCTCCTCTGACTTTGGAAACAAGATTCCTTATCAATCCCTAGTGCATTTCCCCAAGGTGTAGCACAGAGGTAATTAAAAGGCTATACAATTAAAAAGGGATTGCACCTAAATCACTACACTGAAACCATTCCTCATGCAGAGCCTGCTTTACAGAACTGCACAAATGTAACCTCATTCAAATCCACATCTTTATGCCCATCTGTAGCGTGTCAGGGAGAGAGATTTTTGTCCCCATAAAATTCTCAGGTACAAGGAGCTAGAGAAATTATGAAAGCTGCTTTTGCTTGAGGGAGACTTTTTCTTTCAGGTCACCCTAATCAAGTTCCCATTTGCCTCTGATTAAATTATTTGAGGATTAGGCACAGCTGTTTGTCTACAGATTTGTTATGGATCTATAGAAGTCAATAAGACTCTGCCCATTGATTTAAAAGGGCTTTCAATCAGAATTTTTAAGGGCCAAATTTTAATCTGACTGAACATAAACCAAGACTCTGCAGATTTCAGTGAGGTCAGAATTCTGCCTCAGTCACCCTTACAGTGAGTGGTCCTGTCACTGGGCGCTATCAAAAAGAGCCTGGCTCCACCCTCCTTGCTACCTCCTATTATTTATTTATGTACATTATAGGAACCCCCTGAGGCTTCTCTTCTCCTGCTAAACAGTCCAGCTCTCTCAGCCTTTCCTTATAGGTGAGATGCTCTACACCTTTAATCAGCCCTCTTTTTATTATCTATGCACTTAAGGAATCCCTTCTTCTTGTCTCTTATATCCCTGGACAAATGAATTTGGTTTGGGCCTTAACTTTGCAAGCTTCATCCTTGCTTCCACTATTGTATGATTCCTTTTGTGTGTTGGTTTGGGCAAAGAGACAATCCCATTTCCAGACAGATTTTATAGATTGTACAAGTGAATAATTGAATTGCATCTGATTAAATCACAACTGAATTTAGGATTCTGTGTGTTTGAAACAACCACTACTAAAATATTAAGTAGTTTGAAAACCTGTCAGGTGTTAGCATAAATGTGTTAGCATGAACAACTGCACAGCACAGGTAAAGTGGTAGTTGCCTTCTACTTTGGAAGATGCTAAAAGCTGGATTTCTTTTATATTTCACTCTCTATTGCTGAAGCAGGTGGTGTGAAGGGTTTATTGTTTTAAAGCTGCACCCACATGAATTAGGCAGCATGAAATATGAAATGCATATTTCATGTGATATGCATAAATGGGGTTTGTCACTGTGCTTACTAAGCAAAATCAACTCTTGCAGGCCATCAGCAAAAGATATTGCCATAAAGAATTTAATTAAATATGTTTCTTCTCCAGTTATTTATGAGTTATTATAAAAAAATCATAACCACAAAAGAGGCACAATGGTCTCTTAAAGGACATTTAAAATTTTTGAAATAATTCTTCATAAAATATAATTTCTGTATATATTTTATATATACATTTATTATAGATATTTTTAAAATATATTTCCATAGATACTTGCACTATGCTTCTTGAAGTTCACCGTTCAATTTCTAACATCCACAGTCAAGGCATTTTGTTAAATGAGACTGTTATCCACAGACACAAGTGTAATCATTTTAAGTTTTTAGGAACAGCTTGCATTGTTTATAATATCAATTTTTCCTATGAAGACAAGAAATTAAATTAATAACTTAGAGGCAATTAGGTAAGAGCTGCTTATAGAGATAGTGAGAGAAGAAGCACTAGCTAACAAAATTATCACAATTAATTGGAAAAAATTGATCACCAGCAGAAAAGAGTGATACAGGAAAATGTTATTGCTGCAGATGCATGCCTAAGTACAATGAGACAAACAAACAAAACCCAAACAAACAAACAAAAACCCCAAATAAACAAAAACAGGGAATACCCAGACACTATTTTGCATTACAGAATTTGTGCTAATATGAGCCAAATGAGGTCTGGGAGCTCACTATAGAGTAAAATGGAGTTTCTACCAGCTAAGGAAAGTCCAGAACCTAATGTAATTCTTAAATATGATTTACCCAGTTTCTTTTTCTTCTTGGGAGTGTGATGTGTGGTTTCCTGTTCTTTACTGATCAATACCAAAACCACCTGACCACTCCTGTGACATCTCAGGCTGGATCAAGATCAGCAAAAAAACCCCATCAGATACAAGCTGCATCCTTCATGCAGACCCTTCAGACTGATGATTCAAGGACCGTATTCAGGACCTGAATGTGTGCATATTTAAGGCAATTATGTTTCCCTAATTTCTCACACAGACATGAATTCCTGAAGTCAAAAACCAGCCCACAACAGAAACACTGTCAAAAGACAGCTCAAAATTTGTGCCTGCAAGATAAAATCCTTTTTCCCATCTCCAAGAAATCATCACTTGTGTTGAACAACACCATTTAAAATATTTACTTGCTTCCTTTTATTTATTCACTGGAGTTTCTACTTCTTATTTTACTTTATTTTACTTCTTTACTTTTACTTTTCTTGAAAGTTTTAAATTTCTTTAAAGAGATCTTTCAAAGTCCATATCAAAAAGAGAACAATTAAATCACTCTGAAAAATGGAAGAGGTTTTAGCAATAAATCATTGAGATTGGAAAGCTAAGGGAAAAGACCTTTACTTCTTATTTACATTTTGCTAAGAATCAATCTTTAAATTGCAATGAAACTTTTCATTATAAGGGCTGGGCAGGTGTAGCACATCAAAGAAGACATATTTATACTCCCCTCTGAATTTGGTTTTCAGTCCCTGGCTATCTTCCAGTACAAACAGCATCTGCATTAGAAATGGGTATAACCCAGCAGTTATTCATTAATAATTTTTAGCAATCACATTTCTGACAATTCTTCCAGCTATGGCATAATGTAGGTTTATAACATATGGCAGTGTCTGGCCTCGGTCTGACTTTTGAGTTCATATTGGCATCACCTTGTGTTGACTCCCAATCTACTTATCAAGGAGCAGAAACACTCTCTGCTTATCCCTCTGCTGGGAGGCAGGCATGCATCAGAAATTTAATTCAGGCTCTGCTGTTCTAATGTGTATGTGATATAACAATTTTGATGATAATGATAAATGATAACCTATAAACATTTCCAGAATTAAAAACCTTGTACTGAGTTGAAAAAATAAGAGATGCCAACTAATAGATGCACTCAGACTGTTCTTGTTCCTTGCTTATATTGTCTGTTGTCTCTGTGTGAACTGCAGTCTCTCCTTTCCTTCTCCTATATGAAGAAACCACCATGGTGGTTTGTATCTGTAGAATCAGAGAAGACTTGCCTGTTTTGAACTATTTCTAATTCTCTTTGACTTTGCTATTTTTCAAGGAATTTAATTACATCCAGTAAGCAACAAAGGTTTAAGGAAGTAAGAAACTGTGGATGTCTTTGATGCACAATTAATGATTCCCTGTAGAACACGTTTGAGCTCATGAAAGGATTTCAAACCTGAGTGACCAAACAGATGACTAACAAAGCCCATTCTTAGAAACTGGGTCTACAAGCAGAAGTGCATGGAAAGGACAGAGTGGAGAAAGCTGCACTAAAGCTCTGCAAGCTCCATGTGCAGTAGTTGATTACTGCTACTTTATTAAAGTAATTAAAGTCATTAAAGCAAAGTATACAAAAGGTAAAGATAAACCTAAGTAATTGAGAACAAGGATTAAATACTCCAAATGCACATAAATGTATATTGCACTGAGAGAAATAAGGGAAGAAAAGGAAAAGAATAATGCTCTGGAGCTGACAGAAAAGAAAGAATATAAGAGGAATGGAGCCCTAGGTTTAAATATCCTGTTGTCCTTCTATTAATTATAGTCATGTTCATATAGAAGTTTTTGTATTCTCACTGAGTGACTGAAATCAGAACATGCACTGAAATCTTCCACCTAAAGATACTCATACTGACATTCTTCAGAAAATAAAAACCTATGAAGTTGAAAGAGTGTGAAGAACACGTCAGATGTGCGAATTTCTCATCTTTCACTTGGATTTTATAAAAAAGAAAGCTACATTGTCTGGGACAATAAAAGCAAGGGAAGGCTTGAAAAACAAGCCACACATCGGGTTGATAAAACTCTCATAAAGTGTTATCTTTATGACTACTAGGAACTTAGGAATTGTCATACTGGACAAGGTGAATATTTTTTCTCAGCCAGTAGCACTTTTCATGTATTTCAAAGAGAGATAAAAGAAGGCCCATGAGGAAAATTCCTTGATAACATTTTCTATTAGTGGTTGTCTTATGGCCATCTCAGGCCATTTAGTTCTCATTATCCACACAACTGTCCAGAACATGTTTGAACCCTGCTATTTTGAACAATGATTTTCATGGGTTTGTTGTTCCCTATGAGAAAAATATAAACATGCTTAGAACATTTAGATTTCCATTGTCTATAATTTGAAGTCCCCTGCCTATTGAATAGTAGTAGTTAACAATGGGCTGAAAATGAGGTGGAATGAAGTTGCATTTAAAGTAGCAGACAAGGATTTGATCATCCTGGCACTTCTGAAGGGTTTTTTTCTGGCCTTTGATAAGCATTTGAATTTCTCTGTGACTTAATATTTAAACATCCACATGTTTATTTCATTACCTTTAGCTGTCTGTTAATTCCCTGATTCTGATGCAATAATTACTCAAGGATTTTCTCCATTCATCTCATATATCTTCCATATTTAATTTGTGTGTTATTCTCTGCCACTTGCAGAGTAGGTGAAAGGGTTTCCTAGTCAGGAATTTGCCAGCACAGTGTTTGTCTCAGGAGTGAACAATATCACAAACTTGAGGAAAAACTGGTCTCTCTGGTGAGCAGTGACAGTACCTGAGAAAACAGCATGAAGTTATGTCAGGGGAGGTTTAGGTTGGGTATTAGGAGAAGGCTCTTCATGCAGAGGGTGTTTGGACATTGGAATAGGGCTCCCAGGGAAGCAGTCATGGCATCAAGCCTGACAGAGTCCAGGGAGCATTTGACAATGGTCTCAGACCTATGGAAATTATTTTGGGACTGTCCTGTGCAGGCCCATGAGATGGATTTGTGCCGTTATTGTTTTAAGGACGGCATAAGAATGACATAGACTCTCTCTTATTTAGCAAGAATGAGAGTGATCTTTATTCTTCAAAACCCTCTTTTATAGACAGTTCTGAAAGAGTGAAGTTTCATTGGTTAGTAAACCAACACAAGACCATCATTGGACAGATAAGGAACAACACCCCTCGACCATTTCTTGCAAGTGAGCAACAAGTTAGACAAACACCACTTGCAAAGGTTGTTTTCTCTCTCCAAGGACTGTTTGAATTCCTCCTCATAATTTCTCAAGCCACTTTCTCAGGCCTGTGTAAGAATATTATGTGACTTCGTTTCACACAGATGCTGTGCTGCTGCCTGATCTCTCAAATTCAGCATCCACAGCTTTGGTGATCCTTGTAGGTTCTTTCCAACTCAGGATATTCTATGAGGCTAAAATTATTAAAAATGCAGTGGTGCCTTGCCTCAGTGAAACCCACCAGTAAAAAACTTAAAAGTGGCACCTCACCTCGTCTGGATCAAATGCATTCCACAAATCTACCTGGTTGTTTTAATGGATGTCTCATTTTATGAGCTATGCAGAAACAGTCATTCAGCATTCCCTATGCATCATCCCATCCCATTCCTGGTTCCATAGTCACTCTCATATTCCATCCCTCCTTCCAGAATAAAATATTTCCACTGCCTTTTCTCATTGTAATTACTCTTTTCTAGACCCCCGAGGAAGGTACACCTGGGCTCATTTCCTTTAGCAGAAACTATGTGAGTTGTATTGTGTGTGTTTTAAAGATGACCTGTCTCCTATGGGACTATGCCTTCTTTTCTAGGGCTGTCAGGATTCTGGGAAAGTAAATTGTTAGCTGGAATCATCCATCAAATGTGTTTTTCCTTCAGATTAACAATTAAAATTGTTGACGTTTGTGACACTTAAAGAGCTCTGTTGGCTTTCAATCCCTCATTAAACAAATGTTTTTCTGTTTGTACCTTATTCTTTATAAATCTGAGTAATGAATGTATAATAATAATAATAATGGTAATAATAATAATAACAATATATTGCTTTGATTCATGCTAAGTAACATGAAAGAGTTTTGGTTTAGTTGTTTATTTGTTTGATGGGTTTTTGCTGACTGAAAGGCATTGAACAAAATAAATGTCTGCCAGAGCCAGGCTGATGTGGAATCATTCAGATGTTGAATGAAGATTTATCTTACTCTAGGCAACTAAAGTGTCCCTAACTGAAGAATACAGAAATTTAAAAAGTCTTATTATGGCAGATGTACCATCATGTCAGGTGTCAGGAAAAGCAGGAAGAAGGCTGCTCTAAGAGATAAGTCAGGAGCCTTGGATGTCCTGATTGAGGTGGCACAGTTCTGCAGCATCTGGAAGAAGCAGAACTGGTGATGGCCAGGAGCTTTTTGTAGCAGGTGGGGGAAGCTGGGAAAGCCCAGTCTCCATGTGAAAGCAGCAGAGAACTATGTCCTCTGGAGGAAAAAAGGGGGAAAATGAATATTTAGGGTAAGTGCCTCCAGCTGCAGTCTCTTATGTTGCTGTGTGTTAAGAAGTAGCTGGGTTCATAGTGGCAGTCACTCAGCAGAGCCAGCTGGGTCCCCCCCAGTGCCACTACCTGTTCCTGGTGTCCCCACAGCTAAAGGGGGGCTCAGCACAAGCCTTCTCCTGGAGGCTGTGGCTCAGAGACAGTCCCTGGGGCACTGGCAGCCCTGAAAATGTAATAAACCTTTTGCATCAAATTGTGGTTTAGTGTGCTATTTATCTTTTTCCTCACCCCTTTATTTTGATTTGTTTTCTTATCTGAAGAGTTATCTTAGAAAGATTAACTTAGAGACTGCTTTGCTTAAATTGTGATAATGATCACGGAGAGAGCACTCACCATTTTGATGACAAAAATGCATCAAAAGCAGCGTTCAGCACAAAATATATGTGACCTAAGAGTGTATTCTAGCCAGCCTGAATTGGCTATGAAATATTCCATAGTCAGGTATTTATATGCTGTTTTGTATGCTTTAAAAACAAAACTGTAGAAATCAGGAGTAATTTGTCCTTAATTAAAGTGTGTAACCAAAACTGGTGAAAAAGTTCCTTAAGCGTTTTATAGTCTTGATCTACCTTAAAGGAGAAGAGACAACTGTGAGGATTGTAAAGTATTTCAAGTGGCCTGTGCTGTCTGCATCTCAGTGACACTGATATCAAGCCCTTAAAGATTTGAGCCTCTCAAGATTGGAATCAAATTTTGCAATTTCTTTTTAGATGTTAATCAGTAGCTATAGCTGGACATCTAGGATTAAGTAATTGCACTGTGTATATGTAACCTTGGGCTAATCTTTTGTTTTAAGGAAAAAAGAAGACAATCCCAAGATGAATGGGTTGTCTGGACAATAGCCACGTGGAGTGCAGTCAGCAGAACTGAACAGTAACAGGGGGAAAGGTAATTCCAGCAGTGGGAGACTGTGACCACCAATGCTTTGGTCACCTATTTAACCCAGACCCCAGACTCAAGTAGAAGGAAGAACTGCACATAGGGTCTAGCAAGAGGTATATCTAATACCTTTTTTTGTTAAAATGTTTAAACAGTGTATCATTTTGATGACTGGGGAGTCAGCTTTTTATGGGTAACTTAGCTCCCTACTTTGTGCAGTCTAGAATAAAAAATAGAAATGCCCTGTCTCAGTGTGTGAATCGGTGCTGCCCACCAGGTGACAAGCTGGTTCAGCTTGTTACCTGGGAGAACAGCACTACCTGAATAACTGAATCATTTCACTTTGAGGACCTGATTGCTTTTAACACAGCCTTCAAAAGCTAAAAATCTTCTCTGCTCTTCCCAAGCCAGGCTCTTCTCTGCAGGCTGTCCTGCATTTCCCTGGGAAATAAGAGCAGACCAGTTAAAAACTCTCTCTTCATGAGGGGAGCCCAGGTTTGGAATGAGGCTTGTCTATTCCAGCAGAACTCTTGCAGGAGCTACAGCTGTAGGGATGTAGAATCCCAAAAGATAAGGGGCTAATGTGTATGTCTCAAACACTGATGTCTGGATGGCTGTGGAGCCAGCCAGGGATTGCAGGTAATCATGAGCAAGGGTTGTTGGTAATAACCAAGGATTGCTGGCAATAGCATGCTGTAGGAAAGAACAAGGTGTGGCTGGAGGAGACAGCCATGTGGAGATAGGGTAGCACTTTTCAGAGACAAACATCCCTCTTCTAATTCCTGGAGATAAGCACAACACAGTACAGCACAAGTGCAGTACTGCACAAGTGCAGGAATGAGGCCAAGAGGTGTAGGGGAAAACAAAACACCAAAGACCCCCAAAGGCCTCCAACCCATTTCAAGAAAGGTCTGGAAGAACAGACTGCGCATGATAACTAATTTGTAGGAAGAAAGAAACCTGTCTTCAGGGCAGGGGAAACTTACCTATAGAAATCTGACTTTTACTGAAAAATAAACACCCCTCTCAACTACAAATAGCACTTTCAGTACTCCTAACAGGATGGCTGGCTGCAGTAGAAAAACTGCACATTACAGGCTGGGAAGGGACAGCTGGACTTGTATTCTCTGAAAGAGCACAGGGTGGATATAATAACTGCAATAAACACTGGCTGCCCTTGGAGGGTAACTTGGAGCCCTTGGAGGGCTGCTGTCCTGCTTTGGCACAGCCACAGAGACAAAGAAATGAATGTGCCTAAAGTGCTAAGCAAACTCCAAATTATTTTATTATCACTCGGGGAGAGGATCTCAAACTAATTGTTCTGCTTTGCAGCTTATTTTGGTTGGTTTGAAGCTGGTTCAAGCCAAAAAGAAAGTCTGTCCCACAAAAATAGAAACAGATGTATTTTAGGAGCTGTGAAATACTCAAGCACATAAAACTTGTATTGCTGTTTGCCATCACTAGAATTCACCTTTTCACTCTCTAAAAGTGAGGCTCTTTTTTCTTGTTTGGGCCATAATCCTGATGAAATCACAAATGTAAAGAGTGTTTTGTAGAAAAAATGTTTGGGCTACTGCACTCCTCCCAGATCAATCCTTCTGATATTTTGAAAGGCCTCACAGATATAGTAGCCCCAGAAAATACACTAGAATAAATGTTATCACAAAATCCTGGACTGTCTTGGCATGAACTGATGAATTGAACCAAACCTTCTCAGGAAAGCTTTTTCTGCTTGATGTCCCAGAACTGATGTGATAATTGACAGAATAGGAAGCTGAGAGCATACATTACTGAAGGAAGAAAACATGCTCATGACTTCTCACCCAGAGGCTGGGTTCCCCCAAAATCATTCCTTCAAAAAAGTAATATGGATGAGAAATTAAACAGCCCCTTAGCACACCCTGTGAGCTCATATATAGCTGCTTTTCCGAGCAGAAAAAAATGAGGCAGAAATATTTACATGTGTAGACCATTTAGAACTGACTTCTCCAGACACTGGTAAAAAATCAATCAGCAAGCACACATCTTGCAATTTCCAGTTTTGTCTCTCATAAATTTGTGGTTCAATGCATCTTCTTCAGGTTAAATACTCTTTCATTTAAAGGATATTAAATGTCAGACTGGCAAGGGATTTTAAATAAGATATTGTCAAGGGTGAGGTGATAAATCAGATTTTACCACTTGAGGCACAGAAGCCATGTTTGATCAATATAATCTCTTGCTTCTTTGGATAATGATAATTCATGGTGTCAAGTGGACAGTGTTCATCACAGCAAACAGTTCTGGATCACTTGAACACTTAAAAGGAAGAGATTGTGGCAGCTGCAGCTGAGAATCAGGACACACACATCTATCTCCCTACCAGTTCTGCCACAGACAATGGACAGCATCATCATAATTCCAGTCAGTAAAAATTCAATAAAACACAAATAGCTAAGCAGGCAGAATGACTTCAGTGGACACCTGGTAGAATGCAGGACTAAGAGTAGGACACACTCCTTCTGTGAATGTATGTCATTGTTTGGTACCCTGAGGCTTGCCATACACCCATGTGAGTGTGACAGGAACATGTGGTATCTGCTAACAGAGTGTTTTCTTAAGGGGAAAACCAAAGAAATTATTCCTTCCCTAAGGCATTCAGTATCTGACCACTTCTTTGCCAAGCACCAGTTCATTATTGGGTTCTTCTCAACCTTCCTACAATGTCATCCCTTCTGAAGTACCTGACCATGGAGCCAGGGAATGGTTGTCATTAACTGAGCCATATCTGTCTATACAGATACATTTTATTTGGATATTAATCTAGACAGAAACTGAGGACAAGCAACTCATGCAGTTCTCTAGGGCAAATAATACAGAAAGAAAGTACAATTCAAATACCACTTTACAGGTAGGCTTGGCCTACAAAATATTTCTGGGGAGCCCAAAGCATTTTATTTTTGCAACAATTTCTGTCCAAATAGGACAGAAAAATAATGTCCTGTATTTTTTTCTTCTATCCAGAAACAGCCAACTACTGCTTTTGCTGGTGTGATAATCAGAGAAGATTCTGAGTTAGAAGCAACCCACAAGGATTTTCAAGTCCAATTTTTAGTGGAATGGCCCCACTGCCTTGGTGTTAGCATCATGCTCTGACCAGCTGAGCTAATCTCAGTAGAGTGGGAGATGACAGCTTCTGCTGGTGAGCAGTGACCTTTTTATCAGCAGTGGCTGCTGTGGTCACTCCTACCGGGCTGGCATCTGTCACATCCCCTGTTCCCTTCCTCCTCATCTGCTCCCCTTGTAGAACCGTATTTGACTGAAGTGGTTGTGCGTCCTTCCTTGCATTTAAGGGCACAAAGAAAAGTATTGCTCCTGATACAAGAGGGTAATAGGAAGATTCATGAACAGGATGGTTGAAAGAAAGGCAGAAGAGGAAGGCAGGCTGCTGCTGTGGGGGAGTGAAGGTGCTGGGAAATTTCAACAACTGGCACCTCATTTAGCTGCTGGGCAGATGTCTGTAGTAAGGATAAGCACAGTTCTGTCTAAAGAGAGAAGGATAAAGGAAGTGAAAACCTTCTGCTCTACTGAGAGGGGGAAGGCTGGAGAGGAGAGGGCTAAAATTCTTTAGCCATGCTGCAAAGAAAGGAGAAAGCTTTGGGCACATGGGCTTGAGATCAGATCCTGCCTTTGCAGTTTCCCAGACTGCAGTGGATCACACTGTACAAACAGCAAAAGCTGACTCCATATTAATGTAAATAGCACTTATAAATAGGATTGCATTAAAGCCTCTCAAGCTTTTCCATTTCTTCAACTCCATGAGCTGCTCCTTCTTATGGAGGAATTCCTGTGGGTAGCTCATCTAAGTGCAGCATTTATACAGTGAACTAAATGATTGGTTTAAATCACTTGGGTGCTATGTCATTTATTTTAGGATAGGTTTAAATCAGACTGAAGTTCTATAAACTTAATTAACAAAAACCAAAATCTTCTCCATTGCAAATTTGCATTAGAATTCAAAATGAGCTAAAGGCAAGTTCAAAAACAGTATTTACATGCTCTCATTGAAGCCTAGGCAGAAATTAAGTTCCTAAAGTACAAGTTGTTAAATTACCTCAAGCAATCTATAAAAACACAGTTTAATGATAAAACAAACAAAACATTTTTCTTAGCCACCAAGATCTCTGGATTTATGTTGCTAGTCTTGAAAAAATGGTCCTTGAAGGCACCGCAAGCTGTTTTCTAGTCAGAACTTTGTAAAAAAACCAAAATTAAGTAAAACTGCCAAACCACACTAACTTACACATGGTTGTCACAACGCTTCTCATCTAGAAACAGCTTAAATCAGGTCTTCCCAGGGCTTCCATTTTTCTAACCATGAAAGACATTTAGGTCTAAAGCAGAATGTTACCTCTCCCTAGAAAACCTGGTTCTACAGTTTCACAGCTACAACACCACTATTTCTATAAAATTCCTAGCAATTCTCTTCCTAAAAACACTTTAGTAATGAAGATATCATAAACGCAATGTTTAATCATAGGGGATCATCATGCTTAAAATTGAGCCATGCAGTTGGTTTTGGTCCCAAACTGAAATACAGTATTTTCAAAGTGACCAAATTTTAATAGCTGGCTTTTGGGACTAGTGGGAGAAAGACTGAAAAACCTTACTGAACTCAGCATCTGACAGTTAGAGTAAGACTCAGATTAGTCACATACTTCTAAGTGTCTCTCTGTAGTTGTTCAAGTGCGACTTAAGTGCTTAGGAGCTCATTGCAGATAAAGATCTCCTAGTACGATGAGTGAAGCCTGTTAAGAGATGTAACTGATCAAATCTAGTTTCAAGAAAATGGAGGCGTTCTTTTAACCTTCTTGACTTTTTAAAGTAAGACTTCAAAATCAGCCATCCACCTAAGGGATCTTCTGCAAAACCTCCTTATGGTATCTGAAATATTTTCACAACCTTTAAAAATGTTATAGGGACCACACCTTTTAGAGCAGCAGCTGTAGGAAATATCCTAGGACACCTCAAATGTCACAAAATCTCTATGTTTGCTATTTGAGACAGTGCCTCAATAGCATAAAAGATCAGATGCAATTAAAATTTATGCTCTTAATCTTTTTCTGTACTCCTAAATTTTTATGCAAGCAATCAGTTAGGAGCTAGCTGGGAGTGAGAACATATGCAGATGTACAAAACAAGATTTTTGAAAGAAGTATATTTTCCAAATATTTTCCAAAGAATATTATATAAATATTGTAGTTGCAATAAAGTCTAGGAGTCTTCAATAGCATGAAGGTCATGTAGAGCAATGGCAGACATAAATGAGAAACTCCATCATGTGGAGTTTACCACCTTACATTGTATTAATGCAGTAGGTTGCCCATACCTACAGTTTCCTGCAGTTATTTGTGGGATTAAGGGTTCCACCTTCTCATATTCTGTATTAAAATTTAAATCTTTAAATTATTCTAACTTGGATATTTTAAAATATCTAAACAGAAAATTGTAACATGCAGGATAAAGTCAGTTTTCTGGGATAAAATAAGTGCATCATTTATTTAGCCACATTTGAAAATTTTCCCAATACACTGAATAAAGGATTGTTTTGCTAAATTGAGAAAACAGGAAATCAAAGGATGAACTTTCTAAGTACAAAAATCCAGAAGAAAAATCCTCCTTAGAATTTCTGCTTTAAAGAGATTTACTACTTCATTTATGAAAGACTTGAAGCTACCTCTTTCCCCTTGGGCACATTGGAAAGGTTTGTGACCTTGGAGTTGGATTTTTCATCTGCTGGCCAAGATTCAAGCTTGTGCAAGTAGTCTAGTCTTGGTACCACTATCATCTAAAGTCTTTATAGTTGGAGATTTGCTTCTTTGCATAAGGACTTTATCTCTGTTGTACTTTGCTATAAAGTGAAATTGCTAGCAGTGTGCTTTTGGGAGGGATAAGAGAAATATGTTTTAGTTTCTAAAAACCTATTTGCATAATAAAGAGTGCTTTTACATTTGGTTTTGTTTTAACTGCATCTATTACCCTCTGTTCTCTAGTGCTCACCAAAAAAATTTTCCATTCACTAATATATCGTGTAATTGTGGTTATTTTAGACACAACAGAGGTGGTAAACAAAACAATCTTTTTTCCCTGCCAAATGTATGTTGTTTCCACAAATTTCAATTAAAGCAATCAGTTTTTAAGGGGTTTCATAAAAGACAGTAATTAAGGTAAATATTTTCCAGCACCTGGGAACAACCTTCTTTTGTGTTTGATATTATGTGTTATTGTTCTGTACCAACAACAGCATTTGTGTGGTTTGCTGCAACCTTGATCTGAAAGTGAGCTGGTTTCTTCAGTGGTGGCTCAATTCAAGGTGATACAATTTTCCTTGCCAAATCCATAGCAGGACACTGGGACTTACTCCATGCACAGATCACAGCAGTGGAGACCCTGATGACTGGGAATGGTCACAGGTAAAAACCCCTCATAAAATAAGATTCCACTCTGGATCAGCAATTTTGATTTTGAATACAGTTATTTTGTAAGATTACAGTTTTCTCTAAGTTATGATGTTGCTGATACATGTAAAGTTTAACACCAGTTTTAACTCTTGTTTGCCTCTCTTGCTGCCAGAGCTGAACCAATACAATAACTGCAAATTCCAGGGACTTCCCAGTGTAACATTGGATCCATATGTGACTGTGGAGGCTCAGACTGAGATACCAAGGAGTGCTCATGATGCTGCCCTCTGACATTGAACAGTGCAGGCAGAAAAGTCACAGAGGCTGAAAATCCTTGCTCAGTATGACAACTTCTTCCTCCACAGCCTGGCTTCATGTACGTGATATTGGCAGGTAACTGCATCCAGTACCAGATGCAGCCTGGCTGCAGAAATCAAGCAGTTTGCCCAGGTGCACTGCTGTGCTAGGAGACTCATCCATACTTACCAATATCAGCACTGACATCTGTGAGAATACATTTATTTCCACCTATTAATTGTGTATTGACAGGAAGATGAAGGAGGGAAACACAATCTTTTTGTTTGAGATGACAGGAAATTAACTAGGCACATCTTTTTGGAGGAATTATATTATTTTATGCATATTTTTTATGTATTTGAAATGTAAAAGAAGATCAAGGACTGCATTTTTTTTAAAGCACTGTGGCAAGAACAATAACAATGAAATCACTCCTTATAAATGGACTCACCTGTCAACGGGCCAGATTATGAGCTCAATTACATTGATATGAATCTGTGATACCTCCACAGAAACCAATTAATCTTCTTGTTATTATCACTATTTTAATTGCAAATAGAATCTGCTGTGACATGCCCAAGCATCTGAATTTGATGACCTTCAAGATCTTGCACAGACCTTGAAAACATCAAACTCAAGCCTGTTTATCCACACTGGTATTAGTGACCCTAAGACAATTAGAAATAGCTACAAAATTCTGAGAACGAAGGTGAAGTTACCAGAATAACAAGAGATGCTTCTGTCTGTTCTTCCAAATTCATACAACTGTATAGGCTTATACTGTCAGGTAAGAGCCATTTAGAGTTCTTTATGGAAGATTTTCTTATGGAAAGCACAGAAGGTTTCTGACCCAGATTTTCTTTGCCAGTGCTCATTGAGGAAGGTCTATGAGGAGCATTGGGTGTCCAGCTGACAAAACAAGGGAAGAGTACCTAAGAGAGTCACCATCATTAACCCTGCTTAATAATTGTTAATGATTGTTTCAGAACATTTGATGAGGATGCTAAAAACATGGAAGCTACCTGAAAACTGCTGGAGGAAAATGAGACTTACCTGATGAGCAGTTGAGATATCTACACAGGAATATCCAGATAATAGGAGGAAATTGGGAAAATCTGAAATCTGGAAACGCCATAAAAATTGTGTGTTATCATTGAAGAGACACATTAGAATGAGTCATTGAACTGCAAGGTTTACACAAAAAGAATATCTGAGGGAAATTTAAGATGTATTTTTTCTACCTATTAAAAGAGTTTATTTTTGCTCTCATTCATGAAGAAGTGATAGCAAAATGTAAAAGACATAATATTTCTGAATAAATGTAAAAGGAGAAACACATATGTATGGAGTGTGCTGCAGACTGCCTAGTAAGAGGGAAATATTGAAATGCTTTAAGCAATTGTCAAAAAAAGCTATGCAGGATGGCAATGAATAACCTGAATTACATTTTTTTTAAAAAATAATATGATAGAACAGAAACATGAAAATCAATATTTAAAATTTATTAAGACAAACCTTTTCTTTAGAAAATGAAAAAAGTTATTGAAGAACCATTCTTGATTTAATTCTGACAGGGAGAGAAGAGCTGCTTAAGTATTTGTTATGAAAGTATGAGATGGAGTCACTATCAGCTGAGTAAAAATCATCCTCACACCAGACTTAGGTTCATTTGCTAGGCTATGAAGATATTTTAGGTATATCTGTATATTTTCTATATACCCATAAGTTCCTGATCAGTTCAGTATTTCCTTTAATGACTTAGGTAAAGGAATACAAAATAGATGTATTGATTTTAGTTTTTTAATAATTTTTGGATGCACATTCCATAGTCTGCATCTCCTGTCTGTTGATGTTTACTGTCTCTCACCCATTGTCTGACTAAAGGCTCTCAGAAGCTCCAGAATCCCCAACACACTGTTCCGAATACAGATGGCAATTTTCAAATTAAAAGATGTAATCTGCAGATTTACATACAATTAATACATTCTTTATTCCTTTTAATATCCTTTTTCTTTTTGGTTATCTCCTTCAGTCAAGCAACATGCATTCTTTAGTTGATTACTTTATGATAAACTTGTATAGAAACTTTGTTCCTAGGTGCACTGCAGTTCAGGTTCCACATCTTAAAACAGAAAAAACTGCAAACATCTTAAAAAAGGAAAAACTAAAAAAGAAAAAACTGCAGTCTGTGAATAATCCTTGATAAAATATGGGAGGTGGGTTGTGCAGACCTCAGGCTGCAGACATTGGTGTGTTCTGTATGTGCCTCTCACCAGTGTTATCAATGTCTCAGATGCAGCAGTTGTCCCACTGAAATAGTCAACCTTCATCACTTTCTGACCTGCATAGGGTCTGCATTTGTCCTAAACAACCTGCAACTGGTTTGTTTTTTTACTTTGGTGTGACACCACCACACATTTTTACACATCTCAAGTGAGCTCCCATCACAGGATAATCACCCAGTTGAGACAGATCCATCATTTTGGCACATAGAAGACTGACACAAGTTCTCAGCACACATGCATAAGATTAAGGAATTAGAGACTTTAAAGTTATGCTTTGTTTGTAAATCATAATTTTCTGAAGCAGGTACTGAATATTCTCAAAATATGCATTATAAGGAGAAGCATCATGTAAGAGTTGATATCTTCTAGCTGGCAGCTACCCACAAGACACTTATTCCCAACTAATTCCAGCCATGTTTTTCACTCTCCACCATTGCTTTAAACTTTCCATTTCACACACTGATTAGCTCAGTAATATTATCAATTTCCTTTCTAATCTGTGAGGCACCGATGAATTCAAGCAGGGCCAGGAGGGAGGTCACAAGCAACCTACAAGGCAACATTCAAATTCAAAATGATCTTGAGAAACTGGGGAAATAAGATGAAATCTAACAAGATGAAATTCAATAATGAGAAGTAAAAGGCACTGCGCCCTGAAGAAGAAATCTTATGTGTAACTACAAAATGAGGGGTAGCTCACAAGGCAGCAGTGTGCCACGTGAGACCTGCAGTGATGGTACATTCTGAGGTGAAAGAAAGTCAACAGAGAGATGATAATTCAAAACTGGTGAATCTCATTCTGGGATTCATTAACACCATGTGGGAGGTAAGATATGGGAAATAATGATTAAAGTTCACCTACCACTGTTCCATTGTAAAATTTTAAGTTTCGCTGTAGTCAAAGACAGGCAGAGCCCAGAAAGTCTGAAGGAGGAACAATAGGAGAAAAAAGTTTGACTCCTTTTGTCTACAGAAGGAAACACAGAGACTGAGACAGGTTGGCTATCTTTAATATGTTAAATTGTATAATAAAAAAGGTGATGATTAATTGCTTTCTACATCCACAGGGGATAAGGGAAAAACAAATTAGTTTAACTGGCAAAAGTGTAATATAAAACACATTTGGGTTACCATGGAGTAAAGCACTGGAACAGATTACCCAAAGAAGCTGTAAAATCTACCCCACTGGATATTTTCAAGAAAATGTTTTCAGAAAAGCATCTGACAGAAATGGTTAAGATACACCCATCTTATCTGATATCAAGGGGACAGATTAATACAGGCACTCTTGAGATCATGTCAAGATTTGTTTCCATGGGTTTTCTATATTTGAAGATAGAAGCAATGGTATTTGAATATAACTAGAGAAGTCATAGGGATGGTAAGGGTGAGGAAAACATTGAAACTTAAAAAGGAAATCTGAACTCACTATTCCATTGAAGATGAATATATCAAAAAGTTCACAGCATGCATTTTTAAAATGCTTCAAGGATACTGAAAGGATATGGGTACCCTTGTTTTATATCATAACTATAAAGTCTGAGTGGAAATAAACACTGATTTTATTTTGGTTTTGTTTTAAAGAGGGCATTTCTAGGTCTTTGAGAGCACGTATGTCTTCCTGGGTGTGTTTCAGTTCACTTATTTTAGCCTGCAGCAAGTTCAATATTTATACCTGAGTTTATTACCACAGCTATCTTTTATAGTCCATAAAAGGAAATATGCAAAATAGTGCATGATTCATCTGATCAATTTAAAAACCCAATTTAGAATGAGATTAAGTGTGCTGTGCACACTCTGTGTTTTCCTCCAGAGTATATAAAGAAAAGTCTAGGCTTAATTCTACCTTAATTCTACCTACCACCTCTAGTTGGTACTCACCATCTCACCTACCTTCCTCCTTCAGAAACAGACAGAAAGCTGACCATGGAACAGACTTTCATCACTGATCTGTCACAATTCCAAGCTTATTTTGAATGAGAAAATTCTCCATCCTTTATTTTAGCCTACAGTATGAGAAAAGGTGACCCAAAGACTGGACTAATGACTGCAGTTTAAAGAACCCATAAATTCCTTGTTCATTACAGGTCTCTCTGCCTGAGTTGCCATATACAAAAAATAACAATCCTGATGCCTTCCAGGTGTGTCAAATACCTTAACTGATTATTATTGGGGTAATAGTTTGACATTTTCTGATAAAAATCACTTTTCACACTGGGAGACCAAGAAAATGCTGCTGCCTGCACAAGCAGATGATATTTGTGCCTGTCATGCAAACTAGTTTTGTTCCATTTGTTTCATCTGTGCAATTTTCTTGCACCTATTTCAGTTTCCAGACAGCAACAGTTTCATTGCCATTTACTTTCTACAATTTGTCCTACAAAAAGCAGAAATTTGTCTTAAATAAAAAATGCCATTTTCCTAGAGCTGTTGTTGATAAATTCCCAGTCTCACATCCTATTCACCTGGAGAACCAGATTATTCATCTGTATGTTGTTACACGAAGACAGCATTGATTTTCTTTAGTGCATTCTTAATATTACCTGAAGAAGATGCAGAACTTAAATGAGGTTAAACCTTAAAAGTTTTCATTTCCAGATGATGAAACAGATCCACAACCTCTCTCTGTAGGCAACTTTTTTAAATGCTCTGAACATACAGGTAGGAAAAAGTAGAATGTTACTGAGCCCAGTGCTTCTACTTATGACAGCATGCAGAAATTAACCTGTATTCATAAGGAAAAGGGATGATGGTTATCCCTCTTCTCCCTCTTGCTCCTCTAACCAGAGCTGTAGCAGTGCCAGCCTTATGGAAAAGAGGTTTGAATTAGAACAGAATAGGAAAAAACAACTTTTAATTCCAGTATAGAAATACTGAATTATATTCAGCCATTTAAAATTTTTCTCTGGTTTATATTTAGAAATGCAGAATAAGACATGGGGCCAAAAGACCCATAGGGTGTCAAAACCTGGGCACCCTGAAGTAAGTACATGCAGGCTGCTGTGAGCTTGCCAGAAAGAACAGACACAGGTATGTGCAAATATGCTTATTTCAAAGGGAAAGAGGCTGTATTTTTTGGGAGGAGTTGTTTTGAAGCTCCTGCTCACAGACCCTCTACTATTGTGCATGTTCGAAGAAGTGAAAATCAGTCTATCAGGCTTGATGATTTGATTTTCAGCAATTGTCCATAAAAAAAATAATCTTTATATCAACATTATTAGTGACATTTTCATACTCAGCCTTGGCACCAGCTGCTGGAATATTGTATAAGGAAGTTGAAATGACATTGAAAGCTGAACAGTGGGACGGGGATGAGTTGTAACAAAGTGAAATGCAAGGTTATGCATTTAGGTTTACAGAAAAAGCTGATTCCAGCTATGTGCTTATAAGCTGGAAATAACAGACAGGGGGAAAGTAATCAGTGGATCAGCTGGAAACAGGTTATCTATGGGCCACCAGCATGGTGCATCCTTATATATGACAGATGTGATCCTGAGACAATTGGGATGAAATAATTCCAGCCTTCCTAGAGAGCATTCATTGAAAACGTGCTCAATTCTGAAGAAAAAAATAAAGGATTATTTAAACTGAAAGTATCATATTAGCACAGGAGCTATTATGTATAATATGACCTTAATTACATTTAAATAGGAAATTAGGAGAAATATTATTACTACTTTTGATGAGTTTCTCAATATTAGTAAAAGGGCTGGCAGAGTCATTATCTTTATGATGGGGAAGATTATGGTTTGCCAGTGATGTGATATGATGATATGAATGATAATTTTTTTTCTCCTATGCTGAAGGAGTTTTTCATGTTGAAGGTGACATGGTACAAGTGATGCCACAGATACTTCTGGATTCCACTTGCTGTCACAGAAGTCTTCAATGAAAATTTCTGACTATTACTGAGCAAAAAATCCACAAAAAATAATGTCTTCTACTAGGCATTCTTCTGAAAAACCTTTCTCTTTCCTCTATTTTTAAAAGCCAAATCTTACCCAGTCTTCAAACATCAGCCTTATCCTCATGGCTTCCTTCATGAGGCCATTCAAATAGAATCCACATTCCTTTGTCTACAGGCTACTGTTTTTTAAATGCATGCAAAATCAATAGATTTGCAAAGACTTGCAAAGAAAGTAATTAGTAAAGATTTTCAAGAAGGGAATGTGATTTTGACTTAAGATACCCCATGTGCTAATTAGCCTAAGATCCAACAAATGTAACAGAAGTTTTTAGGTGCTTTTTTTTAATGTCACGACTGGAATAGCAGTAAGAGAGAGTAAGATTAGCAAAGCTTT
This sequence comes from Cisticola juncidis, assembly GCA_013400215.1. Lineage (NCBI taxonomy): Eukaryota > Metazoa > Chordata > Aves > Passeriformes > Cisticolidae > Cisticola > Cisticola juncidis. The sequence continues at coordinate 1,227,258 of VXBR01010119.1, read as the reverse complement.
CTCATTTATTATGTTCATTCTGCACCATCACATAATTACATCTAAGTTAATCTTTTAGTTAATTATAAGTCAAGTGGTGAACAAACACAAAAGCACTAGCACATATCATCGTAAGAATGCTTTTTCAGAGGGAAAGAAAATGGATATTTTATTCCCTCTTAACCTCAGTTTTTAACAGTTATTGACATTTTACTGAATATAAAGAAACTTTTAAAAATTATTCTTGATATTGAATTCAATATTTGTGTTTCTAGAATGAGAAAATATTTCATACATATTTCAAGAGAAACAATTTTAATGACTAAAAATGTCACCTAAAATAAGTATTATAGAGACCTGTGTTTGTGAGTCTGCTACTATAAGGTCTTAAAAACTTATGTACATATAAAACAAACCCTTCTTTTAGCAGCAGTATTGGCTTGTGCTGCAAGATGCATTGAAATTATTTCTCATATAATAGCTGGTTTTCCACAGTTTGTACATTAAGAAAACCTGTTCTTCTTCCCAGTGTTAGTGAAATTGTGTTATTTCTTCAGCTGAACTCATGAATAAATTTTATGTTCACACATTTAGTCCCACTACATGGTACCTTTCTAACAACATTATTTTATTATGTTCAAAAGCCTGCTCCAAGTGTTTTTCAACTGATTCAACTTATTAATCATAGATCAAATTCTGCAGTTTCTTCAAAGCCCTCAGTATTTGCTTATACACAAATTCAGCCATTCTCATACATCATGAAAAAAATCCAATTTAAAAAAAATAGTCAGTTTGTTCATCCTCTAGAGATGAATAATTTATCTTTCTGAGTATTGTCAAGTATGGTTCATTACAATGTGTTCAGTTCAGTTGTTTAGAAATCAGTCCTGCCCCTGAAGGTCTGTATCAAAAATCTCCACTTTTGCAATGCACCCTTAAAAGCTGAGAAATTTCTAGGTTGGAAATTTATGTTTCAATTCTTTCTTCTGGTTCATTTTCCAAAGTAATTATTTTATTTAAAACAAAACAAAACAAAACAATACAGAACAAAACAAACAAAAAAAAAATCAAACTTTCTAACATTTAGACACACAATTGCCCCTAACTTTTGTTTCATCAGTGTTTTTTAAACTTTTTTCTCTTTTAGGAGCAGGTCAATTTTGAAACCTCAGTGTTACCTTTTAAATGGAATTTCTGTCTTCTCCCAAGCATGGACAGATGCTCAGGGAACACACTCATGAAATCAGAAATTGGTGTTTTTTCTATTTCATAGGCAAGATTTTGGTGCACCATGAAATTATCATCACATCAATGAAGGCAGGTAGATACTTACAAAGGATACAGTCACAGATATTAGGAGTAGGAATTGGGAGACGGGTGAGCAGGTCAGTTAGCTTGCTGCTTTTAAAACTATTTGTAAATAGATATGAGATTTTCAGTTTATGGTTTACCTGTCATGCATAATCCAGCCCAAACATGCCATTCTATGATGCTGCAAATTAAGAAAAAGGCAGCTGCTGCATCCAGCTCTGGGGCCCCCACAATGAGAAGGAGATGGAGCTGTTGGAGCAAGTGCAGACAAGGGACATGAAGGGGATCAAAGGGCTGGAACACCTCTCTTCTGGAGACAGGCTGAGAGAGCTGGGGTTGTTCAGCCTGGAAAGCAGAAGGCTTCAGGGAGACCTTAGAGCATCTTCTGGTACCTAAAAGGGCTACAAGAGAGCTGGAGAGGGTCATTTTACAAGGGCGTGTAATGATGTTTGAATGGCTTAAAGTGAAATATATTAGGTTCAGATTAGGTTTAATAAGAAATCCTTTACTCTGATGGTGGTGAGGCACTGGCACAGGTTGCCCAAAGGAGCTGAGAATGCCCCATTCTTGGCAGTGTCAAAGGCCAGGCTGAATGGGCTTGGAGCAACCTGGTCTAGTGAAAGGTGTTTCTGTGGCAGGGGGTCACAGTGAGATGATCTTCAGTGTTCCTTGCAACCCAAACAATCCTGGGATTCTCTGACCCATTTATGTTAGTTATATATTGGCTGGGCACCTATAGCCTAGCAAAGAGGGCTGTATATTACCTTGGCACCAGGTTTTAGCTGACACCAAACCACAGCGGCCTCAGAGAAAAGTGGGTGACACGATGTGTACCTGACCTATTTCTATGGGCATATTTAACTGATCAGTCACCCAGTCTTCCAAGAAAGAACTCTGACCAGGGCATTTTTTAGCAGTCACTGAATGTTTCAGAAAAAAATATAATCTTAAGTATATATGGCATTTAGAGGGCACTAATTTTGCTATATGCTATTTGTCCATACAGGGTTCTCAGAAATATTTCTTTTTTTCTGCACTCTCCAATTAAGCAGACAGCAACAAATGGGTGAGTAGCACCATTAACAGTAAAAAACCCACCCAAAAACAAAACCCAAAAACTATTCTCTGATTAGAATAAAAACCAAAAGCATTTGCAAAACAAGAACCTCTCTTGTAAGCGACTGGTTTGTTTCTGAACACGAGACCTCACAGGTAGTAGTGGAGTTGCTCCAGGCCTCTTGCAAACACTTCTGTGGCTCTTTTATGTTACTTTTCTTCATCTTTTCTTGTGTGTGTGCATGTGATGACTGATTCCCAGTTCAACAACTCCTCTGCTGCTCAGGAGATGCAAATATGAGCACAGTGGATACAGTGACCCAGCGTGCAACAGAGAAAAATGCCTTCAATAATTAATGAGAGAATGGGATGTGGAACCACTAAATCCAGTCTGAAGTTGATTACAGAGCTGTCAGTCATCTGCAGGGCAATGTAATGAAACAGAGCAACTCAGGAGTCAGGATATGTATGAAAGTCATTTCCTATCCCTTCTACACATTTTTTATGGACTATAAAACTGACAATTGGATTATTGAAAGGAAAAAACAGATGAAATATGTCTGTTTTGAATGGGAATGTATCTTTGTAATATAGCCCACGCACACTCTGTCCTATTTTTATCCAGACTTCAGGAAATAAGTTATTCAAATGTATTTAAATAAGCTTTCTACCTCAACAACATAGTTTCATACTTCCTCATCTGTTGTGTCATGAACATAAACCACCCTAGATTAAATTTGTATGTAATTATTTTGTTCCTCATATGTCCTTCTATCCAAGATATGTCCCTAAAATGGGTATCTTGTGATTTTGAAACTCAGACCTTTACCTGAAGCAGAATTCAGACCAGTTTCTCAAGGCCCTTTTTAATCACAAGAAAGCTTAGTGTCGGACAAATTATTGTTTAGAATTATAAAATATTCAGTTACAAGTTTTTTTGTGATTGTTTCTTTTTATTTCTTCTAGATGATCTGATTGAAGCCTCTAATTCCTTATGAATTCTTATTGAATTTATCAAATAAGATGTGGTTTGAGAGCAGATGACTGCAGAAGTTGCAAGGTTGCACAGCTCTTTATCTTTGCAGAGCAAGTGCCCAGTGTCTATATCCTAATAACAGACTAGAATAGGTCTGTTTTGAGTTGTCATCTATCATAGAAAGTCTCCTGAAGAACTGAGAGTATTTCTGAGGGTTTTTTCTGTTTCTGCTAACATACAGGACTGGTATCCAGCAGCCTCCCTTGCTTTGACCAACTCTGTTAGTGTGGATTATGTCCCTCAGCCTAATAAGAAAGATGCTGGAGGGAAAGTGTTTGGAAAGGGAGGTGGGAAAATCAAGTAGGAGAGAGCCAAAGCAATGTGTTGGAGGCACTGTGGAGGCTTGGGAAATGCAGGGCTTACTGTTGTTGCTCTGTAGAAATAACCTGCAGCTCATGGCTTCTGAAACAGATAAAGTGTCAGCTGGAAACAACAGGGAGAGTGGAAATAAGAGACTAGGGACAGGAAGGAGACCATGGAGTAAGTCTGAAAAAAAAAAAAAACTCAGGGGGAAAAATGATCAGGAGTGCATGTCTAAGCTTGATGGATATTTTATGAAGTAGAAGAAACAAAATGCTTGTTCAAATTGCTTGTAAATACAGCTGAATAACTTGAGCTGAGCATGCAGATCTGTGAAACAACCTGTAAAAGCCGGATCAGAAAATGCTGGCAACTGTGCAAATGTGTTGGAGATATGGTAGGAAAAAGCACTGTAAATTTAGACCCTGAATTAGATTTATCAAAAGCTACAAAATTTGGAAACAATAGTCCACTTTATGCCCCAAACATTAATTTTCTGATGCTTTCACAGAAGAAACCCATATCAGTATACTGATGGCTACTGGGGAGCCAACAGGTGTTAAAAGAGAGAGTTATGACCCTATTTCTTCCTATCCTATAGTCCATATGTTTTACTCCTAGGTAAACACATTCTTCTTTTTTGCAGGGTGTTAGGAATGCAAGCAATGTCTGATTAGGGTCTTTTATGCAGAGAAATTGCTGGAAAGTGAAATAGATAAAGCATAGACCAAACCCCAGTCCAATTATTTCCCTGTTCCAACCCATTCTGAAGAATCTTTTACAAAGATATTTCAGAAAAGAAATTATCTCAGAAGTATTAGTAGGGGAATTTTCTGAGATTTTTCCCTCTGCACTAAAAATCCCATATCCTCTAAAAGATAGTCCTTCCCAGAGCACCTTACAAAAACTGACAAGATAGCTACTTTTCATTTCTAACTGCTTATGTAGAAATTTTATCTTGCTAAAAGTCAATGGAAAAACACCTCAAAAATTTTTGAAATAGTACCTCTTATTGCAGCATTGTAACCTGTATTTTTTAAAAAATATGAGTTTATGAGCAACTTTTGAAGCAGTGGTAGTTTTTATGCTCTGTGGTCTGGAGAAATGTTCAGATCTTGAAAATATGACCAAAAAAATCTTGAATGACTCCTTTAAAAATAAATAATATTGGGAAAACAGACCCAAAGTAGAAATACTTTTGGAACACAACTCTGTTTTATGAAATTTATGTGTCTATAAATTGAAAAATACAGGCTTTGCTTGAATCTAGTCAGTAATTTCTTGGTAATGCAGCTTGGTAAGGCTCCCATCCACCTTTTAAGGTGCCACATCAACTTCTGCAACTGTGGCTATATTTCTGTGGACTTCAGTGAAAACTTCTGTTATTTTCTTTATTTTTTGTAGAGGCTTAAGGAAGCAGTGTATATTATGGTCCTTTTGTAAACTTTTCAGGGCAGCATTCCTGCATCAGGGAGTGACTGGGAGGTGGGAGGGATCTTTGTCACCATTTCGTGTAAGAAGCAGAAATTGTGCCCAGGTGGAGGAGATATTACTGCTGTAGGATATTTTGTATAAACATTTTGTGATGTGACCTGCATATTCCCACAAACCTCTGGTGGGAATTAACTTTGATGTTTACAGAATGACCCGGTTTTCCCTGGCTTTTTAGTGTATCAAGGAGCTTCTCAACATCCCCAGCTGACTCTGCCATAATCAGCTGTCTCTTCTCCTCAAGTTCTTATAAAATGCAGTGGAGCTAACACAGGGTGAGGCAGAGTAAGCACAATGTGGCGAAATGCAGAATATGTTAAAAAAAAAATATTTTGGAACACAAAAATAGAGCGTTGAAAGAGCTGTGAAATAATGTTCTGAGTTCTTTTCAAATATCTCTTTAGGAAATTTCTCATACATTCATATAATATTATTATAATAATTATACAACATAATAAACTTCCATTTTCATATTTCAGGATTGTATAAAATTCTGTCCATGCATTATGTACAAAAGCATGACGTTCTTTTTTTCCTTTTTTTTTCTTTTTCTTTCTTACACTTAATTGGAATAAGACCCATGAAAGAAGTTCAGAATGAAAAGACAGATAGGTGAAATGTTCAACTGTGTGGTGATTTAGGACATATACTTTAAAATTAAATTAAATTTATTTAAACGCTTGGGCTGCCTCCTTACAGTTTCTAGTTTAATGGATAGGTCAGGCTCTGCTTGCAAAGCCAAGAGAGATAATGTGAGTGTTTTGTGAAGTGTCGGGGAGTCCTGGTACCTTCCCAGCTCCAAATACACTCCCAAAGTGTTAGAGGCATTTGCAATTTCTCAAGAAACCACCTTTGCTCAGGGTTTATGAGCTGGAATATTTCTTTTCCCTTTACAAATGAGGTACAAAAATTATATTCCAAACAATTCAGAGAATCGCAGAATAGTGTGGGTTGGAAGGGACCTGTAAGATCTTTTAATTCAACCCTCCACCATGGGCAGGGATGCCACACACTTGCTCAAAGCCTCATCCAAACTGGCCTTGAATATTTCCAGGGACATCCACATATGGGCAACCTGTTCCAGTGCTTCACCAGCCCCATAGGAAAGAATCTCTTCCTAATATCTGTTCTAAACCTACCCTCTTTCAGTCTAAAGCCCTTCTGAGCATCTTTATGTCCCTCCTCCGGACTCAGTGCAGAAGTTCCACATCCTTCTTATGGTGAGGGTTCCAGAGCAGGACACAGCACTCCAGGCAGGGACAGAGTGCAGGGGCAGAATCCCCTTCCTCTACCTTGGCCACCCTTCCTGTGTGCAGCCCAGGACAGAGTTGGCTTTCTGGGTCACCAGCACACATTGCTGGGCCATGCTGAGCTCATCAACAAACATCCCCAAATCTCATTCTCAATCCATTGTCCCAGCCTGTATTTGTGCTTGGGATTGCCCTGACTCATGTCCTTCCTGCTCTCCTTTCCAGTGATAATTCTCTGCAAGGACAGCCAAACACCTTGGGAAAATCAAACATTCAGGGATCAGAAATCCAGGCATGTTTTGCAGGGCTTGAAGGGATGCAAAGCTATGAAGGTCAAAGTGTGATGAACATTTCAAAGTAAACTGCAGGGAGTTCCTGGCTGGATTTCGTTCTTTTCTTCTGTCTCTCTGCAGAAAAATATCATGTTGCCAAAGGCTTGCAATGAAAAGATGGGCACTTTTATATTGCTGTAGTTGAAACAGCACTGGCTCTATCATGATAGATCACATACACTCTTTGGAGTCAGTTCTTCAGATGCAACAGCTTAATTAAATTTTAAGCATTATTGATTCAGTTTATAAAGCCTCCCCTTTTCTAGCACCATTGAATCTTGAGCTGCTGCACTCTGCAGCAGCAAAAAGGAGAATACAAAGAGAAGAAAATAAAGGGTTATTAAAAATGAAAGCATTTGGCTGGAAGATGCAGTATGCAGAGCTTAATTACTGCAAGATCTGTAATACTCCTTCTTCTTGAGAACAGAAATCTAAAACAACTCAAAAGAGATTTTCAGGGCAGGTTTTCATGTTGTGTAAATGAGGGTAGCAGTGTCTATGTCCACAGTGGTGCTAACTCCCCGTGGAGGGCAGGAACTGCCCTGACCTCTATAAAAGTCTCTGGTCAATAGAAAGGCAAACCATCTCTCAGCTGGTTGTATATATGATGAGGTTGACAGAGCAAGCCTTTTATTTATTTTTTTTTCTTTTATGGTTCAATGCTGTTTGACCATCACAAGGCTTTATCTAGACTGTATATCATCTTAAGGATTGGTTTAAGGCAACAAGAATAACATGATTAAGCTGAATGAGTTGGTCTCACTCTGAAAAAGACAAGACTGAAAAACACAGTTATCAGTCTTGCTGTACACATGATTTGTACTAAAAACCTCAGTGGTTCATTATTTTCCATGGTCCTTGGGATAAAATAAGAAGTTTTATGAAAAATGTGCCAATTTGAGATGAATGTTATGCGATGTACTCCCAGTATGTGTGAGATACTGGAACAGGCTTGAGGAGCTGCTTCACCGAAGGATTTCAAGGACATTTAAGATGCAGGGTACCACGTATATTTTGGTGCTGCTTCAGTGCAGGTTGTAAGAGGATCCCTCAAAGCCCAGCTTTTCTATGATTCTGAATTTATTGTTAGCTATTCAGGACAGGCTTTGTCTTCCAATATGTTTGTGTGCCTACAGATAGAAGACTCATTGTCTGGGTAGTTTAAGCTTGTAAAAGGACTTCTTTTTCCTGACATTTATTTTTCTGTTAAGAAACTTCTTGTACTTGATGTTTGCCTTGCTAATGGCTGTAAAAAATTGCCTGAAGATTTGGCATGAAGCTTGGTTTTATTTATATATACACATGATTTACACAACTAAATAACTGCAGAAAAATCCCTATAGCAATGGGAGCATTATTGTATCAAAACATTGGCTGTTTTTTACAATATGTTATCTCTACATCACTTGTTCCTTTATTACCCAAACAAAGGCTGTGGCACTCATTTGGATTCTGTATTAAAATATTCTATATTAGTGACTGTGGTCTTTTCTCCCTCCTTTCCCCATAGGCACTCTCTCCTGCCAGTTACACGATCTGAGCAAGACAACACTGTAAGAAAATAAAACTCTTTCAGCACTGCTTTCAATTGCCACTTTAGAAAAAGCAAGAATACTTCTTAGAATATTATTATTAATATTAATGGCAATACTTTAAACTGAAATATTTTGAGGGAGAAACATTTCTAAGGCAGTTTTTTCTTTTAGCAGCCCAAACACTTTTTGAAAAATATGTTGATGGAGAAAAGTCTGTGTTACCAGAGCTATGACAGTACATAATGATGCACTCATTTAAAAATGTGGAACCCGATTGATGTATAAATACTCTCAGTGGCAATGGGGAGATGTACACAGCAAGAATAGCTATATATTTATGCAGGGTAGGACATAGCATTCCTAAGGAAAGGAAATTCAGACTATGTCTGTGCTTCCAGGGAGCTGCATGCTTGAGCTCGTACTCCCATCCAAACTCTTAATTGCCTGTATCACTGGCAAGCAGCAGCTTTGCCCAAAGTGGAGACAGGCTCATACTTCTGCACAGGTAGCACAGGTCACATTGCTATTACACAGTGGAAAATATCCTTACATATAAAGATGGGGTTTGGACACAATCTGGCTGGAGGTGACCCACAGCTTCTGCCTTCAGGCCTAAATGGGAAGTGAAAAGGTTATTATGGGTAAAATGGAAATGTATATCCAGTGTGCATTTGGGATTCCTCTGCATTAACCTATACCCCCTGCAACTTTAACACCCCTCCTTCACATGCCACAGCAGTGGCTGTCATTTCCCACATATTTTCTCCATTAGTTTTCTCTAAGTGCGTGGCTGGCAGCCCACCCTATGCCTCACTTGGCCTTGGTGCTTTCTGAGCGCTGTTTTTCCTATAGATTCACCCAATAAACAACAGTTGTTTAGCAGTAAACAATTGTCTTTGCTTCACCCAGGCTGTGTACACATGTGCATTCAAACCTGGTCCACACTCCACACCACAGGCTGCCAGGCTTAGTGACACTGTCTCTACCATGAAGCAGATCTCTCACACATTTTGAAAATAGATTTCAGTCGTGCAGCTTCCCCACCCTGACCCTGTTTTGGAAGAAAACCCACTCCTCAGCTTCAGTGAACCGTGTGAGTGCTGATCTTGGGAACGAGGCCTTAGAGAGACGAGAGCAGCTCTGCTGTTCGTGACAGCCCCGCGCTGGTGCTGCCAGGGGTGCCAGCTCCTTCCTGCCAGCTCTGCAGTGTCCCTTTCATCTGCTCACACGTCCTTTGAGCACTTGTGCCTGGCTCTAACGAGCAGCCAGGGCTCTGCAGGCTGGTGCCAGGCTGGGCTGGTTTTGTGAGGGCAGAATGTCCTCCTGGAGATGAATGGGACCCCTGGGCTGTGCGGTTTTTGCAGAAGAAAGTGCTGCAATCGCATTCCCTTCATCCTCCCCTTCCCCTCCATTTGAAGTTTTAATTAGAGCTTAGAAGCTGGGCCTTTTTAAATCAAGCCAATTGCTCGCTTCTCTTCCTAAGGAAGGAAACTCCTTTGCTTTTGACTTGTTCCAAAGCCGCCCCTTCCCAGCTCCTGCCACCGGACGCTCGCTGCTTGCAGCCCCATTTGGTGACCATCACGGTCTCACGCTGCCAACACAAAAATCCATGTTGCTGCCAGCCTGTGGAAAGGACAGAAAGAGCTTCCTCCTCACCATGGTTTCTTCTTTCACCTTGCTGTGTGCAGAGAAACACCTTCCCTCTGAGAACGTCACTGTGTAGATGGGGGGCAGAGAGACAATATGGGAATCCTTTAGTTTGCTAAGAAGAATTGTCAGAGACAGAGGTATTTTCACACTTAATGATTACACATCTGCTATCCCAAACTCCCCTGAGCTGTGCCACCCCAGCATAGGTGCAGGCAGTGCCACTGCTGCTTTGCAGAAGCACCTCACGAATCTTGAGGAAAGCAGCAAAATGGATGTTTTACCTCCTGTCACCCACACTCTTGAGGGTAAGGGGGATTGCATGACCAAACACCCACCCTGTGACCAGAGGGCTGACATCCAGCTCAGACAAATCGGGGGTGGTGAAAGGACCATGTAATCTCGACTTCCCAAGCTGTGCTTTTCTTTTAACCTAAGCCAAAAAGCAGAGATTGCCTCTTCCTTCTGGACCTGTGCAATCAGAGAAGTTTGGCCTGAGCCTGAATCAAGTAAATTGGTTTTTATTGTTTAGAAGAATCTTTCAGATACATTTCCAGCCATTGAAATACATCTGTCTCATCTTATCTGCATCAAGAATGAGACTGAGACTTTTCTGCTCCATTTGATTGTACAATAGATTGAGAATTCTCCTCAGAGGGAATGGTGGTTAGGTGGCATTTTAAATGGCCACTCAGACACCAGCAGAAAAGCATTAATAACCACCAGAGCAAAAAACTAGGAATATATTTAAACTGAATTCATGCATGTTCAAAATAATGTTTGTTTAAAAGAAAAGAGATGCATAGAAGTGATTATTCAGAAGATAAATGCAATTGAAAACAAAATATTTAATACATCACTGTTGATTTTAATTAAATTTTTTTGTCAAAAATTACAAAAAAAGTGTTAAAATTGTTCTTTAATTTCCTAAAGTGTATTTTAAATATCACTTTTTTATGAGATAAAATGCATTTATAATTTATATTTATATTTATAATTTTACTTTTCATGTAATATTATGTTCAATATTATTTTATAATATTGCTTTTTATATAGTATGTATGACATTTATATTATATCAAAGCTCTACTTCATTGTACGTATTTACGGAAATGAAGGTTTGTCCTTTATATAATTGAGATTTTTCATTTTGGTAGACATAAAATCCTTGGTTACTATTAACAGAAATTTTTAAGCATTTTTGGATGGAAAACATTCAGCTTTGATCTTTTCAAAAGAAATAATAGTAGGTTTTCTGCTCTGGTTTATAATGATCTTCTGTTTGTCTGCCCATTGATCCAGAAAGGTAAATTTATCATAATTCGGTTCTGTGGTTTTTATCTGGCTCAAGATGCCCTGGAGATTTCTGCAGTGCATTGCTGAGGCACCTGTGATGCTGGGGGAGGGCAGCCAGTGCACCTGGGTGGGTGTCACTCGTGGAACTCCCTGTGCCACTGCCAAGCAGGCTGAAACTGCTCTAGACATTCACTCAATTACAGTTTTAACCACAGTAATAAATAACAACACAACAGTTAGGATAATGATACATATGAACAGCTGTTTATATCAGCCTAATACACAGTTAAGTTCTTGCTCAAGGTCCATGACTGGGCATACATCCTGCACAGCCTTTAAGCAGATTTTATGCATCATTCTTTTTGTGCTAAGCTTCATTTTATCTGTATTGTCTCTTCCATTGCCTGTTCTCTGAGCTCCAAACTTTAAAAACTAAAGTAAACCATGCCCTCATTTGAATAAAACTTCATAAAGAGTACTTGCAAGATATTGAAAATTCCAGTTAATTAAAAAGTGATTACATTTAATCATACACAGACTTTCAGCATACTGGGAACTATTTCATTTCACCAAGCTAAACATCTGTGACTAAAAGGATTACTGACAGGGAAAAACATTCTTCCTAAATTAAAGGTGCACTAGCATGAGAATCTCTTTCGACCATGTGGTTTTTAAGACAATACATGGTTGATTGCATAGTTAGGAACAGTATAGGATATTGATACCATACAACACCAATTAAAAGATTAATAGCTCTGAAAGGTGAACTATGGGCATTATGTGTTTGGTACAGCAGCACTGATGGTCTTCATGCACAGTTGTTCATTCATAAGCATCAACCAATCCCTGTTATTTTCATTAAAAATGTATATCCCAGTGCAGCAGATATGACCTTTACTGTAAATTGCTTTACTCTTCAGAGAGCCATGACCCTCAGTCTTCACTAAAACAGATTAGGGGGTGTTTCTGTACTTTTGGTTTTTTCCTATCCTGTTCATTCTGCCTACAGCTGCTATTCCTGCCCCACATCCCCCCTGATCCTTTAGCATCCCATTCCTGTGTCTCCCATAAACCATCAGAGATTGGTAGAGCTGCACCTCCACATCCTCACTGCAACACCTCTGAATCTGCAGAATTGCCTTTGGTTCCACTGCACTCTTCCACCAAGGTGTATTAACTTCACCATGGGCTGTGCCTTCCTTTTAATGTTGGATTAACTCATTAGAGACACTGATTGGGAAGCTCTTTGGTAAACAATTACACAGCTGCTTCATAGAGAAATTTTGTACATGATCACTTTCTGATATTGCTGCTTTATCACTTGGGGTATGATAAAACTTGGAAATTCTTTTTTAGTCTAAATCTGAGTCTGTAATGAAAAAGACAATCCCAATCTACATTAAGAGTCACAAACTTTCTTTGCCCTTTAAAATTTTCAAGTTAAAAAAAGGAAAACTGTAATTTCAACATGTCATTTCAAAAGTACGATTCTGTTCTGATTTCAATGACATTGAATATGACATTAAAAAGATGATATGTGTGATATAGGTAATATATTAAAGGAGCATTATTTTACACTTTCAGAACTGTAATTTTATAGTCAATATAACCTTAATAATAATTCTTTGGTTTCAATGACATTATGTTTTCAAATGGCAAATATTTCTTCCTGAAAATTCAACTACTTTTTCCTTTATAGCACTATCCTTTGACATGTTCTTTAGTGAATTTTGAATATATTAAATTGCTTAGTAAAAACAGAATTCATATTATAAACAGAAAAACTATTGAATGGTTCTGCTAAAAAACAGAAGTACAAACACAGGAAGTGAAGTTATGAAAATATATAAAGGAAGCAAATTTCTATAAAATATAAGCTAGTGACTTTAGAAGGTATTTCTGATTAACTGAGCTGAAATAATTGAGTATGTCCATATTTTTAGATTACTCCAGTAAAGTGATTTTTTTTAACATGCATGCTTTAAGTAATATTTTGGAATTAATGAGGTTAGCATTGGCAACTGTTGAATTAAACGTTTCAAAGACAGAAGGCTGAGACTGTGATTTTTCTAATGCTTCTGTATATTGTCACTGGAGACAGATAAGTGCTTATTCTATATGCATCAGCATAGGATCATCAAGGCAGTGCTTATGAATCACTCTCTCAGTTGTGAAAAAGACTGCATTCCATATAATGTGGCTTGATTCTATATGATATGCATAATATAACTTCTGCTTTTTTTACCTGTATTTGTGTTGTATATTGTAGTCATCACTATTGTAGCATCACTTTCCATCACCAAAGATTAAATAAATATTTACACCAGAAAAAACTTGGTGTGCACATAGAATTCAGCAAAATGAGTCTCTGGTCCCAGTGCCTTCACAAGCAGGAACATTCTAAATAATAGTACAAAGTCACAGTTTTCACTTTAAAAGCATTAAAAAGGAGAGAGAAAATAGTGATGATTATTTGGTATACAGTGGAAAGCACAGTTTAGTTTACATTTGTCTGTTATTAATATTGCCTAGAATTCCCTCTTTGCCCTGACCAATCAATGCTGAATCTATTTCTTGATAAAGACATAATACAGAATTCATGGGCAACAAACATGTTGTGAATGAAACAAGAACACCTCACCGTGCTCCTAAATGGTGTTTCATCTCTATCTGCTGATCACTACATGCACCATGAACCTCCTAATCTTAGAAACTACAACAAAAGTTAAAGATATCTATAAAGAGCATAGACATCTATAAAAGTCAAGGTGAAGAAAAAAAGTCTGTGACAGTGCATTCGGTGATCCTGGATGTGTAAAGACAATGACAATCATTAAAAATGCTTCGTTAGTCCAGCTGAACATCAGAAAGCATGGGTCACTTTGTTTAAGAGATGAAAGAAGGGATCAAGGAAGCGATCAAAGAGATGAGAGAGAATTTTTTATTCTATCAAGACTCTTTGAAACGATGTAGGCCAAGCAGTAAGTGGATCTCAGACATCCTCACATAAAATAGGTGAAAACACCTTTGCCATTCTTGACAAGACAAAGCTGTATGGAATAATATCATTGCTTGCCATAGCAATGACAACAGCAGCTTTATGAGAGAGAAAAAAACAGCTCTGCTCATCTCCAGATCTGTTACGTGGAGACCCAGAGCTCGCCTGACCCAGGCTGTGTTTGTCATTTGGCAAACAGATGCTGCCAAATTGATGTGAAGCAGTGGCCATTAAGTGCCTGAGATCTGCTGTTGGGTATGTCTTAACATTTTCAAAGCTGCTTCAAAGAGAAGGAAGGTAACAAAATATATCAGGTATTCAGGAGCATTGAAGCATTTAAAGATTGTCAAGCACTGCAGCACCCGCTGGCTCAGCCTCCAGAAGTGCACATCAAGGACACTGCAGCAACAAACAACCCTGTAGAAAATGTTTCAGGAGCCAGGACGAGGTGTATAAATGTGCAGGGGTCAAAAGTGTAGCAGAACACCTTAGTTCAATAGAGATTCAGCAGTGCTATTATTATCACAATCATATCTTCACACCACTTAGCAGACTTAGCAGTGCTCGCAGGCTGAGGCTGACACAGACCCTGCTTGACACAGGAGTTCCTCCCATTACCTTCAAAATCCCAAACTAAGTAGATCCAAGTTTGTCACATGATTCAGTCAGGACACATGATCCTGGTTAGCTTGAAGGTCAAAGTAAAGAGGGTCCATGGTAAAACAAGATTTAAAGTACAATATGTTGGAAGCTGAGTGTAGTTGTCACCTTGGTGGAGGCTTGGAAGCTGTTGGAGGATGGACTCCTTGCAGTCAAGGTGCCACGGGAGTGCAATTTCAAAGAGGGTGGAACTGTATTAGCAAATTATGGGCTGTTAAAACCAAAATGTTTCAAAAGAGTTCTCAGCAGGAAGGAGAAACATGCTTGCTGGCATAGTCTGTGTCAGGCCCTACCTTAGGCTGTGAGTGATCTGCTTCCTGCTGTGCCTCACTGAGGGTTCACCTTCCCCTCCTGCCTGCTGAGGCCACACACCAAACCCCACCACAAAGGGGACCTTTCCCAAAGAGTTGCTTTGAAAGCTGGAAATATACTGTGTGAAAGATGGAAGAGCTTTGTTCATCCTGAATCATGTATCAAAATGAGAAAATAAAGAGATATTTTGTCACTGAAAGTATTAATTCTATGTAAAGCAAGTTTTCTACCGTTCTGGAAAGTAATGCTGGGTCACTTGTAAATGAAAGGAGAACATGCCAGTACACTGCCACTGAGAAATTTTCACAGGAAGTTGTGTTAGGCACTGTCAGTATGTATTGATACAGATATCTTTTAATAAGAATGTTTTATTATGGATCCACTGGAACATCTGTGTGGATGCATTGCTGTTAGAGTGAACCACCTTCCACTGGTTTTGTGTACTCCCTTCTCATCCTAAATCACCAGGGGGTTTTGTTGCAGATGGGATGTGTGAGGGGAAAATTAGATCTTTCTGCTTCCAAGAGTAGGTCAGTGACCAGTCCTATTTACTAGGATTGCCCTCATACAAAAAAAATTTGTAATAATTTAACTTGTTTTGTTAACTTGGCCAACTTTGGAGGTTGAACGTGCACTTTGATTAATTTGCCTGCACTGCATATCCCTGAGATAATCCTCCAGGTGAGACCTGAGATACAGTGCTGTGCACATTTGGGAAAGGTGGCTTTGTCCATGATTAATCCGTCCCTGGAACAGGAGAATCTGTTTCATAAACATAATAAATTCCTAAAAGTAAAACATACATCAGTATGAGTGAATTAATTTTCCAACTTATTTATTTCCTAAAAATTAGAAACTTATCTTTCAAAATTAGTATGCATATATGCGTAGTACGTTTATTTAAAATGAAATGTAATTTGCATGAACTTTCCATAATTTTTGCAAAACAATGTTAATTACCCTTTTTAATGATCCAGAGCATCCCAAACTTTATTTTTCACGGTTTTCCATCTTTGTAATTCCAGCCCTAATTTCCATTAACATAACTGTATTGCAAAAAATCTGACTTCAAAACAAACTCATATTACAAGTGTTGTTTTGAAAACGAAGAGGAATGCAGAACTAGCATGTCATTTTGTCTTGGAGAGGTTTTTTTCTCTAATAACCAAGAATTCTTTCCAAAAAGAGGCACCTTGATCAGAGAACTGATAATCTTGTGTGTTGTTGTATACATACTTTTATATATAGATACATATATGTTATAGTATATATACATATTCTATGACTCCATACAGTTACTGAGCAAAGCTATGTAAAAGGTGTAAAAGAAAACAGGGCAGCAGTCAAATTCCTAACTTCCAGCAGAAGCTGATTTAAAACCTCCTATTGAGAAGTGAATCTGCCCCACATCGCCGGTGCAGAATTCATCTCAGGGCACTTTTGATCTATAAATCTGATTTTATATTTATAACTATAAATGTGAATATAAATTTCCAAGGGCAAAACTAATATTAGTTCACATAATTCCATCACATCCTAGATAGGCTCATTTTCTTTACACTGTCTTTTACATCTTTTCACCATATTATATGCTGCCTATATTCACATTATCCAAGTAATATCCAGCAGAATATGAAATGTTTTTGTCACACGTAACCTTATTCTGGTTACTTTATATTTTCTTACCAGAAGAAATCCTCAGATAAATTTCACTTATAATGTCTTCCTTACCTTTTTTTTTAATCCTGGCTGTGCTGAGTTTAATCTCTGCAGTCATGATGAGCTTGTGTGTATGCCTGTGAGTTAGTTTAAAGAATCTGTACTTTTGGTAAATGAGAACATTTAATCAGTTGATATTTATGATAGTGACATAGGAAAGTCAGGAATATATTGTGCACTTCTTTTAAAAGTATTTTTAAACATAGATCAGTAGCTTTGAAACTAGTTTGCTTGGTGATCTCCTGTCTGTTATCTGCATGCTCATCCTGCTCTGCAGAGTCTTATGAGTCTACTGAAAACTTGCCAAGGGGATGCTGATACAAAGATTTTAAATTGGAATTAGACTGAAATGAAATTACAGTGCTTTTCCCTGTTCCTTTCTTAAGCAGCTTTTTCTTTTCCCCCACTGGTTTTGTGACAACTGAATATTAATTTAATTCTAAGATTCAGAATGATTAAACTTAAATTGCAGCAGATTTTTTTTTCATGGATCACCAACGCCAACTATATCATAAAATATGCACTGACATTCTGCAAGAGATAAAGATTGTTTACTGTACATTGCTGAATCCCAAATAATCCTCTTGAGCATTTGCTAGTGATAATCCTTCCCACTGCTATTATGAGTAGTGGTAATAACTCTTCCTTTAACATGCAGTGATAATTCTTCCTCTTTACCCCCATAAACCTCTTTTACCCTCATAAAATTTCCAATAAACCAACTCAAACTTGCAAAGCAGAAACAAATCATCATCTGTTTTAACAGAGAGATAACACAAAGCATTTCCAAACACTGCAATTAATCCTGGGGCAGCAGTACTCAAAAACTCCAGCACCCAACTACAAAAGGTATTGTTACCTGACGTGTTTTGTCTAAAAAAAAGTGCATTGTAAATGCATACGGGTCTTACAAACTGCTGGTTGACTTTCTATTTCTAATTTGCTGTTCTAGTGAGAGCTTAGGCAGACTGCCTCTCCAATTCCCTCTTTGGAAGGTGCCTGCTTCTGCTCGAAGCTCTTTGAGCAGGGTATTGTCTTTCTCTTTATCTTTGTGCTGCATTCTGCTGTGTTTGGCACAAAGAAATGATAGAAACGCTGAAGTGGGTACAAGGAATTAGGCTGGAGTGTGCTGCTTCCCAGCCAGCCCAGCCCAGGAGCCCCAACTGGATGTCAGGCTGTTCAAAACTCAGTTTAGCTGGGGGGCAGGAGAGAGGGGAGTGCAAAAGAGCAAACAAGTTAAGAGGCTGCCTCAACAGCCTCTACCTAGTTAAGTTGCTGGGATGCCTGGCCCAATGAGAATGAGATGCTCAAGTAAATTTCCAAACCTACTGGTAAAATAAATGACAAATAACTATTTTCTCTGCATGTGGAGAGTGTTCTCTCCTCTCCTCTCCTCTCCTCTCCTCTCCTCTCATTTCATACCAGTATCCCACAGACCATTTTTTGCTACCAACCATCACAGGATTAGGAACGGAGAAGTTTCTACCTTAATGTGAGCTAAATGCTGTTCTGGGTTACCCCCACATAAATGCAGAATAACTTCATTGAAATAAATGAGCCAGAGCTGCAAGTGGTGTAAATTACTTTCTTCTTTGTCTCAGGGAAATTACACCAATTTTCTTCAAATGTATATTAGACTCAAAGTAGATGCAATTTATGCTTGTTTACCAGGGCACTGTTTGCAGCAGTCTCAAAGAGAATGATTTGTCAGTATGTTCACCAGTAGCATGAAGTATTTATTTTGTTTCATTGCTCCCCTCTGCTTACCTCAGCTTTTCACATGATGTCAGTCACATTCTTCTCCACAATGTCAAGAACTGATAAGCAAAAAATGCATTGACTTTTGCTACCGAGCTTAAATTCTTGTTTATAAAAATAACTTAAATAGGTGCTATTATCAACATGAAGCAAGGGTGAGATGTTCTCTGAGAACACAGAACAAAAATGGAAAAAAGGTACTGGAATAACACAACACATTACATAGTAATTAATCATCACTGCTGTGTTTTAGCTGTCTAGGAGGGACTAAATAATGAAGCAGCTGAATTGCTGTTTAAAGATACACAGTTTATTGTTAAAAATCTGAAATAAAACCCTGCTTTCACAGCCAATTGGGTTGTAGCCAAGACTGCCTTAATCTTTCATAAAGTGCCAGAGGCAATTGTGTTTTATAGATACACAGGACATACCTCAGCAGCAGGAAAAATAGTCAAGAAAATTATGAAAGATAGAGTTATATATTAATTTAATGTATACAACCTGCTAGGACTAAAGCCTCAGGCTTCTCAAGGCCAAATAATAGCTCTCCAAGCTGCCAGCACTCACTCAGAATTAACAAAATAGTGAATAAGGGAGAAATGGTGGATAAAATTTATTCAGGCTTTCAAAAGACCTTTGGTAAAGACCCTTAGAAGAGACTGTTAGGGAAACTTGGCAACCATGGAGTGAGAGTCAAAACTTCACATGGATTAGGACCTCACTAGGAGATAGGGGAAAAGGAGAAGAAATAGGATTCTATTCTTACTGTAAAAGAGGTTAGAGGTGCAGCAGCCTCCACACCAGGGTTTTTTGTCTGTGCCAAATCGCAGGGTCCATACTCATGAGCAGCTCCATTGAAATCTGCTGCTGACTGTGGTGGGAAGTTTGTTGTTACTGTGCTTCAGGAAGTTTAAATGAGGTTTAGAGGACATGATGGCATATTTATAGACTGACTGAAAAGGGAAAAGCTCAGTAAATTAAACACATGAGTTGGACATGCAAATCAGGTGGATTTAGTTAAGAGCTGAGATAGCCATGAAGGACTGCAAAATCATCTCCATGAACTTGTAAAGGCAGTGGTGTTCTAGTCACCAAATCACCCTAGCAGTGGCATCACTGAACTATCTGTTCACATTTCCTACCTGCCAATTTACTTTGGGAGGGTGGTATGTGTGCTCACTGGATAGCAATTTATGTCATTTCTTTTAGCCTCTAGGTTAGAGGAATATCTGCAGAGAAAAAAAAAAAAAAAAAAAAAAAAAAAAAAAAAAAAAAAAAAAAAAAAAAAAAAAAAAACCAAACACAAAAACAACAAAACAAACAAAAACCCAAAAACAGAAATCAAGAAGAAACAAGATCAAATTTCCAAAGAAATTTTCCTTGAGAATGACAGTGACCAAGTCAAGTCTTGTATTAAGGAAGTGAAGGGGTTTTTTTATTATGGGTCCTAAAGCAAGTGCAAGAGCTGCATTCTGTATTTTCTTCTGAAGTCACCCACTCTTGACTCAGGTGGAAGTGTGCCAGACCTTAGGTCTTAGCAGGGTTGATGTGCTGCTGGCCATATTACCCTGTGTGTATGCCTGGCTACAAAAAATAATGTGCTTTAATCCCCATTATCCAGTGTGTCAGCTAAGCATACAACACCATTTCTCTGCTTTCTTAGCTTGACATTACACAAGTTCAGTTGTTGCCCTTAAGCTGAGCATCATTTTGGGAAAAGCTTTGTTTTCTCTATGAAACAGATCTATTCCAAACTCCATCTAAAAATCCTATTCATGTTCAAAGAGATGAATAATGCAGTTGCTCTATAAGGAGGATGAATATGACAAAAAAGAAGTGAAAAAGTAGATAAAAATAGATGGGAAGATGATGGCCCATAGCCAGCTTAGAAGCATAAAATACAAATAATTCTAGTAGCAAGGCTGAGGAAGACTGGTTTGTCTCACTTTGCTTGGTACTATGGCCCTGAATCAGCTGCTTGAAAACACAAGCACAACTCTCTAAGGTGAAGAGAATGAGGACACAAACTTTGTTGATGGCATGAACTTGCTTGGCTTAGTAAAATTGAGAGCTGACTGCAAAGATTTGCAAAAAGACTGTACAAGACTAAGTGGGTGAGATATAAAATGGAAAATGAAATTCAATATGGATAAATGTAAAGTAATATACACAGGTAAAAGCAATAAAGCTTTAGTTATAAAATTATGGGCTCTGTGCTGACTATTATCATTCCACAGAGATATTGGTAATATCACAGCTAGTTCTGTAAAAACATCAACTCAATATTCAGTGAAGTCAAAAAGCAAATCAAACTTTAGGAAATATCAGGAAATGAATAGAGAACAAATAGGTAATGTTATTATACCAGTGTATAAATCTGTGATATGCTTGCACCTTCCATGCTTTGAGCATTACTGGTCTTTCTGTTTCAGCCAGAAGTGGGAAAGGCACAGAAAAGGGCAGGATGGCAGATCCAAGGTGGGGGTCCCATCTGTGAAAGAAACAATGGGGTGGACCAGGACTCCTGGGGAGGAGGTGGTGCAGAGCAGGGGCCACAGGGAGGAGGTGAGGAGGGATCAACTTCTGACACATGAGCTTAAAGTCATGGGAACATTGTGCCACACAGTTCAGAGCAGGCAAACTGGAGTAATTCCCTGCACAAATGTGAAAACTACTGATGCCAAAAATTACCACTGTGGTAAATGTGCCTCGTATGTCTGAAAGGAGAATATACTGAGGGTGACGTACTAGAGTTACCACCTCTGTTTCTGGCTTGTAAAGCACGAGCAGTGAGGGGCTGTCTGGCTCTTCTTTTACCCTGGGCACCTGTCCCTGGTCTGTGACAGACAGGCTATTGGGCTAGGTGTAGTTTTGATCTATATACTCTACGCTGTGCATGTAAAAGTTACTCCTAGAAGGCAGAGAGATGTACACACATGAAAACAGGCATATGGAGGGGCAGAGAAGCTGCCCTCAGTGCAGGAAGGGAGGGGAGCACAAAAAGGAGCATCCAAGGAATGTCAGAACATTGTGTGCTGTTTTGTGCTCGGAAATCTTAGACTAAACAGCCTACATATCAAAAAGTGCTTTTTGCAATCAGTGGGAGTTGCTTTAGGCCCTCAGGGCAAAGCTCTGGTCCATTCCCATTGCAGATATGGTTTGCAGATAGAATTCACTCAGAAGAGCAGAAAAGTCACTCTGTAGTGACTCAAGGTGCATCTATTTGTCATTCTATCTGTATCTTTCACTGTCCTTTTTTTGTGTTTTCTCTGATAAGGGACCCTGGTGACTGAAATATAGATCAAAGCACCAGCCTAAGTCTGGTCAAAAGAAAAGGGAAGAGAAAAAAAGTAAAAATATATATCATTGAGCTTAAAAGAGTCTTTCTTTTCTTATTTTCTGCCCTTTCTATACAAAGATTTTCTGTCTCATCCTGCATTTAGCATATCCTATAGTTAGTTTGAAAGAGAAGTAAGGGGGAGACACTCAACGAAAGATTTTCATTTCTTATATTGTAACTATACTTAATTCTAAACCTGAACTGTTTCATTATACTTTGGATTAGATAGTGACTTACTGTGCTTGATGTGCCATGTCTGTGCTGCTCATTAACCTTTTCTGAGATTGCTGTCATGAATCCTCACAAAGCCACGAGCCCAGTGACTTTGATCCTCTGTGTCTGATGACTTTGGTTTTAAGCCCCAAATATAACAGCTCAGGTTTTTATGTGTTAATCGTGAGGAAAGGCACATAATTTAGTGTATAACATGTCATAGTACCCATATTTGAGGTACAAGGTATAGAACTACTGAAATTTCTTTTCATACCACTGAAACTCAAAGTTAGATAAAAATTCTCTTGTCTCATACACTGGAAGAGGGAATACTTCTGAATATAAGAAAGACTGGAAAGCTGGTTGTGTCCGAATTATGTTTCTTTTAGCACAAGCTAGTCTGTAAATTCTCATAGATTTATATAAAGGGTTCTGTCTCATTTATTAAATAAATATATAAGTGAAAACTTTTTATTCCATCATTTTAATTCCAATAGCTTTTCCACACATTTATCCTTATTATTGTCATAAAAGTAATGCTCATGCTTTTTCCTGTGTTTCTGTGTTTCTACAGTAGCATCAGGGCATACTTAACCATCACATTTTTCTATGGATTTTATGAATGTGTGACACTGTTTTTACTACCTATACTATGATATAACCATATTCAGTTTTATTACAGTGCTCAGAACAGTTTGTTAGGCTATAGCAATAGATCAGCATACCTTCACCAAGCTGAATACAACTTCACTCCCTTGAAACATTTGATGTGATGCTTTTAATGGGTGTGTGCTGTTGAAAACAGCATTCTTCCTTCCTCCAAAACCAGAACGAATTTTTGCAAAGTTAAAACTATGGCAAATTCAGAACCAATATTTTCTGTTATAACATCTTTTGTGCTAGCAAGGTAAAAAAAAAATCCCAAACTTTTTCAAGATTTTGATTTCATGAGGAAATTTCTCTGATCTTCTTGTTGTAGTGAAAAGTACTATATTCTGGCAATGACATTTATCCAAAACTTACTCTAAAAGTTCCTTATGCAAAATTATAGCCTCAAAATATAAGCCATTTACTGCCAGATGTTTTTCAAGCTGTTCTGTAACATCACATAAAAAGCAATGAAGTAAAGACAGAGCCATAGCAATATATATGATAAGGAGCTAAAATCAGGGTAGACAGGGGTGTTAGCTTTTTAAAATTTACAGTAATGTGAAGAAATCAAGGTGTTCTTGGAAACTGAGTAGAGAAAAGCAAAATCTGAGTGATTTTTTAAAGACTAAGCACAACATTCAGGTAAGAAATGATTGAGTAAATGTATATATTTTGCAAATCACCATGAACACTATTAAACTTTCTTCCCTGTTGAAGAAAATGAGGAAATAAGTTTAGGGCTTGAAAACCCCATTTTGAGGTTATGTCTTTCTCCCATGCAAAGACCTTTCTGATGCCACAGATGGGTTCATGGTCAAACATCTCACATGAGATGTGCCAAACTTCTGTCAGCAGTGATAACGTCTTGATTTCATAATGTTTCTTTCACTTTGGCTGTGTGTACCCCTGCCCAAGTAATCTGGGGCACCTTTAGTTAGTGGTGACTGAAGGTGCACATTTTTCAGACTGAGGTTAGTACATTAGCCAGATGGAAAGAACAGGTTTTGGTCATGAAGGACATGAAAAAATGAAACTCCTGTAGGCAACTGCTGAGTTGTTGTTTCATAGTCATTTTTAGTTTGGGACATAACAGTCCAGCCTCAATAGACATTGGTAGCTGAAAACCACAGAAGCTGGCACCAGAAACAGGTGATTAAACAGAGAGGAAAATGAATAAAATTACCTGTTACTAAAGAAATCAACGGTTTTGGAATGCAGACTGGATTTTTTTTATTAATATTTTTCAGATTAAAGTTTAGCAGGAGGTGAATAACTTAATGTGCCCTGCATATATTTCATATCCCTTTGTCACTGCCTGTGACTCAGATCAGGGTCTTTAGACAAACCAGAGTTACCAAAGAGGAAAACAGAGCAATATCCAGAAGTCAAGAGGTGATTTTTACTAAAAACATTTTATTTCACTCTGAGCTGTCAGAATAGTGCCTGCACAGAAACATTCTCTGCATGAAAAAGTGAACACATTTTTTGCTTTCCTATGTTCTGTGTTTTAGGGAATAATTTACGTTTGTGTCAGTGGGAAAACTGGGCCTAAGAGTTAATTCTTCATATCATTTGTGCATGAAACCCTAATCTGAGATGAGAGGAGACACTAGAACCCAATGTAATGGAAATAATAAGCAGAATTTTCTTAGAATCATAGAATCTTTAAGATTGGAAATTACTTTAGAGGTTTTTGAGTCCACCTGTTAACGCAGCACTGCCAAGTCCACCCCTAAACCACATCTGCATGGTTTTTTTAACACTTCTGTCTGTTCTAGAGTCTACAGTGCTGACTACTCCATTTACCCAGATCTCTGAAGGTGGTGCTGTCCTCACTGTTTCCCAGCCTTCTTCCTTTAGACCCTCTGCAGCAGGAATCATGGGGATGCCAACTGTGCCTTGCTGCTCTGCATGGTTATCAGCAGGGATACTTCCTTTATTTGTTTTTTAAAGTGCCTTACACAACTGTGGAGCAGGATAAGTCATAAATAACAATAACAGTGCCTCTGCTTCCCTCTCATTAATACCGAGTCACTGGAGATTCCCTCGTGGTGATGCACAGTGCATGACACTGCACAGATTAGGGCTTCCATCATGCCGACTGCCAGCAGGATTGCTTTCACTAAATGCAGCCATTGCACACAGTGAAATATGCTCAACTGGGGCACTGCTAGTAAAGCAGTGACAGCAGCTTTGCAAACAAGAATGTATAACTTTTATAATTCTGCTCTGGAGACTAAACGCTTGGAAAAATGCTGGAGATTGCGAGCAGGAGGTGAATATTTTAGCACTTTTCTCACAGGAATCCAAGCAGTGGATCTTATTCCCAGCAATCTGCCTTTATTCTCTCTGGGGAAACCATTCACTGACTTTCTTAAGTCCATGAACTCTCTGGGTCAGTGATCATCTTAATCCACTCCACAGGGTTTAGAACAACTGAGACTTACTCTTGACCGCCATGGTGAATGGCAATTACCGTGATAATTAGCTAATCGTGTTAGCCAAACTGGCAAAAGAAATTTTTAAACAAGAGCTATTGGTACTCTGTATTGAAGGAAGCAGCACTAAAACCCCTGTTTCCCTGAAAATCTACATTAGTGCCTTCTACTGAAGCTGTTTATAGCCCATGGACAGCAGGAAGGTCTCCAAGAGGGCGTTCAGATCGCAAGCCCAAGGCCTGCACTCCCCTGTGGAGGAGCTGCCATGGTCAGTGGGTCTCCAGATCACACCCCTAAAGCTGCATGTACAGAATAAATGACATGGAAAATGTCTTTGTGCCCAAAACTGCCCAACACTACCCCTCCTCCACATTGTCTCTGTCTTCCACTGCCAATCTTAGCTGAAGGAAGTGCCACAAAAATCAGCTGTACCACCTCACTGCTGTGGCTGACCAATCATTTCCCTCCCTGTTTTTTCTCTTTCAATGGGTCCTGGTGTTCCTACTCTCTAAGAGCAGCTTAAGATAACTGCCTTAGCTGGAAGGAAACTTGTTTGTTTAGGGAAGCCATCTGGAAGGCAGTTCTCCAATCTGGCCTTATCCCAAGGGAGATGGCAGGAATGTAACACCAGCCTCATCCAGATGTGTGTGGAAAGTAATTTTGAAATAGTACCCAGTGCTTCTGTGGAGATAACTCAATATCCCTCAGAAGTGCAGAATATTAGATTCTGTATCAGATACAGAGTGAAATAGCTACCAAACTTCAAATTCTTCTCATTTAGTTCCTAACCACTTCCACAGCTAGGCAAGCCTGAGGGGATTGAATATTCTTATTCTTCCATGAATTCACTTGGATTCATGTGACTGTAGGGAAGGGTAATGTAAAACAACCACTCTGTAAATGGAGATCACTGGAGCAGATGCTCCCAAATTACAGGTGTATTTCAATAGGTTTTCTGGTGTTCTCATCAGAAACATGCCATGATCATAGATGATGCCTAGGTCAGTATTTTGAAGGTAGGGAATAAAGCCATGGCCACGGTTAAGTCAGCTAGGATATTGCTTTGGAGTTCATCCAGAGAAAGATTCCTCCCAAGAACAGTAGGAAAAAAAATGAGACTAATTATTTCATTGCAGTTACCTGTGTCTTCCCTGAAGCAGCTGCTGTTTTAAGGGAAAGAATAACAGAGTAGATGGATCAGTCTGGATTCAAAATGGCAATAAACTATCTAGGTTTAAATGCACTCAACATTTTCCTGTGGAGCAACAGGGAAAAGTATGTGAAATCATAGGAAAAAATGAGTTGAGGAAAAATACTTTTTGCCATTTAAAAAACCCCGTGATGCAGAAGCTCATAAAACCTAAAATTCCACAGGGTTCATCCTGCCAGAAAACTGGTTCTGAATAGCTGTACTTTTGACAAATATAGTTTTTGGGTTTTTTTTTTAAATTATATAATGAATGCTGGCTTATTTGCATATGGTAATTGGCCTTGTCTGTCACTTCTGCTTGACAGTCTGCTCTTCAGCAAATGCTGCTTTGTTTGTCACTTCCCAAGCTCTATGACTGTCTATGGAGCAGCAGTCTTTTCATTTTTATAGATTTCTAAGTGATGTTAATGAGAATAATCTGGCCCAAGCAAGAAAAAAAAATAGATCTGGTGTCATTTCTGAGCTCTGGACATAAAGAAAACTCCAGAAGAATGTATTAAAATTATAATATGGTTTCTGTGCTGTATTGTTGCACTATGTAATTTGAAAAGCTATAGCTTTACATACTACCCCAGCTGGATTATTTTTTCAGTATCTTGGCACAATTTATTGTTCTGACTTTATAGAAAGCCTTTAAAATCTCAAAATCATAGAATCATAGAATTGTTAAGAATTGAAAAGGCCTTTAAGGTAATCAAGTCGACCCAGCACCACCATGTTCGTTATCAAACCGTGTCCTCCAGTGCCAAATCCATGCATTTTTTTGAATACTTCCAGGCATGGTGACTCTACCACTTCCCTGCACTGCTGTTCCAATGCTTTACAGCCCTTTCAGTAAAAAAAAAAATCCCAATATCCAATCTAAATCTCCCCTGGCACAACTCAAAGCCATTTCCCCTTGTCCTGTCACTTGCTGCCTGGGAGAAGACTGATACCCACGTGTGGGTGCCTGCATGTATAAACCCACTAAATTTACAAGCCTATTACAATAAATTAAGTTTTAAAAGTATTTTCTGTAGTGTTTTAAGGAAAACCAGGCAGAAGCCAGAGCTACTGAACAAAACTTCACCATCATTCTGGAAGTTCAATCTTCGTACGTTGCATCTGAATATGAAAAAGTTTTAACAAACCTTTGTATGCCAAGAATTATCCCTTCTGCCATCACTTCTGCATGCAAAGTTTTCTTCAAGTGGCAATAAAGACAAACACAGTGTCATAATCTGTGCTTCCCTATGCCAGAGACAAGCACAACTTAAGGTGTCTGACAGGCAGGGAAAGCCACTGCTCATGTGCTCTTCAGGAGTCTAAAACCCATTTTGGCACTAAGGGTTGTTAAAAGGAAAATGCAGTCACTTTCTATGTCAGGGTCCATGGGTAGCCAAGAACTGAAGTACAAAAAACCAAATGAGACTACATCATTTAGTAGTTTCCATTTGTGAAAAGAGGATTCTAAACTCCAGCCCAGCAGGGTCTTCTTGCGGGAAGGACTGTAGGTGAAACAGGAAAAGATCAAATACAATCTGTGATTCACCACGAATGTAATGATACTTCTACTCCTTCTGTGTAGGAGACTGTGCCTCAGTTAGGAGTAATGGTAGATTTATGTACGAAATATCCAACTAGTGTTTCCAAAATTAAGACAAAGCATATTACCTATGGCAATCTTGAAGAAAAACTGTATCTAGTGAACCCGTGTTTGCTCCAGAGTCACATTATTGTGCCACAATGCATACAACATGGGTACACACTGAGAGAGAAGTCAGAAAAAGAAAAAACACAGAACTGAAGAAAGAAAATAATGCATGAAAATTAAACAAGACACACACAAAAAAAAAAAAAAAAAAAAAAGCAAAATCAAGTGGGAGAAAGAAACCTTATCAAAAGGAAATAATATGCAAGTGTCTTTGCTCAAATTTCAAAACTCAAGTTAGTGTGAGTTAAAAACCACTTATAAACCAAGGCATGGATATAGCTGTCAACTGAGACATTCCCTCATCTCCAAAAGATACCCATTTAATGCTTGGTTTAAGTGAAGGATTAAGAACCAGCTCAGGTCATGAAGGGGCTTTCATTCTCCCTCCTCAAATCTTCATTAATTAGCCAAAACTGGTTGGTTGGTCAGGTTAAGACCCACCAGCAGACACATGTGTGCTCCCAGGTCAGGTCCTGCCTGCACAGACACTGCTGACAAACAGTGAAGGCTCCTCTGTCTTGCTTAAGTCAGAACCACATCCACAAGGACATGATCCCATCTAAAGCAGCAACATTTACAACACAGAACAGGAGCATAAATCAGGGTTCATTAATTGCTTAAGCTGAGAAGCTGGACCATAAACTGACCTGCTTGAGGCAGGGTGACACATTGCTTCTCTTGCAAGTGGCAGGAACAGGTTACAGTGGGCAGGCAAGGCACAAAATATCTGACACTGCCAAAGTAGGTCAGGAAAAACTTCCCAGATCCCTCAACCTAAAGACTGCAGGTTCCTGAGAGGTGATAACTTCATTGCTTGCAGGTTTTTGAACCATTTTTCAAAAATGAATAATACATGTTCTTAGAATACTGAGTTGAAGAGAACCACAAGAAGCATTGAGTGGTGAAAAAGTCAACAACATACTTTAATAAAGGAAACAAATCTGTCTGTACAAGATAAAGGCAGCAAAAATATACGAGGAGAATATTTGTTTAAATTACAGAAAATTAGAAATCAGACAAGCAGATGTGATGAAGAGCAAAATCACAAGAGAATCACAAGGATATCTATCCTGTTAAAATACACATTAATGTCGGAATTCATAATGACGATGGATATTTTTAACTTTTCTAAATTAACTTTGTAATTTCAGCTGCTTGGCAAATGCAGCTGCTGTTCTGCAATCAATGATATTTGATCAATATCTATCACCTGAAGATCTGGCCCCTGGTGTGCCAAAAGATGTTAATTATTTCAGTACACAATGCACAGCCAACTAATGAGATCAGGGCAAAATTAACATATTACAGATGTGTGTGCTTATTCCTTTATCATTTGGGATTCATAGTTACAAGACTTCTTCCACAGACATGCAGAGTATAATTTATGGAAAAAAAATTGTTCATTATGATAGAATTCCAGGAGCTTTAAGCATATGACTGATTTCTGCACTTTGATGAAATTATGAGAGTTGGCAAGCACTAATTATGACTGCTGACATTTGTTTTATTGGTCTGATCTCTCATGGTTGCCATTCTCTGCTGAAATCCACGGCAAAAAAAATTGCCATTACTATTGATGGAAACAATGAAATTGTAGGTCACATAACTCTTAATAGTTTGCAAGAAATTTTCTTCCAAAGTCAACTTTTCTCTTTTCTTTTTGTCTTTGTTCTTTTGAGTGATGCTCTCAGCCAGTAAAGAAAAATCAATTTAAATGAATAAGCAAGCGAACAGCATTCATATCACCTTTATTTCAGTTTGCTTCCTTGCTTGATTCTAATGATTCTTTATTTCAGTACTGAGAGAAGCTTCACTACGTGGCCAAGCCATCATAAATACGAATCAAGTAAGTAAATAAAATCACAAACCCAAGTCAGTGTCAGCATTTACTTTCAGCCATTACAAAGATCTTTTTAATAATAACAAATGTAAGTTCAGGAAAGTCCAAGCTGTTCATTGCACATTTGGGGCTCACAAATTGCAGGAGACGACAGCATCCTTTTAATACTAAAATAACAAATTACAAACCCCATCAGATGTGTTACCAGCCAGAGGAGAAATTGTACACTTTTTTATTAAGTTGATAGTTCTGCTTTCTTTAATTTGTTCTCAAACAAGGGAGAAAATGAGGATGAATTCATGTAGGGACAGCTGGCATTACAATGTATTGCAAGGGTTGAGAGCTGAAAAAGAAGCATAAGCAAGCCACAGCAGAAAACAGTGAAGCATCTGACAAGTTCTCCCCACCTCAGCCCACTGATCCTGCTTTCTGACAGTGGTAGGATGACCCCTCCTCTCCCCTGCACCCCTTGCATGGCCTGATCTTTGTTTCTCTTCTCCCTGGGCTCAGGGTTGGACCTCCTCACTGGCAACACCATTCCCTGTCCTCATAAACATTCTTCTTGCAGTAGTGCTGAGACAAAACATCTGTGCAGAAAGGTCACCAAATACAGCCAGTGGGGGTAAAAGTGAAGTATTGCATCAAGGATCTTTGATGGCTTGAATTGACTCAGAGTCCCATCAGTTCTGTATTTTAACCCTTTGAAACACTGAATGCTTGAAAAACACAGTGCAGAGAAGGCCATGTGGGATTTGAATATGCAAGTATACACATATGTGCTTATACCTAAAGCCACCTGGTGCTTGTACTAAAAATGGAAGTCCGTAACCTATTCCTCAAAGAAATGTTATTTTTCAAGGGATTTAGCTACCCTAGGACACCTAGAATTTAGGTATCTGTATTCCCATCTGTCATTTGCATGTGCCTGTAGAGTCATTTAATATATCCCACACTCACAAAATGGTTATGATTGGAGAGGACTTTAATTCAAACACAGCTTTAGCATAAGCTTTAAGAAGTGTGCATTGGCAACATTAGTTCTTATTCATTGCTTGTGAAAAGGGTGTAAGAACCTGGCCTTGATAGAAATCACTTTCAGGTATCTAAAGTTGAGGGTGATGTTCCTTAAGGGAAAGGGAGAGAAACTCTGTTGGCTAGTAGGAAGAGTATAAAACACAGCCTAGATATTCCCTACCTCTTTCTCAACTATTTGTTTGTTTGTTTGTTTGTTTTTGTGGGTTTTTTGTTTGTTTAGGTCATGTCTGCCACCATGTTTTTAAGCTTCTTGACAGTTTGCAGAACTAAAACACTCATACAGGTTTATGTCTGTAGATGCAAAGAAAATGTGAGTTCTCAGTCCTGGTAGATGTACTTTTAGTTTCCCCCTACCTGGATTGCATATTAATACTATTTATTTTCCCCAGGAGGCTGGTTCCAGAATTAAAGCTTCTTCAGTAGCATTTGCTGCTGTGTTTGTTGTTGTTGTTAGAGCTTCAAATTCCCAGATCTGGTTTGCATTTCAGTTCTTCAGTAGAAGTTTTCTGAAAGCTTAGGGTCTTTTGAGTTGTTCACTTGCTTTCTTAGCTGTGTTTTTTACATTTTGTAAAAGCTAGGTTCCCTTTGCCTAACTGTAGAAATTCAGGTGTTCAAATTAATCTTCATTGCATGACCAGTTAGGACATCACAACCCTTGGGTCACTTTGTGCACGTGATGTACCTGGGTGCATTGAGGGTAGAGGGATTTAAGCTGCCTAGACTTGGTGAAATCTTTCCTAGCCTTTAATCTGTACACCACAAGAGAAGCCCGGGTCCCTCCTGAGAATTTTCTGGGATTCAGCTGGACTTACCTAAAGACAGTGGATCCAAGGCAGTTTTGAGTGCAGTCCTAGTGGCTGCTCTGTGGCTTGCAGCAAGCTCTACTCTCACAGCAGTGTTCATCTCCTGTATTTCAGGATTTGATGAATTGGGATGTTAAATTCATCAATTTTATCACAAAGTAGAGAGTGAGAGATAGAGTGTTAAGTCATGTCAGTATCTAAACCTCATGAAAAGTAGAGCACAGCTCTAGTTGGGAGTCAGGAGCACAACAGACTAACACAGACACCCTTCCCATGCTGCAAAAAGAAAAAACAGCTTGCAGCTGGGGAAAGAGAATCTTTGCACATTTGTCCCTCTTATTCACTATTTTGATAATTTCCAAATTTATTGTGCTCATAGGATTTTCTTCTTTCCTGAGGCACACACAAAAAAAAAATCTTTTCCTTCTTGTTGAACTCCATTTTTTTGCTAGCCATTATTTTCTCTGACCCACAGGGACATGTAGAGCTGACTCTGCTGGAACGTCAGCTGCTTACATCTCCAGCATCCCTGCAAGCTGATAGTGTGTCCATGGTGACACTGTGGCAGGAACACTATAAACCATCAGCATTACCTTCAAGTGAGAATTTCTTAATTTTGCCTGTAAATTTTCTCCTCCAAAACCAATTTTCTCTCTTGAGGTAGTAACCATAATCATACTTTGTAACCATAATCATCTCTTTGTAAACTCAAGAAAAATATTACCAATATTTTCATATTACAGTCTTGCCAATACCTTAAAGTGGGAGGCTGAAAAATAAAAGGAAGAAAATACAGAAAGAAAACACATCATCTGGGAGAAATACTGAGTCAAGATATTCTTAAATATATTATCAGCCTTCATGCTGATGCTCTCAGTCAATGGTAGCAAGATGTTTGTGTTCAAGGTGCAGGCACTGTGACTTTCTGGCCCACTGAATCACCAAATGTGTGAACATGTGTTAGGGACCAGACCTAAGGACTGGCACAAAGTGAGTGTCACTAATCTCTTGTGGGGAAAGTCAACAGTTTGCAATACATTTTTATTCAGATAACAAAGGGATGCAGAGCAGAAAGTTCTGGTAAAGAGAACAGTAGAGATTGGTTTCCTGGAACAATTTTTTTATCTTCCAACTCATTCTCTGTCACCTTCTTTCTCAAGTGTCCTTCATGTGACCCAGGCAACCCAATTAGTTGTTTGAAGGGACTGAATTTGACCTGTGAGCCACATTCCAAGTGTTCTAGAAATTAACAGATGATTTATCCTTGACCTCAGTGTCTCCATCTGCAAAAAAACCCCCAAAGCAATAATATTTAATGAACAGCAAAGTTGCAACTAATTGGTGCTCACTCTGCAGCAGCTTTGCCATCTGGGGACTTGAATTCGTGACTGGGATTGCAGACAGCAATGTTAGGGAACTCATAAGCTGGGATGGACATCAGGAATAGGAAAGATATGAGAGGTTATAGGATTGAGGTCTCAGTCTGCCTGTGCAAGGTTGGATCATAGGAGAGAAGTATAAAATGGAGGGCATGAGATCATGTCCTGATTTACAGATCTGAGAAGTGGGAAAGTTTGAAGGTAGGCAAGATTTTCTTCACTTCCTAGTATAGGGAGGTATAAAAAGGACACCAAAGAGTGGAGGAGAAAGCAAGAAAACCTGGGTCTCAAATATGTAAAAGAGTTGATATTTGAGCAGTGAGGGCAGGAAATTGCATCCTTATTCTGGGGAAGAGGGTTTTGTGAAGGATGCAAGTAAAGTTCTTCTGGTATAAGGGAGTATCAAGGTAAATATTCAACAACCTGGAAAGGGTTTCAAGTAGAAGGAGGGTGGTTTGAAGGAGAGGCAGTCCCAACAATACCTGCAGCATCACATCTGTGTAGGAACTGCTCTGTAGGTATAAATAAGGGTGCTCTTATGAGATGGAAAATCATAAAGGAGCAGAGGACCCTCTGGATCTCAACCACACAGAGGATTAAGCCCCTGCTTATATAGCCTGAATCCTGTGAGATAAACATATAAGCAAACTCCAAGTTGTTCTCCAGTTGACATAAGTTGACAACTAGCTAATCCTGGGCTTGAATTCGACTACATTATAGCCAACATCTCAGCTGGTTTGGATATTTTTGTGTGTGTGTGTGTGTGTGTCTGATCATACAAAGAGTTTCTTGATTTTCTATGTTTTTCTTCAAAGTATAAATAGTTGCAGCAGTTCACTGAACAGTAGGGTCAGACCTTTGGGACTGGAATCCAGATCTACCACAAAATGCAGATACAAAGTGATCTCATTTAAGAGACCAGTGAAGCCATGGGTTCCATTGGTTTCATCAGGAGTTGATCACTATGTCAGAAAAATTGCCCTTTTAGGCACCTAATGATGGAGATCGGTGTTTAATGGACAGCAAAGAAGTTTAAAATATTATTGGTTTTATTGCATTAGAACAAGCTGACCTCTCCAATATTGTTCTCTCGGCTGATAAAGTGATTTTACATGGCAGAGCCCTCACTGCACAAAACTCATGTGAAAGGCCTTTTAGAAGTGTAACACCCTGCCCAAGGGCATGAACAATTTTATCAATATTTATTAATTTGTTTTTTTGACTTTTTAACTTTGCATTAATTAGAAGTGAACACAACTATCAGTAAAGCTCCCCAATACAGCACTAAATTTACCATGCGTTCAAAAATTTAGCAAAAATTACCATATGTGTTAGAGGAAGCTCAACGTTTTCCGCTTTTCCAGGCTGCTGAGACAGCATCCTCTTAGTGTTGATAAAAATTGCTTTGCAAAGGTTGTGCCTCTTTGGATTTATCACTATCAGCATGTGGCAGTGTTTGAGCTTCCAGCTAAAAAAAAAAATTCAAATGGAATTTTACAGTACTTGCTTTGGGGCTGGAGCATAAAACTGCTCTCTTAGCAGCTTCCAAGTCGCAGTAAGCTTGGTCCCTGTGTGTCTTGGCTTTGTCACACCCCCCCAGTGCATTGCTGCTGATCTTTCCCACTTGCTGTTTACTTATTTTATTGCATACTTTAGAGGCATCTTTTTATTAATTTTATCTTGTTAGGATTTTGGCTACTCTTGATGACAGCTATTTACAGAAGGGCAAGGCTATAAAAGTGCAAAACCAATGTACCGTGCATGGAGGGCAAGACACCACCATGGAGGAGAGGAGAAAGCTGCTGAAATAAGATTTTGAAGAAATTTTAGTTTCAGAAAAAAATGGCTGGGTCTACATCATCAAGCTGTGAGCCCAGTGAGAAGGCAAAGTGATGCTTAGCACTTGGCATCTACACTGCACACCTGCCTCAGGCTAGCTCTGGTGCTGTGGGTTGGATGTCTGATAGCAATTAGGACAAATTAAGTGCTGACATATTATTCTGGTGTAATGATTTCCTAGAGGAGTGCAGTTTGTGTGTTAGGAGCCCCATCTGCACTCTGAATCTGTGTCTGATGATAAGGAGATACACTGGAGAAGGGCACTGCTGAGCTGAACTGAGGCACTAATGGAAATTGCCTGGGAAAAGAGCTGATGTCCTTGGACTGGGTGGAGAACAGCAAAACACACGACCAGACCACAGAAGGTACAAGCCATCTCAGGTATCCTGAAACACATCTGCTGAAGATCTGGTCTGATATTCTGTTTTATTTGAAAATACTTGCCTTTGCACACAAGAATGGACAAGGCATTTGTCTTTTCCGATGCTTATCTGGTTTGACTTGGACTTTTTAGCACTCTTTAGCACTCCACTGTCTGGCTGTATTTTGATTCCCTTGATGAGGTTGCATCCAGCATACCTGACCCTGCGTTTCTCTCCTGCACACTGAGAACTTGTAGAGAGCTGGAAAGGACTCTGAATCCTAAAGCAAACTCATCCCCATTCATAGGAAGGATAAAACAAAGGGTAAATGCTCCATTTTGAAGTTTCTTTTATGCATTTGATCTTTCACAGCGTTGCTCATTCAATCTGTCCTGCACTAGTGATATGAGGGAGCCATGAACGTTAATCCATTTTAGAGATGAATCTGTCCTGGCAGCTGTCCCCAGGCACAGGTCAGCAAGCACAGGATGGACTGGCATTCCAGGCCTCTCTGAGGGAATAATTCCTTGAAAAACAGCACCTGGAAAATGCACACTTCCTTGATGCTTATCTGCTTTGGTGGTAGGTAACTGGCAAGGAGTTCAGTTTCACCTTGGCTCTAGGCAAGGCAGAACTGCCAGACAATGACAGTTTTCAGAGAAGCTTGGGAAAACAAAATTAAAAAATTACTTATACAATCTCTCTGAGGAGAGATCCTCTTTGGGCTGAACATTAATACATAGCCAGAACAAGTCTTTTCTTTTTACACATTCCTGCTGGCACTACAAGACCCCAAAATGAAAGCCTATTGTGGAAAAAGCAGAGAACAGAAGCAGAAAATATGAAAAAATTGTCTTGTTTTGTAGGAACACAAAACATTTCTGATGCTTCATTGATCACAGTCAGCACTGTTACTAGAACAATGACCTGGAGAAATGGCCAGGTAGAAAAGTTGTTCCATTTAGAGAAAATTCTTAAGAACTGAAGAATGTTGATCCCAACATGGGAAAAAATATATACAGAAAGCTAGTTTTTGTCTCAGGTCCCACTGTGAAATCTCTGTGTCTTCTTGTAGTCAGGGCACAAGAAAAGTTAAAGGTTTAGGCATTTATTTCATTAGCATTTGACCTACACTGACCTGAAATAAAAGGCTAAGATGCTGATGTCAACTTAAACTGTTTAGAAATTAATTCTAAATCTAAATTTCAGTGACAATGAATGCCTTATCCCTCTTCATCAGAACCAAATACCTGTCAAAACTCAGAAACTCTGAGTTGAATACATGAGCATGGTATGTAAATAATGAACTTTTGTCTTTTGTATCTATTGACTGTGCGAGCTCAGGGACAATGTTTGGCTATTATACCGTTCTTTATTCTTAGCTGTCAAACACAATTTTGGACTTTTTTTAATAGAAACTTTGGCCCAAAATCCCACATAAAAAGACAACAGATTTTTTTAACATCCACTTATTTTTATATGCCTCTTTAAGTAAAGTTTTAATGGCTAAAATAGAAGTGATGCCGGGAAGCCAAATTTTTCAAGTTTTAATTGATGTCAGCACCCTTCTCCTCTTTAAGAACTGTGAATGTTGTCTCCCCTTGGATTGCTCAAATGTGTATTTTAGGTTACTTTTTGTCTTTGGTGAAAAAATCTCTTCTGCTTTTAGACTAATAAATTAGGTAGCTCACAGGACCTGTCATGCTGAATTGGGATGATTTTTTTTTAGTGCAGCTCATTTCTCTTTAAGCACAGCTGCTGGAGTTCAGTAGAATGATCTCTAACAAAGCCATCTGAAGAAAAAAAAACGATATAGCTGCTAGAAATGTTAGCACTTGGATTAACACACTCAGTTTTAGCTAGAAGAAATCTGGCTAATGGGCTTCAGGACTCTTGGGAAGAGAAAATTTTAAGACATGAGCATTCTCTAAGAGCAGAATTCTTTGTTATTGCAAAAGATACCTAATATTCTTGCTGGCTTTTGAATGGGTTTTGAGCTATCTCTGTTGTGTCATCTCTTGCCTTGCTTGCTGACCTAGTCTCATCTGTCCAACCAAGTTTGTAAATGAAGAAACACATTTGTCCTTCTCACATGGGAAATCCTAGGACAGAGAATTTGTGCCAGTAAATTAAAGCATTCCTGCTGAAGCAAGAAAAAGCTCCTCTAAGTTAAAAATAATCTTCTAGCAATAAATTCACTTGCCAGTAGCATGCTTTCAATAATCTAAATAAATAAACAAATAAATAACAGTAAAAAACTTCACCCACACGGATGCAAAGTAGCCTAAATTGTAGAAGATATTCAGTGCTTGCCACATCTTGGTGTCACAGGCTGCCTGTTGTCTCTGTGACCTCAGAAAAGACCCACCATAAATTCTGCAATTTCCCAAAAATCATTCATCTAATCTGTGTCTGTTGCATGTGGTGGCTTCTCCATTACTCCCCTCATGAGAATTTGTACATGATGTTCTGGTAGACATCCTGCTGTCCACCAGCCAGCAAGTGCTCAAGCAGGGCATATAAATAATCCTAAAACATGAGAGAACTTAAAAGTAGATTAAAACTTTAACACCCTTGTCTGGTTTCTGTGCAAATGAGCTGTGCACAGTCCATTGTAATGAGGTCCCAAGGTTTATTCCAATATCTGAGATACTTTCTCCTCAATATAAAAGATGGACAGCATCAGGACTAACTGCAGACCAAGCACCTTGGGCATATCTGTGTACCCTGAATATTGAAACCCCCCTCAGGATGAGCCTGAAGTTCCAGTCGTGCAACTGCACTCCTTGAAGGAGCTGCCACACAGAGGGTGAAATTCAGTCTGGAGGTTGGGCATTCCATCTGCAGTAGTCATCTGGGCAAATATCCACCAGAGGAAACCTGGTGGAACAAAACATAAGCTAGTTGTCTAGATTCTCCACAGCTAGTGGAGAGAAATAGATTTCCTCTTGCTTCAAGGCAGATGTCTAAAACCATTAGCTGTGTCATTCTTTAGAGGTGCTTTTTTCCTTCCCTTGCCTATAAAAATATTCTGAATAATTAACTGTGATACAGATGCTTATCACATAGATGTCTAAAATTAGATAGACTGTTGGTATTGTCAGGGCTCATGAACCAGGATGACAAGGGAACCTGGGTGTTTTAATTTACTAACTTGTTCTGAACATGCCAGCACCATCATTAGGCCATGCCTCAGAGTCCCCTGGCAGTAACAAGGTTAGGGACAATACTCATTTAACCTAAAACCTAATCTCCAAACTGCCTATGCACAGCAGTGCAGCAGTACTACAGTCCTTTACAGTGGATAACCTCAAATACCAACCACCCAGACTTATCCTCTGCCTTTTCCTCCCATCTACATGAAGGGAAAGAGATTATTTTCTTGTTCAACAATCCTTCTAAAATTTGTGAACAAGTCTTTGCAGTGCTGTTGAACATCTCTTTGAACTCAGGTAAGTCTGTCAAACCCCATTCCAGAATATTCAGGGCTTTGCCTCCTGCTGCAGTTAATGACTGCTGGTTGCCTGAGAAGCTTTGAAGGTCAGAGGAGTGCTCAGACTCGTGTAATCCTCAGAGCTGGGAGGGAGCAGTGTTCCTCAGAACTCGTGCCATTAGAAACAACTTTATTTCACGCCTCTGTGAATTGTTCTCACACAAATATTTTATGGTTTAAGACAAAATATCAGCTATCTAAATGAAAGGAATAGGACAGGTGTTTAGGTAAAGAAGGAAGAGCAATGCAAATGAGACATGACAGACAGTGCATGACATTTTTCAAAGTGTTAGTCTACCAATTAACTAAGAAATAAAGGCAACCATTATGTAATTTTATGTCAAATGGCTCTCAGTTATAGACATAAAGAGAAAATGGAGGCTTCTGGAAATACAGGACTTAAATTGTGTCCAAAGACTGGGTGTATTTGAAATGAGAAATTTGTCTGCCAGAGCAGTTTCAGCTCTCTCAGCTCAGCTAGTCCACAAGCCAACAAAACAAACACATTTACTCTCAATTTAAAATGTCTCCACCTGAAACTGTCTTCAGACAAACATTTACAACTTGTAGCAGTCTTTTATAAACATTCCACCTGTTCCTATTCCTCTCAGCAATCAAGGTCAGCCTCTTTACAGGAGTCTCTCTTGCCTTCGTGGTGGTTCTAGGATGAGAACATTCTCATTTTTAAAGTGTCTGCTGTGGTGAACACCTGGCTTCATAGGAGTCTTCATTAAAAAAAAAAAAAGAATTGTATTATTAGCACATTCCTGGTTAGCACAAAACCACTACTCACTGTTCTCTGTGGACTGGATGTGCATCTTGTAAGACATTGTTATAGATTTTCTTAAGACAGCAATGAATTCCATTGGCAGCTTAAAGCAAAAGGAAAAGGTTTCAAGATATTCCTTTTTGGACACTCTTCATTTACACTTGCTCTTGTATTGATTCCTTCCAGCTCCCAAGGAATGTAGTGTAGTTTCATCAGGATGATCTTTAACTCCTTTCTAGGTCATCACTTTCTATAGGATTTGATCCTTTCTTTAAAAGACAAATTATAAGATATATTTGGAAAAGAGGGAAATTATCTTCCAACAACCTGTTGATTTGCTGTAAAAACTATTCTGCTCTTAGCCTGGCTTTATTTCTGGTCATAGTAAAGGCATTTAATTATCTTTTGAAGATATCAATCAAATATGTTTTGCAAATGATCTACACTCTACAGGATGCCCACAAAATGCTCTATGTCCATCGAGTTCTTTTTTCATTATATTAAGGTATATGCAACTCTACCTTGAGCTATATTAGATGATGGGGACATATTATAAATTAAAATAGTTATAGTATTTTTATGCCTAAATGTTTCCTCTTTCTCCAAAAATGGTGAAGCAAAAAGCAGTTTTGTAGGAAACCAGAATAGTTTAAGTGAAAAGACTGAAGGTTGCAGCTGGCCCCTGTGGGTTTATTTGCAAACAGCCTTTGTCCAGCACTGCTCTCCAAGCCACTGGGTGCTGTCCCTGCAGAAGTATGGCTGTTTCTCTGCATTCCAGATCTTTATATTACAAGGTGATAAAACGTTCAGGATCTGAAAATGCTTCAGAGATAAATAAGCTTTTCAGAAAATGATAAACAGCTCCACAGAGGGGAGAGTCCACTACTGATGAGTCTCTAACAAGAGCTTTAACACAGAAATATTTGACAGGCTAATGTCACAACACTTCTACATCCCTGGCTGTTTACAGATTTCCTAGGTACTCAGAAGCAGTGTGTTCCAGTAAGGCATAATAGATAATTTCCAGTTTTTCTTTTGTTGTCAATGCTTCCTTTTATTTTGGACAGGGTGTCAGACCTCTCTGCGTGTCAGTAAAATGAGGAATCTCACTGTTCAAGGGGGAAGAGATGGAACAAAGGGAACACTGCTGGTGAGGTTTCTTTCTCTCTGATACTCCCTTCTTAAAAGCAATTTCCTGAAATAGAATTCTGTAAGTTCTTAATTATTCTACCTCTTTTTTCTTGGGAAACTATTGAAACAAAAGGGTTTTCCTATCTCATAATATTATTGAATCATTGTTTTTTAAGAGCTTGCACTATGGAAATATTTTAATAAGTTCCTTTTGTGAAAAGAATGAGAAAACAAAGAAGAATACATGAGTTATTTTAAATAACTTTTTGTTAATAGGCATACAAGTATGGAAGATATACTTTGTCTCTGCAATGTGTGATATTTCAAGAGAAATTAAATCTCTGATCCAGTGCAATTTTCAGGGAAACCACATCTTCTTCTGAAAGGGAAGTTATTCTGTTTCTTAGGTATTTAATACCGAAAAGATTCCTCTAACTTGAGTATTTATTTATGTAGGTGTCATTTTTGTATCAAAACATTCTGCAGGCTGTAATGTTGTTTTTTAAATGCACATTTTTAATAAATTAGAGTGAAATTTGAAATTTTTTGGCCTAAAATCAATATCTTAATCAACATTTATTTTTGCTCCCATGGCCAGAGACAATATTTTACTTCTCTGCTATGACAAGCAGCAAAGGGAAGGAATAGAGAAGAGATGCCCATGTACTGAAGTCAGAGCACTTCCATACAAATGCAGTTACTAAAGTTAACATACAAATTGTGCTTTTGTATAGGGAAAAAAAAAGAATAAAAATTATTACATTTTATATTTATGAGGAGTTTTAAAGAACAGTACTACATCTTTGGTAATCTAAGATTACATTAGATCTGCATGGCATACAGCAGCATATAGAAATGTGTTATAGACCAAAATCTTGTTAATTGCATATTAAAAATCAACCAGATTTTTTAAATGTGCCATCTTAAGATCCCTAATCTGTTCCACTATATTCAGCTGCCAGCAGGTTCCTCTCAATGCAAGAAATACATATTTTCTTAATTTAAGGGGAAAAATATGCCTCCCTGCATGTGTTGAGATAAGTGAAGGGAAGGAAATGTCAGCTGTGTGTGCAGGCAGCCACCTGCAAGTAATACAAGGACCCTGTGCAGGTCACAGGAGGATCAGCTGTGAGCAGCAGTGCACAGACCCTGCTCAGAGCTGAGCCTGCACCTCCCCAGAGCCCCCTCTGCAAGGTCCAGGGCAGGGAATTGTGTCAGGTTCCCTGAAAAGCTTCACTGTCCTGGCAAGTGTGTGCAGATCCCTTCTGCTGTGACAGTTTCTGTCATTTAGATAACCAGAAGAGGTGGGTGTAGGTTGCTCAAAGCAGATTAGTGGCAGAGCCAGGATGAAAACTTGACTCCCCTGAGTCTCAGGGGAGCACCTCAGTTTCTCTGAAGCCTCTGCTCCCCGCTGCTGCACACAGAGCACAGCTGCTAAAGGGCTGAGGTTTCTCAGTTTTCAGTGCTTTTGGCATGGGATGCACAGAAGTGGCTCGGTATCATGTTCAAGACTGAGTTTCTAGGACCAATTCAGAGAGATTGAGATTTCTAAATAATCCTTTCCTTGGAAGTGCCTGTAATTTAAAACTCCCTTAGCATGCTTTTCTCTCATAAAAGAGTCTTTTTGATTCATGTCACTTTTATTTTGACCTGAGGATTTTGCTGGAATCCTATCTGCTTTTTCTGTGCCATCAGTCCTGGAACAGATTTAATGAATATGCTCTTGTTCAAGGAGCACTTTGATATATTATCCTTTTGCAATTACGTATCAAAAGTACATGTGCATTAAGTGGAGATTCAGCAGTTACTTGATAGTCTAAATATATAAAAAAAGAAAAAATATAAAGAACTGTACCCAGCAGCAGTTAGATACTGACTTGCACCAAAATATTTACCTTGTTTACTTTCACATTTGAAATGATCAGGGAAAACGATGTATTGAGTTTATTTCTTTTCAGTCACCTGAGATATGTCATCTGACCTTTAGCTGGGGCTGCTAACAGAAGTCAGCTGATGCAGCAGCCTGGTGTTTCATTATCTGCTGCCTCTGAAGGACCCAGCTCTCCTCCAGCACAGGTCACAGCGTGGTGACTTCAGCTGAGCCTCACGGGGATAAAAACCTGTCACTCACACATACTCTGGCCTTTGCTTCAAAAGCACCACGATCAAACAAGTTTAAGGAAGGCATTAATTTCCAGATGAGCTGAGGAAAGTGGGTTGAGAGCCTGGGTTTAACATAATAAATGAGCTCCTTAGCATAATCTTTTTACTGGCCAGGAAAAACAATCACGTTTTGTGGTTTATCAATGAACATTTATATAAACTTCTAGAATGTGAAATTTAGTGCACAAAGCAAATAGGTTTTGAGGCCAAATATTATAATCTTTAGTCACACAAGTAGTTGTTTTTCTTGTGAGTATTTCAGCTCCTC
Source organism: Cisticola juncidis (assembly GCA_013400215.1). Classification (NCBI taxonomy): domain Eukaryota; kingdom Metazoa; phylum Chordata; class Aves; order Passeriformes; family Cisticolidae; genus Cisticola; species Cisticola juncidis. Next base: position 1,183,951 of record VXBR01010119.1, on the reverse strand, counting down.
TATGATATTACAGAAGGAAAAAAAGGTGCAATTTCTCTTTACTGTGAAATGATATTTGATCCTAATTTTGGTAAGAAAGTAAATATTTCCATCCCTAAGGACCATTGTGATACAAACAGCCCAGATGTTAAAGCATCAGTGTCTCTAGTCTATTGCAGATTAAACATCCTTATATTTTTATTGTGTAAATATTCCCCTTTCTTCCTAAGTAATAAGGAAGAAAGGTGAGTCTAATCAAACTAGAAAAAGACGTGTTTTATTTCCAATTTTTTGCAAGCTTCTCAGGTATCATTTAAGCAGACCAAAGATGTTCTTTGTACCTTGTCACATGTCTGCCACAGATTAATAAAAAGACACCTAAGCTTATTCTGCTCATTGTCATCTCAGAACAGCATAAATGAGGAAATTACACCAGGGACCTGGGGTAGTTAGAAATCATACTGAAAGATTTATTCTTCCAGCCTTAATGTTCCATTTCTGCTACTATTGAGCTTTTAAAGTAGAGAGGACTCCCATCAAGCCTGTTCAGCTCTTTGTACTGCACTTTCCTGCATTTCAGACTGATATTTTCCCATTTGCTTTCTCTATAGCATAAGATCAAGATTGTAATCCACCTAAAACTTCTAGTGACCAGTGACAGTAATACTGGTGGGTGAGGTTTTCTCTAGACCTGTTAATTCCCATGTAGATTTGAATTAAAATTTATTAACAGATGGGGAAGTTGTTCCAAAAATTTTGTAATTTATTATTATTATAGGGCACTTGTCTATGCAAAATTATCTAATCAAAAGAGCTTTTTAATCATGAGGGGAACATGTGTTCATCAAAGTGAACAGCACACTTTAATTAAATAGAGTAGAAAGCAAAAGACAAGTCCTGAAATGTTGTCTTTTGCTGAGGCTCCACAGGACTAAGGAAATCCTTTCAAAAGCTGACCTTTCAGAAGGAAAGCCCATTTGGGTTTATAGCTATTGCTTATCTCTACATGAGAGATTTATGCAGGTAAGTGCCTGCTCTTGAGATGAGAAGATACTTCACCATTCATTGTTATTCCAGGCACTAAGTTGACTGACAGGGCCAGAGCCCACTGTTGTGAAAAAGACATTACTCCAAGGAAGGTTATGAAGGATTAAAAAGCCTTTCTTCTTAGTACAGATTGCAGCTGAGGAGCTAGTCTGTAAAAACCAGCACTAACAGAATTATTTGGCAACAGGAATCAAGAGTTATATCAGTTTAGACCTGCTGGTCACCTGATCCCTGCTGCCTAATTTTACTGGACTATAAAACATGTTGAAAACCATGGCCTGGATGTAGTGTTGATTTCAACATGGCATATCACAAAAGGATGAGATTTGCTCTGTGAAACTGTGGGAATTTAGAGTGCAAACACAAAAAGTCAGCAGGGATTTATGCTTTTGATATGACCCCTAAGGTAACACTGGTTTTGTTCCTGTTCATGAGCTGTTTTACTGGCCACACCAGTCCTTATGAGAAGAGAGAGTGGGTGGGGTGACATCATCAGAGGAATTTCTCACTCTGTCAAGTCCTTCCTTTTCCTGGTACACTGGGAGAGGGACCCTGACAGCCTGGGCTGTGCCTGTAAGGGACTGCCCACCTACCCATCCTGTATCTCAGCACTGCCAGACTAACCAGGGAGAATATTCACAGGCAGCAGTGAGTTTTCCTACCTCTATTCAGAAGTTTTAGCTCTTGGATTGTCTCCTCACAAAGGTCTCCATTAACACATTTTGTGATATTGCTGTCTTCCTGTACTTGGCCAGAAAATCTCTTCCACAATCCAATTTTTTGTTTAAAACCCACCCCCCCCCCTTTTTTTCCCCCAGAAAGATCTCCTCTTTAAAATTCTCAATCAGTTAACATCCAAAGACTTTGTGTTCTTTTGGAAAATGCTTATAATATTTAGGATCCAGCTTTTTCCTGCATATCATAGTAGAGTGTCATATACAGGCCATTTTTAGATGCTACAACAGCCTCATTTTCTCAAGAGAATTGTGAGGATTTTTGGCAACAGAATTCTTGTTTAAAAATTCCCATCCTCGATTCTATTGGATTGGAGTGCTAATTAAACCAGGCTGCTGATTTTGTTTTGGTTGAATTATCTCAAATAGCATTCAGTAAATCCCCAGGTCAACAGATTTTTTTTTTCTATTATTATTATTATTTTTCTGTTGATCAGAACAGAACAATCAAAATAAATAAATAAGCTCCTTACTTACCATAGCAATTATCTTTTGGCAATCACAAAGTCCACATCTCCAGAGGTAACTCTGAGTCAGTCTTACTGAAAAAGAACTTGCATTCAAGAGCTGCTGAGGAAGAGGGAGGGCATATTATTGACTGTCTTTAAACAGAGAAGCATACAAGAGTCTAACCTCTCATTTATACTTCTTTAACTAGGGGATGATGAAGGGAGAGGGACACAAAAGCAATTAAAAATGAAGGCTTACAAAGGAATTGTTTGTAGCTAATCGAGTTGCTGTGATACCCTGTTTGGTGTTTTCGTTCTTCCTGCAATTTGTTAGAGGAAAATCGTTTGTTGCAGGGAACAGAATTCATTCTGGAAATTGTTTTCTGGCATTCAACACATGAGGTTAAACCACAGCCTCTGATGCAGGCATGGAGGCCTCTTATCTCTACAAAATAACAACATTTATCCAAGCTAGCTTCTTAAAAGCCTTTTAGTAAGGCCACTGATTATCATAGCAAATCAGGCATCTCTGAAATTAATCATCTCATGCCAGTGTAAATGTCAAAAGTACATTACAGGTGCATCCAAGGAGTGTCCAATAAAGCTGAGAAATGAGAAAGCACTGGTGTATGAATGAGTGGTACTAAAAGTGCTTTCCATGCACTCATTAGAGAGGAAGGGTCTGATCTGATTGGGGCTGGACAATTTTCTATCCTTGCCCAGATCTGTGAGCTCCAGCTGAAATTGTGTTATGCCCAGAAACAGAAGTGATGAAAGCAGTTCAACTTCTTCCTTCCTGTGAACTGTCAATATTAATTTCACAGCTATAAATTTGTGATTTCCTAATTGAATACAGGTTTAGGAGTTTTGGAAGCTGGATGGAAAAAGGTATTAAAATGATCTGCTGAGAAAGGGTCAGTTTTGTTTTTAACCCATTTCAGCCCAAGAGAAGGAAAGAAAATAGTGCCCAGGCTCATATGAAAAGTGAACGGGAATTTTCAGAGAATGAAACTGCACAGACACATTTATAACAATTAATGCACATTATTCCAAACAAGGTATATCCACTTCTACTACAAAATTGGCTCATTTGGCCATACTGTGCCTTCATAATTAAGAGCAAAGGGTGATGGTAGGAAATTAACTGTCTCTGGTTTAAAAGAATTTTGAAAATAAATCCCAAGGCAATACCAACAAAAACCTTCCCCCCAAAAAGCCAAATCAAGAAAAAATTTAGGAGAGTTCTACACTGAATTCTGTAAATTCAATCTAATAGTGATCTTATTGAGGCTTACTTGGTGCCAAAAACAGAGGCCAGAAAGTGAATGTGTACATGCTGATCATAATTTTTTAAAAAGTACAGTCTCTATCAAGTGAAAAGTTGCTGGTCTTTTGCAGTGACTGACAGAAGATGCTTTACAGAACTGCATACTAATGATAAACCCTTAAGAGTTTGTTGCAATTACCCATCTGGATTTTTAACTTATTTATGTATCATCCTGACACTCTTTATTACCTTCTAGAATCATCATTTAGAAACCCAAAACTAGTCTCCCATGTCTTGAATAGCAAAGCTATTGAAAATTTAATAAAATGAAAGACACATATGATGCAGTTTAAAAAACTTTATCACACATTAATGCAACAACATTTTAAGAATATGGAACATAATCAAACTTAAAATTAGAAATATATTTTCATCAAGTTTCTTACAATTTTAAAAAAATTACTCCAGACCATGAAGTTTACAAATATAAATGATTCAGTGACATGTCATTAGAAGACACAGCAGAACTGATTTTTTATTAAGAAAAACTAGCAGTGCTGTAAAATAATCCCTCCTCAAATTCCCAACCTTGTCTTGAACTACAGTCACTATCATTATTAATTTGCAATTCTACTTTTCCTTAGATTTAGCATTTCTCTTAAAATTATGTTTCTTCCTTCACTTTCATTGAATGTAAACTTAAAAGCAAAAAAAAAAAAACAAACCCACACCCAAAAAACAAAAAACAAAAAACAAAACCAAAAAACAACAACAAAAACAAAACAAAACAAACAAACAAACAAAAAAAAAACCAAAAACAAAAATGCTTTGAATATGCAAAGAAAGTTCTTGACAAAGAAAAGGAGAACATACAAAGGTGTAACCATCAGTTCAGAGTGGCTCTGACCTTGACCTTGTGGAGAAAGACAAAAAGAATTGGAAGGAATCTGTGACCTGTAGGAAACTCAGCTTTCACTGATGAAGCCATCCCATGGCCTGGTGGACCAGAGGCATTTTTTGACATCAGAGAAAGGAAGAATATCTATTAAACACTGTTATTCTCAAGTGCTGTCCTTCAGAGTGACTCCTTCCTGGGATATTGATTCCAGTTTTACCAAGGAAATGTAGGGATTCTTTTGTTGTGTAAGAGCTTGTCTGGTAGCACCTTGGATTTCTATGCCAGTTTAGGAAATCTGTGTAGAGCCTTTCTCTAGCTATTTGGTACCTGTTATATTATATATCCAGTATAATACTGGAATGATCTTCACCTTCTTTAAGAACAAAACCTCTTAATAAGAAAAAAAAAATTTAAGTGTTCCTTTTATTTTATTCCTTTGTTCTCATAAACCTACATTATAACATGTGGCAAAACACACATTATCCAAGTGTTTTGTGCAAGAAGCAGCCTTCCTTTAGATTTCCTTTTGATTTCCTTAGACAGTCGGCCTTATAACAAGAATCTTTTCATTACTTCATTATTACTTAATAGCTTCCTATTATAAAAGCATTACTTAAACAATGGGTTTGATGATCCCACAAGGAAAATTGTGAGAAGTTTCCATGGAAACAATGCACAACATTAATAGCTGAAGTGGCACTGAACTCTGCTTTTGGTCTACAGTAAAATACCAGAAGCACCTATGATGAGAAGCCTTTGAATCCTTTAAATGATCTTATCCATTATTTTTTTATGCCAAGGTTTTCATATTTCTGAGGATACAAAGACATATGGCAAAGTCCCTCAATAATTATAACTGTGTAATAGCAGGAGCTGTAATTATAGGTTCTGTAGACAGATTTAATGTATTTCACGCAAAAAAAATATTACATCTTCTTAAGCACAAAATGCCACTTCATTCATTCATGTCTAATTCTAGTGAAACAGAGATCCTACTGTGGATATCTATATCGTGGCCAAATTAGATGCAAATTTTTCTACTGAGCCTTGGTCTTGTTTTCATGAGAAATGACAGGAAACGTGTTCTCCATAGGAACACCCCCACATCTACCTCTTGTAAAAACCCCTCTGTGCTCATTAGAAGGCAGGAAAGGTATAGTAACCCCCTACAAAAGTCTTCCTACCTCTGGGATAAAAAAAAAAAAAATAAANAAAAAAAAAAAAAGACAATTTTTAAAAAACACCCTGGTTTTGCTGCCTAATGAAGGGGAAGTTCAAGTGTCCAAGCTAGTAGGTGTATCTGCCAATTGTGGCTCTTCAGTCTGGATTCAATGCAACAATCCTATTTAAACAAACATCTTAATCATGGTCCCATCCTGAATCATGATTCTCCTGATGCCATTAGCATGTGAATGTGTGTAAATAAATACATAAATACATAAGTATATTATGCACACATAATGTACAGCACACATCTTTTGGATTAATTACATTTGACTTAGGCCACGGTTCCAAGTTTCCTTCTGTGACAGTGCTGGTGAGAAATTTGCATTTTTCTTGCAAAAGAAAAGTTTCCCAGTACTCAAACTAACCCAGGTGCTTCTACAAAGCAACAAATATGCTTACAATATTAGTAAAGCAGTGGGAGCTGGCAATGCAGCTGGACTTAAAGGCTTTGCTTAATAGAGCCCAAAGGCACTGAATCTTCTGATTTCCACCAAAAGCAAGTAACACAGCATTTCTGTAAATAGAACAATCTTTCTATGCCACTGAGTATTTTTCCTATGGTTTGCAAGATCACTTGCTAAATCTGTTATGACAGGCTACTTATCTCAGTCCAGAGCTTTAAGATTTTTGGATCATTTCCCCAACTCTAGACATTTTGGTAATAAATCTAGCACACCTAGCAAATATTTTATAGCACATCAGAAGAAAAAAAAAATATAGCAGGTTAATTTCACAGGTGTTGCTTTTGCTTCAAGCCACTTTCTCATCCTAATTGACCACCTAAGACAGGTATGTGGCTGCTTTGCATCTAGAGAATGGCACAGAGAAGCCTGGGCCAATATATTTATGTGCCTAAAATAAGTGGCCTAATTTTCAAAGAGACATAACACCAACACCTCCTACCATCAGAAATGAGAGCTGTGGTCTCAGCACTTTTTAAAATGAAAAATTAATTTGAACCAGAAACTTTGATGCCTGTGTAGGGAGATCCTCATGCAGGTAGCAGGACCTCAGGTGGAAATTGACTGATATAACTTTTTTAAAGGATATTTTGCATCTATGATTCAAAATACAGGTGGAAACTTATCTGGTTTGCTATTTCATGGCATTTCACGTTCTCCTGCAGTTGAGTCTGCAAGTTTCAAATTATTGGCTGGGTAGTAAAGATCTGTATTTATCACACCAATAAATCTTTTAGGTAGCTCATGCCTTCAAACGAGAGCTGCTAAGAAGCCATGTAAATGCAATTTTTTTGGCTGATCTGATTTCTTAGAGCAAAGTTATTTCTTGCCAGCCTGAGTCAGGCCTTTTTCTGTGTGTAGAATGTGTCTGCCTCGGACTTTCAGACTGACCTTTAAAATTTTGGGAGGCAGAGCTGTGTCAGGAATATATTGTACTCTTTGACAGTTGCTCATTTCAGCATGCCAGGTTAGAACCTCATTGCAATTTAGGCAGAGAATGGAGCCAGCTGGAGGCATCTCCTGCAGCCACAAACCTGTTGTCTCTCAGGTTCTCACAGGCATAATGTGCAGAAAATAATGTCATCTTCTCCAGCATGGAACATTTTGTTTGTAAGTTCTATTGTTGCCTTTTTGTGCCCTGTTGGGAAGCAGTTCCTTTCCAGCTTTCAACCACATGCAGTATTTTACAGCCCTGGAAGTAAAAGTATGTTTATACAGAGAGATATACCAATACATCTTGGCTTTTATCTGTGGCAAAAATACACTGTTTGTATAACTGTGGTATCTAAGGAGCTTTTATGATTTTCCCCTCACATCAATATTGGGCAAAGTGACAATTTTTACTATTTTATTCACAAAAATCTCAAACACAGAGAAAGGTATTTAGGATCATAGACAAAGTGAAAAGGGAAGCAAAGAATTAAACTGGAACAGCTGGGTTCCAAACTGGCTTTTTCCTTCACTTTCTACTTCAGAAGTAGGGGTGCTTATATGAACCCATTGTGAGTGAGATCTAATTTTCTTTGAGCTCAGGTAAATCTTTCTTATACCAACTTAAGGAAATCAATTTGCTTAAACTTGGTGGGGCTTTTTGTAAGATCTTAAATCATGGAGTCACATAAAAAGAAAAGATGGAAGGAACATCTGGGGGTTGTATGGTCCAGCCTGTGGAACCTGAAATTTTCATTAAGAAATTTCAGTGGGAAAAAACATTTGCCTTTCAAATCCGTATTACCCCCATCATCTTCATCAAAATAAAAAAAAAAAATAAAAGAACCTTTAATAGGAAAAAAAAACAAAAACAAAAGTTTAGGAAAAAATATTAGAAGTATAAAATTATTTAATATTTCTAATATGAAAACATACAAAAATAAATTAAATTCATAAAAGAGGCGCACACACATGTATAAAGTGTCCCTTTTTCTTACTGAGAAATTTAAGAAAATGGGGAGAATTATGGTTTTATGTCTAACACTGACTTTTAGAGATCAACAAAATGTACTGACTTACACATCTTTGAATACACAGGCCACATTTTCTAATAGAGAATCACAGTTTAATTGAAGTACTCACAAGGGTCATTTTCCTATACATTTACTTCTGTTTCTATGAACATGGACCCCTTGAAGGCCACAGAGGCAGTGGAAGAGAATCAGTGTCAGGAAACTTTTATCTTCCCTTCTACTGTCAAGACAGACATTTGAACTCAAGTATGTGAATACCAGTAAATAAACCCTCAAGAAAATTGTCCTTCTTGGAAAAAAAAGAAAAAGATAGGAGGATTCCATTTTAAATAGATAATTCTTTTACAGGATAATTGATTGTTGCATTTCAGGGAAGTGGGAGGAAAAATTCATGAACTGGATCTGGACTGTATGATATACATAGAGAAGATGATTGAACTCTTCAACTTTTTCCTTATTTGCAGTGTGTTTTCTCCAGTTTCCTGTTCTCCACCAGGAGAGATCATAAGGTGTAATTTTAAATATTAATCCAAACAATTTTGTACAGTCTGAATATTCTGTCACATCTTTTTGAGGGAACTGAATAGTGTTCCTACCTAGTACCATTGGAAATTCACTGGAAGATAATGCTAAGGTTCAGCCTAAGGGTTCCACATGGCCTCAGGAGAGAAATACTTCTTGTCCTAAGATGAGAGATAGAGGTAAAAAGAAAATAACTTATATGTGCTTTTCATCTTTATTGGCTTTTGAGGGCTCCTAGAGGATTAGTTTAGGCTGGATGTCTAAATGGAAAAAAATCTTGGAGCAGATGAACTTTGGGACCTGTATAACCTTATCAGCATTTCCCCCTGGACAGTGCAGTATGGATTCTTCAAGACAGCAGGAGAAGCAGGTTGGAACCTTGTGGGATGCCTTCATATTCCTTAACCCAAATCAGCTGACTTTACCTGAGTGAAATCCAAATGGATTTACACAGTGAAGTCACACACAGATCTCTTTGAGGTCAGTGACTCAGACTGGAGTACAACACAGGTTTCCAAACCCCGTGTAACTGGCAATGGTCTCTAAACTGCAGTATCCAATCCAGAGGGTGCATCCAGCAACTCTCTGTTTTACAGCTGATATATCTGAAGCAAAAATAGAATGAGGAAACAATGGAAAATGCAAAAGAATAGAATTTCCATGTTGAAATTCAATGCGTCATTGTTCATGCCAGAGGCAAGTAATATCATCTTCAAATAATCAGAGATTCTCATTTGGACACTGAATAGAATGTATGACTTTAATTTTGGGTTCTGGCTGATTCGAGATACTTACATATGCATTTCTACATCTATCACAGAGCTGCAGAGATGCAGAGATTTTGTCCAAGTTCCAGGAGAAGGCAGTAATTTCTGGGTGTGATGCCACAAGTCATTTCCCCAAGTAAAGTAGAGCAACTAATCACACAAGTCAAGATTTACTCTGCAGGATCAAGGGTTGCTGTATTTAGCTTTAACTCTCATTTGACAGGTCCACCTAATTACCTTTTATTCCATGATTAGATGAGTTGATTTAGTCTGCATAAGTATTAATTTTCAATTTACCATTTAAATAGAGGAGCCAGTATTGTACTTCTCAGGTTTACTTGTGAAATTATTTTTGATTTTAAATATGTTTGCATCCAGGGCTTTTTGTTACTTTAATTAGATAATTTTTTTTTTTTAATGCAGTTAGTATGGTAATGGGAAAATATAAAAGGTTTTGAAATGAGACAGGTTGCTAAATGGAAAGACCCTAACCATTAATAATCCCAAACACTTCCACAGTGTGTTCTGAAAAGGTCTGTACCTCAAAGTGTTGTGAAAAGGAGGGAAGCAGAATTTCACCATTTTAAACGGACCCCTAAAGTCTTTATAAATGATGATGAAAAGCTTGCTCTCTTTGCTTGTTCCTTTCCCTCCAGGGACCCTATAACTGTAATCACGTGAAAGTGAACTCTCCTCTACTATGCAAAGCTTGTTTTAGGCATAATGTGGGCACAAGTTGCTCTGGAGAGCTAAGCTATTGTTGCTGGCCAACCTGTTCTATTTTAAACCTCTCAGTAAATCACTTCCTTCTTTTCTTGATTACTTGCTTCAGACAAACCAATTTTGAAGCCTATATAGAGTTGCTGTGCCTCTGGGGTTAAGAAGTTGACTTTCCTTGGTTCTCATAAGCTAATGGCCCTTAGTCACTTCTGTTCATAAGACTGAGTTACCTAATTGACTGAGGGCCGTGCTGAGGCTCCCAGTAATGCCTGCCAAATTTAGCTTTTGTGAATTGTCCCATCTGTTGACCGTGTGCAGAAACAGACTCACAGCTCTACTGGACTGTAGGTGGCTGGAATGAGTCACCAGCCTTCCTCAGCAGTGCCACAGCAGGCACTGAGGCTCAGAGAGGACCAACAACAGGCAGGGGGAACATCTCTGCTGTTCGTGGCACTGTGAGCATCACAGAGGCTTTCAGCACCCATGCACTTCTGCATTACACGGGCTTGTGTTTCTGGCCTCAGCAAGCTCAGCTTAGCTGGGCTGGGAACAGTCAGTTAAACATCAAGAAGAGGTTGCTTGAGAAGCTGAGCTATCTCCATCTTTAGGGATTTGTAAACCCAGAGTAGACATGAGCATGGACTCAGTGGTGTGGGCTTAGCTTGTACCACCAGGAGGCAGATGGAGTGCTGGGAGACCTGGAAGGTCCTGGAAGGGCAGGTATTCCTACCAGGATCTGACTCCAGTGCCTCTCACATGAGTTCCCAAACCCTGTGAGGGGCTTATTTAGTCCATACGAAAACACACATATCATCTTTTTGTTTCACATAGCTATTGCTTATTGCAATGACATTCTCCAAGGGCAGAAAATAGGTACCTTTACATCTTTTTCTGAAAATTACTTCTATAGCACACAGCTAAACCCAGATTTTGCCATTGACTCCTTTCTTACAGAACCACTTTCAACATTTCCTCAGCTTATTTAATTTCCTTACACTGTATCAGACACAGTCTCTCTACTGTGTTTCAAATGTTGACCTAGTGAAGCTGAAATCAGCTGGACAATTTGAGAACAAGAGTCTGCCTGACTTGTACATACAAATATTTTAACCTAGTTCATCACATTTTTCATGGTTATCAACCAAGATTTTGAAGAATCAATTTAATTGAAGAAAAAAAAGAGAAATCTTGCCAAATACATTGTCTTCAAATTTTTCAGTTAAAAATTCCATTAACTCATTACATTATACCATGGACATTGCATCTTGCATTAAAGTCAGCAAAAAAATCCATATTAAAAGCTTAATAAAATCCAAATTAACTCATTTTCATTGTTGCTGAGAGATGTTTTGTTCAAATGCTCACAGTAAGAAAAAGATTAAAGGATGAAATATTCTGTATTTCTTGATTTCTTCCTCTTGATAAACTATCTGATATATCCTTGTGTCTTATGTTAATGTGTTATATTAATTTTCTTCTTTTTGAACATTTTAGGGATAGAGTCTTGGAAGAGAAAACAAGTTTAGAATTCAGTCCTACCCTATTTGTAGAAATCTCAACACATGGGTCACACTGTAGAAAGAGTTTGGTTGTCACTGCTTTGAATTAAAGCCTAAGGAAAACATCTGTGCTCAATTAAACTTCAAAGACCTTTGCTACACTGAGGCTACAAGATTTTCATGAGACTGAAGATAACCCCCCACAAGCAGGCAGCTGGCAAGCAGAGAGTTTGTAGTCTTGATTCATAGGTAAGATTACAATGAATGCACTTGTCTGTCAGTCAGCTCAATCTGTAAATATCATCCTGTTTAATGTTGGCTTGCTTTTTATAAATTTTAACCAAAATTCATATATTCTGTTAGATTTTGTGGAGATACTATAGTGGTTCATCTCTTCAGGGAAGGGTTTGGTATAAAGGTCATGTAATTTAAGTCAAAGATTTTCTGAGATTATGCTTTTTCCTCCAGCTGGGCTATGTAAGTAAACATTGACAAATGGAACACCTATTTTTATGCAGACCTGGAGATTAACTTGTGTTCCCTTAGTACAATATCAAACAAAATTATGAATTAATATGACATATAAAGATCTTTGCTTTTTTAGGGTCAGAAGAGTTACCTGATCATTTCCATTCTGACTTGCCTGATCCTCAGTGGTTTAAGTTTTGGTAACTCCACATTGTGAGAGGATATAAGATTCCCTTTCATAGACTTTACCCAATATTGAATTGTCTAAGGTGTTTTTTACAAATAAATAAACTGACACTGCTGAACATCATCTTTCTAATGGTAGAAATGTCAAACTAAATAACCTCAAAGAGACAAATCCCTTTGCTCTTATCCAGATATTGTGCAATGTCCTTATTAACATTTTGAAGGCTCTTAGTGTTCAATCAAATACCATGCTCCTGTTCCCAGGCTGATTCATCTCCAGACAGCTCCGAAGACAAGCTATCCCTGTCAGTCATGTAAATATGTATGCAAATCTAAATTCCCCTCATCCTGCCTGGGCCAAAGCAAACAACATCTCAAAGGCAGCAGTGTGCAGGTCCTAGGGCAGAGGAATCCCTCCCCAGAGCAGACCACTGCAGTCTGGTTGTGAGTGAGGAGGATACTCCTGGTAACACACGGGTTCCCCCAAGCTGCCTTATGGATCGTTCTGCATCCACAGACTGCAGAATGGATCCTTGGGACCTGTCAGCTGTTATTACAAACTACTCCCCAGTTAGCATCTTTATTCAATTGTAATAATAATAAATAAAAAAACTCACCAAACCAACAGATAATCAAGTTAGAGTAACCACCAAATGACAAAAAATGAGTTAAGTTTAATTAAAGTGTAATAGCATTTGTGAATTTAGACTTAAACTGAGGGGGGAAATTCAATAGACATTTATTTTATTTTGGAACTTCAGGAAGGTAATTAAATGCACTAATTTGTTCTGAGCCCTCCCTGAGGATCTCTTAAAGTCAGGGCATGGTCTGAACTAGTGCTATCATCAGATTGATTTATATAACTAACATGTGTTCCCAGAATTCTGATCCCAGCATCAACTAGATGGTAGCTTTTGGAAATGTGTCAGAACTCTGCAAGGCTGCAGAGTTCTGAGCTAACTGGAATTCTTTGCTTTTACTGGTATGAACTTTGGGATTTCTGTTTTCTAAGTTTTGTTCAAGCGTTAGTATTCTTGACATTCAAGAGAGATTGCTGACCTAATAGCATTTGTAGAAAACTGAGAAAATCAGTCTTCTTTGTTTCTTAAGGATTTTTTTTACTTGCATAAGTCTAAAAGTTTTGTGTCCAGAAACTGGAGTAAGTTAATGGTGCTATAACATCTCTCGCTGTATATGTATAGACACACACACACATATATATATACAATAAACACACAAAAAATTATCTATAAAATAACGTGTAATAATATATTTTTAATACTGTCCTGTTATACATAGTTGTACATACCTACACACAACCTACATGCCTATATCTCTGTGTATAGCATAATCTGCTGCCTGGCTTTTTGTTATACCACCTGAAATCCAAGGTTCATCCAAGGGACGGCGCAATTAACAGATTTCCAGGTAAAATTAGTCAGAATTGGTTTGGGGTTGGCAGCTGATGGAGTGGTGCCCCTTTCCAGGGGGAAAATGCCTGTTCAGCATTTATTTGTGCTGTATGTTTGGTATGAAGTTTGAATTCATCTCACTACATTTAAAAGCCATACTGTATATTCAGGCAGCCATCATAGGCTCTTTTAATATTCAAGAGAGATAGAGTGGGGGAAAAAAAGGCATGAATTATGAAGGTGTTATTGGCTTTCAATGATTCAGACAAATCACATACTCATCATGTGCTTATCTCTTCATTATTCATCACTGAAAGTTCAGGGTGACTTGCTCATTTGTCTAAATAAGGTGAGGCAGGCCCACCCCTTTTCTTTAATATGGGAGCTGATCCTTCCTAATTGCTAGTGTAACACTTCATTCAAAACCCTTCCTATAAACAACAGGAAAAAGGATAAAATAATAAAAAAAATAATCATAGCAATTGTACCCAGACCCCTATCTGTAATTAGAAACCTGATTTCCATTGATTTGTCATTGGTAATCATTTGGAAGACTCTACCTACATAGGAAAAGGCTCTGCAGTGAATCAGGTTTTCTATTTAACATTTCCTGACACTGCTCACTCCTCTGGTAGACTGTCACAACAGTGGTGATGCAGGCTGCCTTCTGTTGATCTCCCTGGTAATTAGTTTTTGAAGGTTAATCCCACTAGGCATTCCCTGTGTCAGCTTGGAGTTTAATGACTTTCTGAGCTTTAAAGCACTATGTGCTGGAGATAAAATATTGCACAAAGCTGAGGTCTGACTGATCCTCCAGCATGCTGACCTGATCCAATTCAGATACCCAACCCATCAGGTTAGCACAGATGAGGCATTGCTGTTTTCATGTCTTGGGCTCCCTCTGGGCACACAGAGAGCCCACAGTGTAACCTGTCCATGCAGTGACTTTCTGACACTCATGGAAAAGAAACACATATCTACTTATAGCCTGGTCAGAGAAATTTGCCTTTTAATGGAGATCCACCAAAAAGTTAAACCTTGACCTCCAGCAAGGCCTGAAATTTATCTGGAAATAAAACCCAACTCCTAAAGTACCTACAAGTATTTGACTGTGGGGACTGTAACAGGTGACAAAGCTGTTTGGAGGTTCATCTGCTCTTCTGGAAGGGATCTTCTCTTGGCCATGACTCCAGAGAGGATTTTCTGGTCTCATCTATAGTGACTGTACTGATCTCAAGGTCTCAGTTGCAAGAAATCCTCAGAGCTGCACCATCACATTTCACCATCCCAATGTCTCTACTTTCATTTGTGTAGGGATTGTAACTCAAAACCAAGTAAATAATGAGGAAATAATATATGTAGTATGCATAAAAAGACCAGAAATAGTCCAGAAACAAAGTGAAGAAACCTTGTTACAACTGGAATTTAATGCATTCTCGGTGAACAATAATGTTAGCTGAATTGACTTCATATAATTTTAGTCCTGTAAAATTTCATAGAATCATGGAATATTCAGAGTGGGAAAGGAGGCACCAGGATCATCAAATTCAACTCCCTGCTCAAGAAACCCAAGAATCACATGCTTAGATCAATAGGGTGTGGTTCATCTAACTAAAAGTGAATATTCATCCCTGAGAACTTTATTCTTCTTTACTTTAATAGTTATTACTGGAGAAACAGGTATTTTAGGGAACAGTTCCTCTCTCCTCTAATCTGACATTTAATTGAGATCAGATGAATCATGTCCTTAGTTTTCATACCATCAGTGGAGAGAGGAAGGCACCACAGATAATGAATCATCCTACCTATGCTAGGTGCCTTTTAAAGGATGGGTTATGCTTCATCCTAGATCTATCTTTGTATCTTTCCCATTTATAAACATTTCCTTGATAATTAATCTATATATAAGATGCCAGACAAAAATAAATCCATCCATCAGGCTTGCACAATTATGCATGTGTTCTTTAAGGGAAAGAAGAAATGCCTCATGCAGTGGTAAGTTTTCCTTCTGGAGTGAAGTTTGAGCTTAGCTGATCCCTATGGCACCAAAGTTAGTCTGTGTGGTTAAATATCTTACACTGGTAACACAGAAGGAATATTTGCAAATGCATCCCCTCTCGGGCACAAGTACCTGCTTGGTGAGGACCAGAGTAGCTGTGCTGGGGCTCAGCTCTTTTCCATTAGGGCTAATGACAACCACTGGGAGATATCTGCAGGATTCACTGGCTCTGAGGGAGATGCAGAGATTTTCTTATCTGTTCCCTTTCATTTATTGTAGCTCAGGAGGAGAGTGCCTGGGTCATTAGTTTTTAAGAAGGGCTGTAATAGGCTACAAGAACAAGAAAATAAAAACAATTTAAAAAAAGCACAGGGGAAAAAAAAAGAAAAAAGAAACATAGAAGTAATTTCACAAGAGCTTCAATTAAAGTGCATAAACCTCATTAGGAGTATTTTTACTAGTTGAAATTTTTTTGAATAAAACAGCATGTAGACTTTTACTCTGGAAGTAACAAAACCACTTTTATTTCCACAAAGGGAAGGTCTAGCCCAAGTTCTCCTTTCTCCCCTGACCCCAACTAGATTGGTAGCCCTTGTTGCCTCAGGTGAGCAACCTGGGGCAGGTTGTTCAGTGAATGCCTAGGCTGAACCCCAAGGGAGAGCTCAGGGCAAGATGAAAAGTTGGGCAAATATCCACAGCCTGGGGAGATTAGAGACAAAAATCCACTGAGAGCATTGGTTTGGAAGCTCCAGATGAGAGAAAATTGAAGTTGTATCCCCTGTGCTGACCTGTGGCACAGCTACGTGATGTGGAAGCTGAATGTCTCAAAGGAGTACTGTGAAAATCCTGATGTTGCTGCCATGTGGTCCATGAAGAGTTCATGCTGTGAACATTGCACTTTCTCCTCTACTTGGCCTTTCAAGACTGGAGCCCAGCTCTACAGGGTGCTGAGAAATTTCAATCAGTGGCAGTCAAGGGTGCACCAAAACATGCCCAAGACATAATCAGATATAAAATAGCTTTTATGAAGACTTACATAAATTGTAAGTCTCGTTGTTGTTGTTGTTGTTGTTGCCAGTGATAGGAAGAAACTTACTTCAGTATTATTAAATGAAGAGGGATATGTACAAGATGGTTGCAGAGATGTCTGCACTTTAGCAAAACAATTTCTCACTATCTGCAGGTCTTAATGCGTATCTTGGATCTAAATTCATGACCTGTATCCTACTGATATGCAGAACCCGTATCTGAATCCTTAAAATAATTATGTCTTTTTTTCCTTTGTCACAGAAAGATAGCATAGTTTGGGTTGGAAGGGACTTTTAAAGGTCATGTAGCCCAACCCCTCTGCAGTGAGCAGGGACATCTTCAGCTAGACCAGGTCATTTAGAGCCCTGTTCAATGTTTCCAGCTATGGGGCATCCACCACCTCTCTGGGCAAACTCTGCCAGTGTTTCATCACCTTCTCAATGAAAAAACTCTTCCCTATATATACATATAATCTAAATTCCTTGTATAATCTAAATCTACCCTCCTTTAATTTAAAATCATTGCCTCTTTCTCTATCACAACAGGCCCTGTCCTTATCTTTCTTAAATACTGTCTTTAAATATTGAAAAGCTGCAGTAAAATTCCCCAGAGCCTTCTCTTCTCCAGGTTGAACAGCCTTAATTCTCTCAGCCTTTCCTCATAAGAGAGGTGCTCCATCCCTATGAATATCTTCATCAGCCTCCTCTGGACTCTCTTCGCCAGGTCCATGCCTGACCTTTAAGGTTCTGTCCAATCCCAGTTGGTGATTCTGTGATATGAAATTGTGCTGGGTCAGATATGGACCCTGACTGAGTTGTTGCCCACTGCTCGCTGGACACAGTCATCCAGACAGTTCCTTATGCACTGATCTGGTTATCCATCAAATAAGTATCTCTCCAATTTAGAGATGGATGTTTTAGGGAGCCTCTGTCAAAGGCCTCCCAGAAATCCAGATAGATGACACCCATAGATCTTCCCCTGTCCTCCTTATTGTCTCTATATTTCCACTTCAGAATATTTCTTTTCCAAGATTTATGACCCAGTGATGTGAAAATGCACATAATAGGAAAAATCTTATTAATTTAAGTAGGAACAATAAGCAAGTAATTTTCTTACCAAACTTAGAAAAATGCTGTGAGCTTTTGTTCTTAAAGAGATTAGTAGATGCATTCAAGGTATTATTAATTTTCTGAGCTTTTCTTCTATTGCATCCATTTTGGTTTTGAATACCTATTAATTGGATAACTAAAGTTATTCAAAGAAAATACTGTTTAATCAAATGCCATTTTCTTAAGCAACTGGTATTTTACATTTATCAAAACATATTGTTATTTCATGAATGGTTAAGAGCAAAACTCTGAATTAAATTGACGGATAAAAGCCACAGATTTTATGATGCAACATCTATTGGCTTCATTTTTGAATTGAATCCAAAGACCTGAAGGAGGAAATGTTGTAATTCAAAATGTCTCTGACTAAACAGTTATGGTTCTGTTTATGATATTAGAAACACTGCCACATGCTTCCCAATCTGTGATGTGGTCACATGGGAGAAAATCTACACCAGGGTAAGGGTGTTTTTTCCTTTTTTTTTAATCCACATTTATGGTAGGATCAAAATTAAATAAAATAAGGAAATGACATTATTTATCCAAGGTAATCTAAACTATTATGTCAAGCTTTTTTTTTCCCAAATGTATATTCAAAAGAACATACAAAAATATACAAAAATGAGAGATAGAAAAAGAAAATAATCAAAAAGCAAATGAAGGAACATTTTCAAGTTTATTTCATGTAAAATGCCCAGGTTGAATTCCCTAGAAATTAAGGAAAGTAACCATCATTGAAAAAAGAAAGAAATGTATTTTCTACAGTTCCATGATATTAATTTTCAGCAGTTTATTTGATTCAGATAAATATTTTCCCTATGCAGTTGTTACTGTTGTCCAATAAGGAGATTCAGAATGATGTGTCTGAGACAGACATGACTTTTCTGTCAAAATAGCATAGAACTGAAATTCAAATGGTTCAAAACCAACTTAGTAGATGTTATTATCATCTGGATTTCTGTATAAAGCCTTCCATAAAGACTTAATTTCATCTTTGTTTCCACTGTCTCTATCACATTAAAAAAATGTGTTTTCAGGTTTTCTAGTGGATAGCATTAAACTAAAATCCACAAAGAAGTTGAGCCAGTGTCCATCTTACCTTGGTAATCACAAAGAAAAATTATCTGATTTCACAGTCAAACTATCCTTCCTGTGTGTAGGCTGGTTTGTTCCTGAGCATTGTAAAGAGTACATGATTTCAAATGTTATTTTAGTTTGAATATTTCCTTTTCCCTCTGTGCCTGAAAAAATAGATCCTGCAGGTTAACGTGAGTTTATATTTATTTGTAAATACTGACCCTGTGAAATTGAACTGGATAAGTTTTATGTTTCTTTATGTACAATTTACACACTAACCTGCTGTTCAGAGAGAATGGGAATGTCTTCCCTTTTCATCTTTAATTTGCAAACTTTTCAGGAAACTCTTCTAAGCCACATATTGACTTTCATAAAAACAAGTATTAAGACTAATTTTCATACTGGTCAAAAGTAAAAATTTTCTTTTATTCCATATACTGACATTTCTACATTTATATTTGGCAATATAAATCAAACTTTAAACTGCCATAATTTTCTGTGAACCTACATTTAAAGATGCACTTGATCCACTTAAAAAATCTTGTTGATAAAAAAGATCTCACTCAAAGGTCTTAAAATAGAGCATAGTTTAGTACCTATAGCTAAAAATATGTAATAAAGGAAACAAACAGAAATATTTACTTCTCATGATATTGAGAGTCCTAATAAATGAAAATGCTTTGTCTTAATAATCTCTTCCTTGTGGATTATTTAAGTAGAAATTCAATGAAATTTTTATGAGGGAAAAACAAAACCTCATTACAAAGCTTTCATTTTGCCAAATGTGATAACAGTACTCACAAAAGAATATCCTAGCTCTTTGCTCATACTTTTGCTTGCAGTTAAGATAAAAGTTTCTTTTCCCCTGTAAGCAAAAGTTAAGCACCTTCTACAACTATGGTTTTGGAGCACACACTGCATTAGATTACAGCCTTAGGATCTCCTTTGTTTCATCTAACTAGAGACAATTAAAAGCTGATAAGCCTAAAATAATTCTCTCGGCTTTCTTTTTAATCAATCAGGAAAGACAGACATCTCCAAAGCATGATTTGTCCTGCTTATCTTAGAAACATAGGTGCAGAAATCTCATTACCATGGGAGCAGTTGTCTTTTCAGAAATTCCTCTCCTTCCTTTGACTGCTAAAGATCTTAAATAGTATGGTCAAATTAAACACATAACTTCTAAATCACATCACTCCAGTGAGATAGATTAATCTCCTTACCCTTTACATGTGAGACTAAATAATTTGCTAACATGTTAATTCCGTCTTGAAGTTCTGAACTCTGTTGGTAAACTGTAGGTTTTGACAGAGAAAAGAGGGAACCCTGTCTTTGACCCTGAGTTTTGTGTTGAGGTTTGGGCTTCTGAGGAATTTAAGAGCACAAAGAAGGCTCTGGTTTGACATGAAGAAGGAAGTTCTTAGGTGAGCCCCTGTGAAGAAGAGAGAAGGCTCCAGGGTCACTTATTGCAGCTTTTCAGTATTTGAAGGGTCCCATAAGGGAGCTGCAGGGGGGTTTTCATGAGGGCACGTGGTGATAGAACACAGGGAAATGATTTTAAACTGACAAAGGGTAGGTTTAGATTGGATATTAGGAAGAAATCCTTTAATCTGAGGGTGAGGAGGGACCGGAAGAGGTTGCCCAGAGAAGCTGTAGATGCTCCATCCCTGGAAGTGTTCAAGGCCAGGTTGGAGGGAATTTGGAGCAGCCAGGTCTGGTGGAAAGTTGGCACAGGGCAGGGGGTTGAAACAAGATGAACTTTTAGGTTACTCCCAAATCAAACTATTCTATGATTGTGTGTTTTGTACAGCCATAGTTCTGACACACTGAAAATTCAGCACAGTTAGTAAATCTTTATGCTTCATATAGTTCCTGGAGGTATAAAAACTTCATGGCAATTACAGTCAGTAGATGTTATTATTAATTGTATCATATGCATGCATTTCAACTATATTGTGATTCGAAGTTGTATTTTTACTGGCATCTTTTTACACAATTTTAGTTTGGCATCAGAGTCTAAATAAATTAGGCTATAGAACCTTTCCATTTGTTACTATAAGGTCTGAGGTTGTTAATGGATTCCAGGAGTGTGTAGTGGTTTTTTCTTTAGTTGGAATTTTCTTGCTCTGTCGCCGCCGTGCCTTTTTAGAGCTTTTCGCTCCTGCCCTCGGCTAGCTCAGGCACCGGGACAGCAGGTTCTCGTGTCCGACCGCACCGGGCGGCTGACACCGTGGGCTCTTTCCCCCAGAAAGGGGACTCGNTTTTTTTTTTTTTTTTAATAAAAATACCTATATGTCAGAAATGTGTGTTAAGTGTTTCTATTCCTGAAGCAATTGCAATTTGCAAACGAGAATTCATGACAGCTTTGTTCTTTAGTTATTTCTCAGGCAAAGGGAGAAAATCAGCCTTTGAATAGTTTAAGTGACATGACATGAGGGTATTTCAAGGGCCCAGTGTTTTATTACTGGCTTTGGAGCGTGCAGGTTGAAGCAAAATTATCCAGATAAAAATCTTTAATATAAAATGGATAAAGAAATCTAAATCTCTGGAAGCCATAGGCTCTGACTGCTTATCACTTTGGGTAGTTTTGGCATCTTCTAACTTTAGACATCTATATTGTAGGAATCTCTTTTTCTTTGCTAAGCCTATCTGAAGGCAGATACCTAATCCAAATCAGATGAGCTGTGATTTAGGATTGGGTATTTCTCACCACTATTTCTAAAGGTACTTCAAGTACTTCAGATAATCTATGTGCTCAGATGAAATCCATCCTACAAGTTGCACTGATGTGACAGGGATATCAGGAGAAATAAATGCTTCATTGATCATTTCCAGCTTAGACTAGCATAAATTTTATTGGCATATTTTGAATACACTATCATCAGCACTGTGATTCCATTTTGAAGGTTGAAAACTCAGAGTTAGCCCAGAGAAGCAGAGTGGTTTGTGCAATTGGGATAGGCACTGGCAGAACTGGGACTCTGGAGCTCTGCCCAGCTGTGGCATTAAATGGGCAACACCCAACAGAGGAAATATTAAAACATCTGAAAAATATGTCCCAAAACAATTCTGAAAAGCCATTTGATTCATCTACAGACACAATTCATTCTAAAGACCTTTTACTCTAGCCCAGTCAGGACTTTGAAATGGAAGCCATACATTTGTATGTATCTGTATATATAGTGATTTATTTTCTTACTAACCTTTAGAGTCCGCAATGTAAGTACCAGGAGCACTTTAATATTAATTAGGAATTAATTTGTTCCATACCTAAACTGAGGAATAGAAAATATTTTTTTTATTTGGCTTTGGTTTGGGGTTGTGGTTTTTTGGTTTTTTTGTTGTGGGGTTTTTTTTTGTTTGTTTGTTTGTTTGTTTGGTTTTTTTTGGTTTTTTTTTTTGGATCACAAATACCTGAATATAACAAATAAAATATTTTAATTTGTGAGTTTTTAAATAGAGAGGTTATTAGTAGATACTGAAGTAATTTGCTCCTATTTTTGAAGCAAATTATTTTCCTATCAAAGGAAATTCATCTCTGTTGGAACAGTAGCTCCTGGGCAAGGAGCTGGAGTTTGCTCCAGCAGATCCTCCCTGAGAAAATCAAGCTTGTGTTAAAGCTCCAAGTTTTCCTGAAAATGAGAAGTTCTCATATCTGCAGCTCATACCTTTCACAGCAGAGCAGCAAAACCAAGGGGGAACTCATGAAGGCTGGTGGGAGGCTGGGGAGTGCCATGGGCCTCCCTCCCTGCTTGTATCACTGCCTAGACCCTTCCGGGGATGGATTCTCTGGGAATCAGAAAACTTCATCTGACGTGAGCAAAAAGCTGTTTGGGATCACACTGACAGCACTGGTACCCCATGGGACATGACTGCTTCATCAGGAAAATTTATGAGTAAGAAGGGATTTGGAGCATGACTAAAAGGGAGGAGTCAACGGGGTGAAATAAAAGGACTTAAGAAATACAGGGTTGGACATCCCCAGGGATAAGTATTGGATTGATTTTGCCTATCCTCATTAATTATTTTGAAAAAATGTAGGAATTCTGTAGTAATTTTGGCTAACAGCCTGATTTTTGGAGATGTGGTCAGAACAGAAAATCATAGTTCACAAGTGAGTTCACAAGCAAGCAGCTTTGTATTTCTGAAAAACAAAAGGGAGGAGGGGAAATACGTATATGCTTTTTTTTTTTAAATTAAATTTAACCTAGCTGATCAGAAATTTCAGCTGGTTTCCTGATGTGAAATAAAATCCTAACAAAGAATTCAAGTGTGTTTTGCTGCAGTGATCATGCTCAATTCTGCTCCTTCTCCCATTCTTTTCTTGCTGTCCTTGTACTGTTACTGCCTAAAGTGAGGAACATGTACAGTTAGTCCTGGTAGAGGAAAAAATGTGTGCTGTGAGCTTCTGGCTGGACTTATGAATTGCAGGTCATTAATTTCACTGTATTTGTTCCTTTTTACATGATCACAGTTTTTTGAAGACTAGTCCTGTTTATTTATGCAAAAATCTTGTACAAGATCTACAGCAACTATCCTTAAAGCATTTAAGAAATAAATAATATTTGATGCTAAAAATAAGTGCCTCTACTTCCAATCTGAAAATATAGGCATGTAACCATCATCAATCACTTCTCTATGCATAGGAAAAAATTATCCCTCAATACTGTGCTAAGTGGATTGAGGAGCAGTGCATGCATCCCTATCCTTTAGCAACTCTCAGAGTTTTCATCAGTTTGATGCTGGTAGTTGCTGTATTTTCAAGTTAACAGCAATGTTTCTTTTCTGATTAAGGTGAAAAAGATTATCATCATCCTCCTCTCAGGATGAGAAAAACCACTCTTTGGAGGTGTGCACTGCTCTCTGCTGATCACAAAGGGAACTCAGGGGTCAGGTTTGATGTCTGATTCCCAAAGGACCAAAGAAGAGCAAATTACTTTAATCTTATTTACATAAATTCTCTTTAACAGGTGATTTTAATAACTCTATATCAACCACCTATCAGCTTATTTCATCCTACTTTTCTGACCTTGCAGTCAACACCAAATTTATCAGCTATGAGACTGCATTTAGTTCCTAAACATTTATAAATACCATGAATAATACAGATCAAATAGCTCATGTCTGTACAGTCCAACAGAAATAAACCTGTTCAGCATTAATTTGCCATTTATACACTTATTCAGAGGACTCTATAAAAAGCCAGTTCAACAATATCTGTTTTCCCTATTAGTTGGTATTATATCACTCCTTAAAAAAATTGCTATTCAAATCCTGAAATCAGTATCAAATTGACAGTAAGATGAATTTATTATCTCATTTATCCCTTAAAAACAATGGTATAACGTGAACATCCCTACAAGGTTCTGAACTTCCTCCTATTCAGAGGTTATTGAAAATGGAGCATGAATGCTACGAAGAGTTTCTTGATGCAACAAACTCCCAAGTACAAGAACCTGGATTTCATGTCTGGAAGATTTCTAATATGAAGTTAAAGAGGACAATTGTCTCTAAGATCCTCACCTTTTGAGATATCTTACCAGAAGATGAATGCAATAATCAAGTTCTGACCTTACTAAGGTTGTGTCCAGATGGGCACACAAAACATGTAAACTTATTAGGGATTTACATATATATGTTTGATATTTTGAAAAGTTAATAACATGTTCTTACATGGAAACACATTTTCTCAAAAATAAGAATAACAGCAGTCTGTGATAATATTATGCCACTGGCAGCCACAAGGAATTCCTTCAGGACAAGTCAGGGTGTGTGAAATTCATGCTGCTTGTTGCATAGACTTCCCACTGAACTCCAAAGCTGAGAGATCCTGAGCCCTGTTAATTAGCATCTGTAATGACAGTTCTATTTCCATCATTTGTGACTCTGTAGAAAGTGTGACTCTTATTCAATTTATTCTCTCTGCTTGATTAGTCATGCCACTAACACCACTCTTAAACTCTTACAAGATCTTCTTCATTTCACTTCCCTGATACTTATTTCCATCTTATGATGAAGAGCAGAACATTCTTTTCCAGAATTTGTGCCTCACATAAAACACTTGCTTCAGACATCATTCCTGCTGGACTTTCCTTTGCCTCCCTAATTAATCTTTGCTACACTTTTGCACCTATTATTAGATAAAATTACTAAGCAAGAATAATTATATACAACCTGTAATAATCCCCTTAACCCAAAGTAAAAAACTTATAAAGTATATTATACTTGGAACATTAATCTCTTGCTTGGTACTAGGGCTTGATGACATATTGATTAAATCTGTGCTTTCAGGATATTTTCTACAAGACGGAGAAATTGAGAAAGGTTTTAATATCTTTAGTTTTAAAAGACAAAAAAAAAAGTGAAACAAGTCAAGTGAAAGTGGAAGAGAGAGGAGGGATGGAGGGAGGAAAACATGGAGAGTATGTCAGTGTGAATCAAAGTTGCCTGCTAAGGTTGTCAGCAGTAACCTCTTCTTAATATACTTAACAATCCTTGCTCTTCCCCAGTTTAAGTATCAGATTTTCTGCCTCCCAGTGATGATACCTCCTGCTGAGTAATCAGGGAATCAAGGAGATAATGCAGGAAATTTAGATCCTCCACACAACAACTGCCCTGTGACACACATAAAGAAGCCCTTATTGTTTGGCCTGCAAGGGTATTGAAAATCTCAATTCCCAAGGCTGTGAATTTTGCAGTTTTCCAAATAACAGCTAATACTTATTAAAGAGAGGGTGGAGATTCCTGAACCAACATCTGTAGCATCTTGGCAGGATGGAGATATGCCGCCTTCTCAAAGTGTCTCCTTCAGAAGCTGCTCAGAGCAGGCCACAGGAAGAGCAATTTCATGCTGGGCACTATGGGGGAAGCAATCCAGAACAGACTGGCAGCAGTTCTGCAGGGCACTGTGGGGGAAGTTCTCTCTCAGCCTAGGCAAGGAAACTCCATGGTACACTCTTCCAGGACAAAGCTTGGATGTTTCCCTGGGGAGATTTTTAGGGTTCCCACAAACATCAACAGAAAATACTAGAGCAGAGACAAAACTAGCAGGAGGGAAAGAAAGTGAGAACATGACTCTGAGCCTGGAAGCCATTTGGAACCTTAATAAAGGCAAGACACCAAGGCTGAGCTTATGCAGCTCTTTGCTTCCTTGGGCCCCATCTGGGAGCTCCGGCTGCTGGTTTGTGTCATGGTCCTGTGACAAGAAATTCCTTCTGTGTCTCACCCACTTGGACAGACCTGGCAAACTGAGGATTTTACCTCTGCAAGAGGCAAGGTGGCTTTCAGCTATTCTCAGCACCCACCCAAGGAAAGCAGAAGCAGCTGCTTCTCCCAGTAGCATGAGACTCCTGGCTGGCTGTGACGCTGGTAGGGTGAATGCAGCTGCTTCCCTCCAAACACAGGGAAGAGGAGAAGAGAGGGTTGTTTTGTCAATGTTCAAGTCTTTAAAAAAATGGGACTGTGGCACTATCCTACCCTGACATCAGGGCATGAGGGAGAGATCTGTTACAGGGTACAGCAGCCACAGCAGTTACAGTGACAGCAAGAACAATAGGATTTCTTAAGCTGTCACAAATAGCCTATCCTCCTGTTGACCTGATCTTCCTAATTTAAACAGCAATATGGTGTTTCTGTTTTAGGTGTTTTTTATTGTTGTTGTTTGTTTGTTTCTTTCCATTTATTTCTCCTTCTCCTAGCCCCACTGGGCTAACTTAAGCAGACAGGCAGGGAAGGGGGCAATGCTCATTGACTTGTCATTTTTCAGCAGTTCTTCAAAACCCTGAGTCAATATTCACTGGAGGATTAGCACCAGAGGAAAGGGCTTGAAAGCCTGTCTCACATTGCATTCTAACAGAGGGAAAGCTCCAAATGAGATTATGTGAATCTGGAAGAGAACCACTCTCAATACCAAAATGTCTGACAGCTCAGAAGCCTGCTGGACCAGCAAGAAGCCCCCTGCAGACTCTTCATCCACCAACATTTTGTGTCAGTTTTTCTCATGTCCTCTAAAAATCAAACTCCAGTGCCATTCAAAGCCTTGTGTGGGCAAGTCAGGCAATGAATATATAAATCTCAGATGGTTTCATCCTTTGAGCAACACTGGAAGTTGGATGAATCCTGGTTTAAGCCTTTTATCTCATGCCAAGTTCTTCCCTGTCTGTGAAGCCCATGGTATTTTCTGCCATTTGCGCTCAAGTCCCAAAATGAGATTTAAAGTCTCTTCTCTGCTTCTATCCCCTAGCACCATTTTATTTGCAGTTTTAATTCAGATACACATCAATCCTATTAGACACTCTGAATTACATGTTAATTAAACGTGGCACTCATAAATGGTTCTGCTGAAGTTAGTGGCAAATCTCTTATTGCCTGTAGCAGGAAAGGCTCCAAAGAATTTACAGAGTGCTTTTATTACTTCTGTGAACTAAAAGTAACAAAGGCCAAAACCAACTTTATTCTGTTACCACAAGAATAGATATTGAAATATGTCAACATTTACCAATAAAACACCAGAGGGCTCAGGTCTGATGACTGAGCCATTGGGTGCAAGTGGTTGAACAGAGAAGATTATGGTATTTGTGTCAGAGCAATCTCTGAATTTGCAGCAAGATGATCTGGTTCAGGATTCATTTGCCCAGACTTAAATATCTTACTCCATTTCAGACATCTTATCTCATGTGGCTTCCAGCTGCTACTGCAGAGGATAGATGTCCCAAACACCTACCTTGGTGTGTTTCAAATGCATAATGAAATGTTTTGAAAATTAAATAGTGCTCCTTTGTGTCATGCAAACACACCTTCACTGACAAGCATGAAAAGAGAAGCAAGAGGAAACCAACAGGCCTTTGTGTCAGCCATTTATGGAAGGAAGGAAGGAAGGAAAGGAAGGAAAGGAAGGAAAGGAAGGAAGGAAGGAAGGAAGGAAGGAAGGAAGGACAAGGACAATACAAAATTAAGGAGAGCAAAAAGAAACCATGAGGTGATGGGGCAATAAAAGTTTTCAAGTATAGACATGTTTAATTGCATAAGTTTAGATTTTATAGTGAACTCCAGATAGGAAAACTGTTCTGTTTCTGAGGGCTTAAAAGAAGTAACAAAACAGCCATTTCAATTTTTTTTTTCTACAGGGAAGAACAAAGAAAGCAATTTCAACAAGAAGGTTTTTCTTAAAATTGTAAAGATTGTAATTTAAGTCTGGGAAGTCAAAGCTCAGACATAACAGCTGGATTAGCCCTGAAAGACTGATGGAGCTCCAAGTAAGAGCTGCAAAACTCAGAACCAGAGTTTGGACTGATTCCATTGTAGTCCTGCAGACATCCAAACTACACCTGGATAGCTGGAAGCTCAGACCAGGTGATCCTGATATTTTTCAGACTTTATAACACAGCAGTCTCAAGACTCCAGGCTGAGGCTGCTGACACAGCTGCCTGCACTGCAGCCCTGGAATGGTAGAGCCAAAACTTTCATTTTCATACTCTACAGACAGACTGTACTTGTGAGAGACAGCACCTGCTGGATGAATCATCCTGTTTCATTTGAAACTTCCTAGATTCAAGTTATTTCTAATGAAACATATTAGTTTATAATCTATTCATGTATTACCTGCTATCCTGGACCTAGGATGTGGTGCTGCAGCGCGTTTGGAGAAAGGTAGCTCTCTACCTGGTCAAGTACCTCTCCAATTTATTTGATCTTTTATGCATTTGTAATAGGAAAAAAACTCAACACACAACTGATTATTTTGAAACTAACTGTGAAAATCTTATCCCGTGTTTTACTCCCTGAACACCTTGGCATTTGAGGTCAACTTTCTCACAGCTGAGAGATTTCGAAGCCCTGGATTGTCCAGCACCCACTTTTATGTTTCCTCAATACTCTTCTCCAGTCTGTTATTCTCCTTCTTTGGGGAAGTTTGATGGTATTCATCATCCTCTCACTTTTTGTTACTGCATGAGATTGAGTCCTCTCTTCTAATTCCCTTTGTCTTTCACTAGGGCTATAGACAGTGGAGAAGGCAGAGGATATATTTTGAAGAAAGTCTTTCACTTTGATCAATGAAAGCAGAAGTCAAGCCCAAATTCCCTGAAAGGAAAGTGATACTTGGTATTTCTCAAAACCTCACACTCAAGAGGCAGTACTAATTTGCCCCTACTCACTGGAAATTGTTATAGTGGAGAACAGGACCTCAGAGGAAAAACCAGAACCACCTCCAACAGGCTAGAGAAAGAGACTTAATTTTTTCTTACTCTGTGTAGATCTGTGAATGAAAGCTAAGTGATTTGATTTGAAGTTCTTTTTTAAGAGTCTTACAGGGGTTTGGAAGTCCTCATCAGGAACCAGATTTTCCCCTTTGGTTTCCAGGGACTTGTCTTTGCTCTTTTGCTTCTCTCTGTATTAGCAATATCTGATAGCCTGAAGACCTAGAAGCTCTTAATTTGATTTTCAGAATTTGTTCTTTGCTTGATTCCAGTCTTATTCTGCTGGGTGGAAGCAATCTGCAGCCCTGAAGAATCTGCTTTTCTGGCTTGGTCTAGACATATTCCACAGTTTTTATATTCCAGCTTCACATTAAGTCTTTTTGCAGACTCAACTGTATAAGCGTGGAAATAATGAGATTTATTGGTCAGTTCCTTCTGAACTTACAGAAAAAACAGCTCATATTGCTACTTGGTATTCAATATCCATATGTATTTCTGGAAAAAAAAATCAGCTTTTACTCTTTCTTTAAGACCTACTGGATGGCACCTTTCCTGGGAATCCCGTCAATGGCTCTGAATGTGCTGGCTCCCTGGAGATAGTATCGCTCCACACAGTTGTGATTTTTCTACCTGAACCATGTAAAAGTGCACAAAACCAGACATATGCAGTAGTTATAAACTGTATATGTTTGCATGAGCTTGTCATTGTCTCACAGCTGGAAGTTTTTCACACATTTCATGTTATTACAGCCTAATATAAATTGCAAGGCAGCAAATTTGTTTTCATTCCAGCCCTGACAGGCAGCAGACTAGTGCCTAGATCTTAAAAAAATTAGCCATTGATTCCTGTGGATTTCTTTTCTTCAAGTTAGTGTGATAACACAAGAAAATAAATAGATTAATTTTCCAATCATTCATTCATTACTAAAATGATGATGGCTCATTAAATAATCATCAGCTCATAGGGAGAAGTTTGTTCTTAACTTCCTGTGTCTGCAGTTAGTTTATGCCCTAAAGAAAGGATCTTACAGCTTTATGACTTGCATTCTCTGTAAGATAGCTGTTGCTTTTTCTGGGGAGGACTAATCTTTATCAGGATCCTGTTAATGCCCATGTAAAATTTTGTGCTAGTGGGTTTGAGGGTTATTATTTGAAATTAAAAACTCATATTCTTTCTATTTTTTTTTATTTATTTTTTGATAAATGGGAGATGTTGGTCAGGGATAAAGATTTCACTCCATATATATCTCCCAGCCAGACAAATCAAGGTTTAATGTTGGTTTTCATGTTCCTTGAGCTTGACCTTTTACTGTCTTACACTTTTTTTACTGTCCTATTTTTGGAATTTTATTGATGCTAATCTTTTCCACCTCATTACTTGCACAATCCTCAGAAACATTTGGGGGTAAAGAATAGGTTTATTTGCCAGTTAAACTGTTAATTGGTTTCCAGATTATTTTATGTGTCTTTCACAGGCTTTCATCAACTACTTTCGTTGCTCACTGCCCAGCTGAGCCAGGGGAGGGACTGAATATTGCTGAAACCTTTGTGCACTCTGAAGCTACCCTTTTTAAGATGAGACTGATGAACTCTCTTCATTTTGTGGTAAAATCAGTCCATCAGTCTGTAGTGCATGCAGCCCTTGGCACAGTTTGCTCAGTGAGCCATTGTGTGAAGAGAATTTCCATGTTGCCCCTCAGTAGTGCCTGCAGGAGATGCCCATGCTAAGGACAGGCCACAACCCGTGTTACCAATGCAAGCCAGGTCAGGTGGGCTGGACTAGGTATTCCTTGGAAAAATAGCCTGTTCCTGTGTGAATCCACTGAAGTCTTCTATTTGGTGTTCTGTGAGATGATAACCTGCAGTCTTGACCATGTTCCTCCACCAGTCCAGTAACAGGTACAAGATTATACACTGAGGGAGTAGATCTCTATCACCTCATAAACTTTCAGTATTTTCATAAAGACAGAGATGTGGAATACAGCTCTAGTTACTATGGGAGTTTTCAAACTGAATTGAGTATAATAATAAACTCTACAAATCCATATATAATTTAGTTAACAAGGAGTTACTACAGAAATCTGTTCATGAAAGCAAAAACCTGTATCAAAGTAAGAGCACAAGAGTCAAACTGAAAGAAATAAATCCCTTCACAGAAAGATGCTGCCTGCTGAAGGTCATAGAATTTTAATCTGATCTGTGTTCAAGATGACAAACTAAAATATTCATATGTAATTCCAGGAATCACTAGCACATGATTCTTTACTGATGGAAATTAGAACAGCAAAAATCAAGAATTAGCAGGATGGCTGAGAAGATTTTGAATTTTTTTTTCTTCACATAAAATAATGATTCAACAAAACAATAAACTTTCTCACAGCAAGTTTTTGTAAGTTTTGTTTCCAATCAGAAGAAGCAAACAAACAGATTTTGGTTTTTGTTTTTTTTTTTTAAATTGCTGACAGTTTGTTTTGACATTTTCAAAATGAAAAATGCTGCTTTCTTAAGTCAATACATTTTTTGGTTTGCTAGTCAAAATAGTTATATCTGCCATCACTTACAAGCATAGAAGGCTGCAGCTTTTTGGATTGAGAATTGCACAGAAGGCATATGCAATGCCACAATTTTTGCTCTCAGGGTGTGTGCAGATGGATTTGCATTCCAGAATTCATTAGTCTTTAAAAATGTAAGTATAATTTTTCCAATTTTGTGCTAGGAGATCTTTCTTAGAAGTCCCTAGCGGTTTGTAGGAAGGAAGGTTAATCCCCAGTTAAGGGAAGTAGTCATTGTAATAAATAAAAAATGGAATAGGAGTGCTTTGCTAGACCAAAGCCTAAACATGACTGTTCAAGATGAGAGTCAATACCAGCAGCTGGATCCCTCTCTAGTCTCCTGCTTGTCCACAGCTTTATCAGCCAGGATTTTTCTCTGCTGCAGATCAGCAAGGTTTTTCCTAAACAAAACTGCCTCATACGTTATTTGGCTGGGCACACAACACACACTGAGGGAAGAATGGATCAAATCCAGGACTGCCCTAAATGTTATTCAGAGAGGGCAAAGCCAATCATTAACCATAAAGGGTGCAAACAGTTCTGCAAAATGAGGTCCAGAAAATAAATACTGTTTCTGCTGGAGCAGAGAATGAAGTCAGTATAGACACCCTAATTAACACCACGATCCAGAAGAGAGCTCTAGACTCATAAATTGCTCATTTACTTGGTTATGTTGGCTGTCTCATGTCCACTTACAAAGAATTCACTCCATAGTTGAGGTTGTGTTGAAAAATTGTTGCTAAACATCAATTTCACACAGTACAATACACCAAACCGTCCTCTATGGTATCCTTCATTCCCTGGCTAAGACATACCTCTATTAAAACTCATATTTTTTTAAATGAAATTGCAATTAAGATAATTCATTTGAATTCAAGATTCATCAGATTCAAGAATAATGTCAGTCACTGCTCAAATGAAAGAATTTTGGTCTGGCACAGTGTATTCAGTCAACAAAAATAAGCTAAATTATTAAATAAACGTTCGTGTGAAATATAGATCAGCTGTTATGAAAGTGCAAATACCATCACTTCATTTTAATTTTAAATACAGCAGGTACACAGGGGTTAACGCTGATAATTATATTTGGGTGTTATGTGCATAAATCATATTAGCATATAACAGGATTTGTGACTGCAACACCCACACATCAGCTCTTATATTTACTGCAAACACTCTAAGTTTCCCTTCCCAAACTGTTCTCTAAGTCTGATTTACTACTCCAGGAGCTGTCATGGGGCCAGGCTGACTTGCTGAGTTATAATGCAGTACAATGGTTTCTCTGTTCTATCAATGTTCTTATTTCTCACCCAGAGAAGGATTATAAAGACAAAGAACCAGTTTCTCCTAATT
Source organism: Cisticola juncidis (assembly GCA_013400215.1). Classification (NCBI taxonomy): domain Eukaryota; kingdom Metazoa; phylum Chordata; class Aves; order Passeriformes; family Cisticolidae; genus Cisticola; species Cisticola juncidis. The sequence goes on along the minus strand of VXBR01010119.1, from coordinate 1,151,036 downwards.
GCATCAGCATGGTGCACACTGGGATAATTTTTGGGACCACAGCTGCAACTAGAGTTGTAATAAAGGTAAATGATGTACCCCTTAAATATGTGCAATTACAGCTTTTTCCCCTGGAACATCTTACCACTAATGGCTATACAAGTAACTATGTGAAATGAGTAACAAAAGGAATTGCTGTAACAAGCAAACGCTGTGTATATTTCAAAAAATGCCATTCATGTGTTGAACTATGAGTTCAAACAGCAAGGCAATCTGTCCTCCTCGGGATGAATGTAGATAGCAAGAACAGTACCACTGAAGTTTGTCAAAAAATGCCTCCTGAACCTAGAAATTATTTATATGGAGCCCCTTTTTAAAGCAGTGTAATAATTTCATTGCAAAAAAGAATCTGGCCCACACTGAGTGAATGACACTCTGCTGTGTTGCCAAAGGGGACAGATTGTGCACGGGGCTTAGTGTCTTCTCAAATATGCTCAAATTTCTGCCTGCATCTCCTTATTTCACTCTCCCTCCTGCTTTTTTCCTCAGAATATGGCTTAGAAATCAGCTACCCACTCTTCTCATTGCATTTTCTATGTTTTCCTTCATTTGATTTTCTTGTGCTTGAGCAAGGAAAAGTAAATATAGAGCTGCAATTGGCTGACCAACTTTTCCTTTACATCCTGCTAGTCAGAAACATGATGCTGATTTTCTAGGTTGTCTCTAGGTAAAAGAGGAAATAAATAAGCTCTAATTAAATGAGTTACCCTTTTGCTGTCTAACCTTAACACCACAGTCACCTGAAAGGACTCATAGGAAAGATTTGCTGCACATAAAAAGTCATCAAGAAACACTGCACCTATAAAATCATCTTTATTTTTACTAGTACAAACATTTTGAGGCACAAAGGACAGTGGGAAGAAATGTGTTTGCAAACCAAAGAATTCCTTCCCTTGCAGCTGAAAGAACAAGCTGACTTGTCTGTGATTATATTTTAACACCCCCCAAAAAATAAGAAAAATGAACTTAAGCAATTTTTGTCATCTCAGTACTGAGTTATGAAAAGCCACCTCATATACTCAGCCACCTCAGTCACCAGTGAGGAGCAGTTACACAGACAGATGCACTGTAAAATACCTGCATCTTCAGGTACCTATAATTGACTTCTGTAATTACCTCTCAACACTGTTCAATGAATGGACTGTACAGAGTAGAGACACTCACTAACCGTGCTAGTTCCCCAGTAAGAGTGATACTATTTGTAAATTATTTATACAGAGGATGCCTTTAAGGTATTTGGGGTATATTTAGGGTCTAACAAGTTCTATTTTCACTTTGTGTAATGTTTTTTAATGTCTTAATATTAACAGACTACAAACTTTGTCATGATAACCTCTAATAATTCCACCACTAGACTGAATTCTCTGGGCATGTGTTCAGAGCCTGTTTTTTGGACCCTCAGCATCTATTCAGAGAAATTTGGGAAATTCAATTCAATGGTGGATGATTTGCCTGGAAAGAACCATTTTAGTGAGAACTAAAAAAGGTTATAGATTGAAATCATTTATCATGGCATGCACCCATCCTGAGAGGTGAGCACATTTTATTATTAAAATTACTCTTTCTCTTCTTTGCTTTTATACCCAGCTCTTCACCAAACTAAATGAAACAGAAACTAAAGTTCTCATTTGTACTACTTATCTATTTTACTCTTTGTGTTTTAGTTTTCAAATGAATCTTTTGGACTATTTTCCTAGAAAGCTAGGCTGTCTTGGGGAGCAGTGTTTCTGTGATTTCTTATAGAACAGCTTCCATTACTTTAGGGAAGTAGAGCTTTGGTTTTGTTTGTTTATTAAAAGGAAAAAAATTCTTGTGGCCTGTACCAAAGATACTTCTGATGACATTTCAGTGTTATCTGAATGGAATAATATTTCTATGCACACTTTATGTTGGGACTACATTATTAAAAAGGGACTGAGCCTTTTCTCTCTCTCACACACACAGATGTCAATATACTGTGCTTTGTAGAAATCTCAAAACTGAATTTGGTGGAATCTCTTACATCACTTACTATGATAATGCACAACAACTAAGATATGCTGTGTTGCTATTTATGTCATCATTCAAACATTAATGAGTTACCAGAGCAACCAACTTGCCATCCAGTGGATATTGCAATGACACCTGGACAATCCTTTCATCTAAACCTTGTAGCTGGACACCCACCTGAGAAGAAAGTTGTTTTACACTGTAACCAATGGAAACTCAGTTCTGCCTGTTTTACACAGCCTGAATTTTCCCTCTGCTTTTGGATAAATGAGTAAATCTTGGCTCATAGAAGGCTGTACAGAATCCCAATTTGCACTGACACTCAAAAGAGCTGTGCTCACTCTGTTTGTTAAGTATGTTGTAAATAGTCATGCTGCTCATTGACATGCTTTTTTAAGCATTCCTTTGCATATAAATTAGTTAAAGTAGCTGAAAGCCATCTAATAACAGAGCCTACCTTGAGACCAAGGTGCTGTTCCTGTTCTTGACTTTGCAAAGTCAAGAGTTTATCATGCAGCCTCTGCAAAGTACGACTCCTGTATAAGCCTTGGATGGGATTGGTACAGACTGTGTCAACAACCTCCCCTGTTACACCAAATACATTTGGATAGTATCTAGTCTTTTTTTTTCCAAATGGTTTTAGGGCACATTTCATATTCAGCAACTACTGCCTGCCTTCTGTTTTCATCATGTAGCTACAAATAATATGCAAACAATCCTGGTTTAACCCCAGCTGGCAACTCAGCCCCACATAGCTGCTCACTTCAGCCTTGCCCCTGTGGGATCAGGGAGATAATTGAAAAGGTAAAAGTGAGAAAACTCATGGGTTGAGATAAAGACAGTTTAATAGGCAGAGAAAAGCAAAGCAAAACTTGGGGTTCATTTACCACTTCCCGTGGGTGGGCAGGTCTTCAGCCATCACCAGGAAAGCAGGACTCCATCATGCATAACTGATTTGGGAAGACAAGCACCATCACTCCAAATGGTTTCCTCTCCCTGCTTCTTTCCTAGCTTTGTATTCTGAGCATGACATGATATGGTCTGGATATCCCTTTGTTCAGCTGTCCTGTTAGTGTCCCTTCCCAAATCCTTGTGCAGTCCCAGCCTCCTTGCTGGTGGGTTGTGCTGAGGAGCAGAAAAGGACTTGACTGTGTGTAAGCCCTGCTCAGTAGTAACAAATACATCCTTCAATTACCAATAGTGTTTCCATCACAAATCCAAACCATAGCCCCATACCAGCTACTGTGAAGAAAATCAGTTCTACCACAGCCAAGACCAGCAAACATAAACACTATATGAAACAACTTACAGAGGAGTCTTCAATTGGTCCAGCAGATTAGTTCTTAGATGAGTAACACTTCATAAATCTGTATTAGAATATCTGTACCACCAAATTAAGAACGAGGGACTTGCAGGTTAACTGCTCCAACCTCAATTTAAGCACAGAAACCCCATAAAAATCTACTTCAGAAAGCAATTTGTAAGTCACAAGGTATCCAAACATGGCAAGGATGACACACAAACAGAACAGATATTGGCAGACAGATGTGTGTGTCAAATCCCAAAGCACAACTTGTGGCTGGTTAGCAAACAAATTATAAAGTCCCTTGGATGTATATTTTATTTATTTTAAAAAAGAGCCTTTATATCTCTCATATTTACCACTGTGCCTGAATAAAGAATTTAGTAATTGTTTAAAACACAGAAGGTGCAGCAGCAGCACTGCCTAAAGGAATTTCTCTTTCCTTCCACTGTAGCATTTACTCTTGGTCCTGCGGCATGCCTGTCCCCTCTTCAGCTGTGTCAGGGAATTAATTTGGCTGCAAAACTTTGTATCCACCTGTAATCATTTTTGTACACATGCCAACGTACTTTTTCTAGCTTACAGGCAATGTAGATCAGTTCCCCATGGATCCAATGCAATAAACAAACTTAAAAGGAAAAAGCAGTAGGGTACTACTGCTTGGAATAAGTACCTAAATATCCTGAATTTCAAGGTACATCATCTCTCTAGAGCAAGTTGTCTGTCTTCACTTCTCAACTGAAGTTCACAGGAACAAGAGAACAGAAATCAGAACAACACAAGCTGAGCCACAGAGCTGTTCAGTAAAGAGATCATAAATAAAAGTCAAAGAGTTATTGATCTCTGACACCAGCACAAGTGCTGAGATTAATCCTCTGAAGTCTGACTGGAGCATGCCTGGGGCTGTAAGTACCATCATGGGGGAATCCTACCTGTTGTCTCTTCCTTACTTGTGTGGGCTGAGCTTCGTTACTCTTTAATCTGTCTCTAGGTGATTTATCAGCCAGGACAGTCTGTGCTTTCTTGGATAGTCCATAACAGGGTAACACAGCCTGTAATAGGGGCTGTGTTAGTATTAACAGTAACAGCAATCAAATACGGGAATTTATTCCTACTTAGGCGACAAAGTGAGTGTATTTTATTTAAGTAGATAAGCTGGTTTGGTAATAAGTGATCTTCAGTCTTAAGATGGCACCCTGATTTGTATCTCTGTAATAGTTACATTTGAAGAGTCTCATTCTAAACCCCACCACTTGTGCTGAGTTCTACCCTGCTTAGCAAGGAGCCTTGCTCAACCAACAACCATTTGAGAGGTAACACAATTTCTGAATCAATGCAACATACTGAAGATTATCATCTGTCAAAGGGGTTGAGAGCTTGCAACCAGACAACTTCCCATGAATGAGAAAAAAAGTGCAGATTTTTAAATAAGCTAGAAAAATTACAAGCAACAGTACACAGCAAATCTCAGTCAGTAGACTGAAGAGAAGTGGAAGAAAGAGTTATAGCGTCCAGGTCTGCGTAAGACTCTAAATCCTGTAAGAATATTTTTATCTGGATTATCAAGTGGCAGCATGAAGACTTATTTCCTGAAAATCTCAGCCTCACAACTGCAGGAGCTGGTGGCTGTGAGAGCTGGGATCAGTCAGAAAGCTGGAGCTCTGGCTAGTGCAATGAACCACAGAGGATCCAAAAGCCAACACCAGCTAGAAGAGCCAAAGACCCACTGCTCCCAAGACAGGGTCTGTGGATAGGAAATGCCTCTAGACCAGCCTGTTTTCTTTGAAATGACACCTGCCTGATGTGCTTATGGAAGTCAGACTCCTGGAAGGCTGAGAATATACATTGCACAAACACATTTCACATATACCATGGATCTAATGCTGGTCAACAGGTCAACAGTCAACAGGTCAACAG